>JBBCBC010000003.1:47144056-47744056 GCA_037126765.1 Stenogyne calaminthoides
AGGTAGTTGGGTGTGTTTGTTGGTGAAAAATTGTAAAGAGTTAGTAAACTTCGTGGAGTAAGTGAAAACTACGGGAAGTTATTCGCTTCGAGGTAGTCGCTTGTGTGTGATTAGTGATAATTCTGGAGGTAGTCAGAAAGCTCAGGTCGGTTGGAGTAAATGGCTCGTGGAGTGGTGAAGAAAACTGGTAGAGTTGGTAGTAAACTACAGGAGGTAGTACGAGCCTCGAAGTTGATAGTGAATTTCTACGAAAGTCGAGGGAGAGTGGGCGTGGGGCTTGAATTATAGACCCTTTATAATTGCGTATTTTACTTTATTGCTAGATTTAGGAAGGATGAAGATGATGATCCACCAACATTTTTGGAATCATTTTACGGGTTTAGTGAGGTCATTTACGCAAGTAGCTTGATGGGGTTTGAAATCGTCGGAGATGAAGGGTACGATGAAGGAGGGTTTGCATGTGAGTGAGAATGATCAAAAGAAGAACCCGAAAGGTCTTTGTTATCAGCCATCACACCGCCTGAATGTCCAATCAAACAATACACAAGGCATTAAAATAATGTTATATGAAAATATAGGAGGGAAAATGAGTATAAGATTGAAATAATGAAATAAAACAAGGGAAAATTAGTCAAATGTCGATTCCAATGTGCAATAATAATGTTTTCAGCCTTGGGTATGAAACAACAAAAATAATCGACTTTAAGAGAGTAAAAGTTAGGAGGTTATTACACAAACCCACAAAAATCGACAAGGAGTGGTACAAAGGTAACCACCCACTATGCTGCAAGTTGTGATGGGTAGATACTCCAGTGTAGTCGGGATGGGTAGATACTCTAGTGTTGTGATCGTGGAGACACAAGTCCACTCATCCCAGACCTCTGTTACTTTAGCTCCGCAACCGCAGCCGCATGACAAGACGCCTGAGCAGATGGAGGCCAGGATCGAGGCCATGCTTAATAAACGGTGGGCACGACTAAATAGATGCAAGTGGCGACGTCTGTCCTCCCAACTCAGTCTCCTCGATAATTATTTCATTGACCTTGAGGAAGAGGACGACGCAACAGGTAGTGACGGTGGCGGTGGCGGTCGTGGTGCCGGTGGCAGTGGCCATAGCGGCGGTGGCAGTGGCAGTGCTGGCAGTGGTGGCGGTCGGGTTTGCAGTGGTGGCGGCTTTGGTGGCGATGATGATGGTGACGACTTTATGTTTTACAATACTTATCTTGGTGATGATGATGATAATCCAGACAATTTTTATCCGCATAGTTAGACACTATTATTTTTTTAATTCTATTTTTGTGGCGATGATGATGGTAACTCTTTTTTTTTTGTTTGCGCTGATGATCTTGAATTTGGTGATGATGTTTTTTTTTAATCCGAACAATTTGTGTGTTGGATATGTTATTAATTGTTTTATATGATGTATATTTCTGTGTGACTAGTATTACTTGTTTCCACGTAACTAATATTACTTGTTTATTTGAAAAGTATTACATGTTTAAATGAAAAGTAGTATTTGTTTAAATGAAAGGTAATACTTGAGGTAAATGAAAAATAGTATTTGATTAAATGAAAGGTATTACTTGAGTTCAATGAAAAGTATTGCATGTTTAAATGAAAAGTAGTATTTGTTTCAATGAAAGGTATTACTTGAGTTCAATGAAAAGTAGTAGTTGATTAAATAAAAGGTATTACTTGAGTTCAATGAAAATTATTACTTAATTAAATGAAAAGTAGTAGTTGATTAAATGAAAGGTATTACTTGAGTTCAATAAAAATATTACTTGATTAAATGAAAAGTAGTATTTGTTTAAATGAAAGGTATTACTTGAGTTCAATGAAAAGTAGTACTTGATTAAATGAAAAGTAATATTTGTTTAAATGAAAGGTATTACTTGAGTTCAATGAAAAATAGTACTTGATTAAATGAAAAGTAGTATTTGATTAAATGAAAGACATTACTTGAGTTCAATGAAAAGTAGTACTTGATTAAATAAAAAGTGGTATTTGTTTAAATGAAAGGTATTACTTGAGTTAAATTAAAAGTAGTATTTGATTAAATGAAAGGTATTACTTGAGTTCAATGAAAAATATTACATGTTTAAATGAAAAGCAGCATTTGTTTAAATGAAAGGTATTGCTTGAGTTCAATGAAAAGTAGTATTTGATTAAATGAAATGTATTACTTGAGTTAATGAAAAGTAGTACGTATTTGATTAAATGAAAGATATTCCTTGAGTTCAATGAAAAGTATTACATGTTTAAATGAAAAGTAGTATTTGTTTAAATGAAAGGAATTACTTGAGTTCAATGAAAATTAGTATTTGATTAAATGAAAGGTATTACTTGAGTTCAATGAAAAATATTACATCTTTAAATGAAAAATAGTGTTTATTTAAATGAAAGGTATTACTTGAGTTCAATGAAAAGTAGTACTTCATTAAATGAAAGTTAGTAATTGATTAAATGAAAGTTATTAGTTGAGCTCAATGAAAAATATTACTTGATTAAATGAAAAGTAATAGTTGGTTAAATGAAAGGTATTATTTGAGTTCAATGAAAAATATTACTTGATTAAATTAAAATTAGTATTTGTTTAAATGAACGGTATTACTTGAGTTCAGTGAAAAGTAGTACTTGATTAAATGAAAAGTAGTATTTGATTAAATGAAAGGTATTACTTGAGTTCAATGAAAAATATTACTTGATTAATTAAATGAAAAGTAGTATTTGTTTAAATGAAAAGTATTATTTGAGTTCAGTGAAAAGTAGTACTTGTTTAAAAGAAAGATATTACTTGTTTAAATGAACTCTTTTAAATGAAAAAAGTATATAATTATTATTTTAAAGATTATTAGATAATTTAAATAAATAAATGAAATAAAAAAGTTTTAAAAAAGTGTAAAATAAAACGATTTAAAATATAATTTTAAAATAATATGTTGTAATTTAAATAAAATTTATAAAGTAAAAAAAATATATTTATAATTATTATATTATAATGTTGTTAAATTATTAAATTAGATCATTGAAATAAAGGATTTTTTTTAAAAATTGAAAAAATAAAACGAATTTTAGGACATATACAATTAATTCTATTAAGTAAACGCAAGAAAGTAAGTGTTCAGACGGTTTGATCCCCACCTAGGCGCCGTGAGCTCTCGTGTTCGGTCCCCCTTGGGAGTGAAAATATGTCTTATTTATTTGCAGTCTTATTTATTTGCATAACTTTAAGTGTTATATATGAGATGTTTGCTGCTTAAGGGGACCGAAAATATGCCTTATTTATTTGCAAGGTTTAAAGTGTTATATATGAGATGCTTGGTGCTTGTGTTCAACATGATCCGTGGCTCGGGCAGTTTCGTGCACGCGCAGGCGAATAGTGACGGTTAACTCCGTCGAAATTTTCGACAAACATACTGTCGCTATTAGCAACGGATGATGACATCATAACCGTAGTAAAATCTGCGGCGGTTTTACTGCCCGGATCCGAACAAAATTGGCCGTCGCCAAAACCGTCGGTTGGTAACTGTCGTTACTTAGTGACGGACACCAAAAAACCATCGCTAATCTTAGCGACGCTCGATTCAACGATAGATTTTTAACCGTCGCTAATGTCGTCGCTAAAACCATAGTTAAAACCCGTCTTTTTGTACGTAGTGCTATCTCTTCTTGTGAATATCTACTTTTTTTTTTTGACAAAATCAGATATCATCTTAATTAAATTGTTGTGCGTGTGTAACAAACAATTAATAAATGAGATAATACAATTCCTACCCGCAAGAATCCATGGGATAATTAAATCCACTTCTTTCGGAAGGAAGTCATGAGTAGCATACATAGAGATGAATTTGAAAAAGTAAAACTGAACCCACACAGAGAAAATTAAATTTCCAGATTGGAAAATTATAACCATAAATATATATATCAACATTTTCAGAAGAAAATCATATTTTCTTCCTCATTATTCAAGTTGCTTCTTCTTCCTCTTCCGATCATTTTCTTCTCACTCATCCTCCTGATCAAATCATGATAAAGTGATTAGTGAAAGCTTTTTGGAACAACAATTATAATTATAATTTTGTATGATCACTTTAATAAATTAAATTTATATATATTGCCACCTTAATTTATGGATATATAAATTAAATTAAAGCTTAGTGCAAGTATATAGAGGTGCTGAAGAAGAAGAAGATAAATAATAAAATGAGGGAATTTCGTACCGTTTTATCCAAAGTTAATTTATTGTTGCTGCAGCGCGCCGTTAACGTCGTTAGAGTCGATAACACGGTCATCTAATTTGAGAGTGTCCAATTTCGGCGTACTTAAAAATCCCGAGCTAAATTTTTTCATTCGAGGACAAGCTTGAATAAATATCGATTCCAATAACGGTAACTCGAGAGCAGTTGATTTCCGTTTGAAGAAAATCTCCAATTTTAATAGATTTGACATCTCTAAGTATCGCAATGCCGGAAAAAGACAACAGTTCCTTGTTTCACGTGAACAGTTTTCCTCGTCCTCTATCACTTTTATCATCTCCTCGCAATTACGGACTTTTAGTTGTCTGAGTTTGACGAGACTTTGAGCTATTGAAAACGGAAATAAGCTCATAATCTTGCCACAATTATCTATCAGTAACTTAACAATTCGAGTGAAGGAGTCGTTGCGAATTTTGTAACACCATAGTCTTAATATCCCGTCGCATCCTTTTATTTCGAGTTCGTCCAAGCTACTAAACGAAACCTGCAAAATAATTTTAGGAAATCAGTTTTCGAGTTCATCATTAACTCGATTTTTTTAGTATAACTGTTATGTACAAAAATTCACACTGTTATGCATAAAACTATCACTGTTGTGCAAAAAAATAATCACTGTTTAGAAAATGCTTTATATTTTTAAACAATGAAAGTTTTTGTGCATAACAGTGATAGTTTTTATGCATGACAGTGATAGAGTTCACGCATAGAACTGATTCATGAGTGTTACTTTTCAAAATTTGGTCTTATAGTAGTTGACATAATCAAATATTTAGGAATGTTAAATATAATATTGATTTTTTTTTTATTTTGTTTAAGTAAAAAATATATAAATAATTAAAATATATCACCCCAAAAAGTGGTTTCGTTAGTCAATGGACGTACAGTAACCTAAGAATAAGATCAATTGTAAAGAGTAAAAAATGTACTTGTATGAGAGAATCTCATATAAGTTTTTGTCGAAGTAAAAATTGACGCAAGTGTAACAATAGAGTATAATATGAATTAAGTAATATTACGCCCGTACCTTGGATGTACAAAGCAAGTGTGAAGAATCATGATCGGCGAGGCCAACACCTTCCCGACTAGAAACAAGTCTTTCCAACTTTGGGCAGCGCGCAATACTCATATAAGTGAGCACAGGGAATTCAACTCTTTCGATTCCTTTGCAGAAAGCTGATAGATTTGGCAGATCACTTAAATTCAACGTCGTCAGCTTGGGGAACACTTTAACAATAGGATCACTTTCCCTTTCGTTGTTCCACGAGAATATTTGCTCCATCGTCTCACAATAAGAAATGTCAAGCTTTTCGAGCTGTGAAAGACAATCCGTAGCCGTTGATAAAGAAGCCAAACTGCGTAGGCTGCCACATTTTTCGATATATACGGACGAAAGGCCGTTGTAACTACTTCTCCAGAAATGCTTAAGTAGCGGCAAATCTTCAAGCCTTAATTCTTTGAGTTTCTCGAAAGAATTGTCGGATGATCCATTTGGAATTGGGCCATCAGTATGGCATATCTTTTCTAATTTGGGAAGATCGTTGAGGTGTAGATATTCCAAAAGAGGAAACACGGTTAATTCTTTAGATGGACGCGTTTTTATGCTCACCAATTTCTCTATTATCCAACAGTTTTTCAAAGTCAAAGACTTCAAGTTTTGAGCTCGCTCCAAATCCAAATTGCTCGAGCCATCTCCACTTAAACACAAAAGTTCAACGGTTGGCACGCGTTGGTGAATCCAGTTTCCCAAAATAGTAATGTCTCTTTCCAAGCAAAGAGTGATTCTTCTGTCATACCCCTTGGACGAAGGTCCGTGTTTGGGGCGTTCCCCGATGGTGATGTTATATTTGGTGATGTTCGGCCCAAGGTTTATAGGTTGCATCGCTATCCTGGAATCCTCGACTTCAATCTCTAAACGAGTGAGTTTAGAGAGTGACTCGAGCTCACTTAACTTTGCATTCTCTACCTCTTTTCTTTTATTCTTGGCCTCCCATTTATTAAAGCTCGTCAGCATCTTCAACTCCTCTAATTTCACCATCTTTGATATCACTCCCGCCGCTACTGCCTCCAGATTCTCGCACTTGGAAAGTTGCAACAACCTCAGATGAATTAGATTCTCAATCTCCGACGGTAACTCTTCAACCAATGGACATTTATAACATCGGAAAATTTCAAGATTTACCAGCACGCTGACAATGGAGATCGTCTCCAAGTCTTTACACTTATACAAGATCAACGTGCGAAGATTTTGAAGCGAGAGCATCGCATTTGGTAGTGATCTGAATGGACCAAAGCTGATAAGCAACACATTGAGCGACGTGGTTTCTTCAATGACGCTGTCATTGAATTGAAATTCCGTGTCTACGCTGAAATCAATCCATAACAAACGAAGACTTCGTAGCCCTGACCCCACATGAGATTTAGCTCTTCCATCCAAGAAAGAAGAACTCCAGTCACAATCACTGCAATTGATTTTCCCTTCCTTTGTAGCAATGAAAATAGCAACATCTCGTACAACATCGTGCATTCGTACATGATAATCATCATCACTTTTCAGTAGCAAGAAACGATACTTAAGTCTCCTAACCAGCGCGTGTGTCCTGTTTCTTGCTTCGTCCAAACTCCGAACCCCTTCAAACATATTTAACCCCATAGCAAAGTAAGTGAGGTCATCGAGAGGCATATGGCGATCCTCAAGAAACAAACAACATAGCAACATGAGGGATCTTGCATGATCATTTCCCAACAGATCATAACTTAACTGTAAGGGATTATAAACTCCTTCAATAACATTTGGCATGTCCCCCGGATTAGATCTTTTTAACTGTTGCAGCGCGTATCTCCAACCACGCAGGGTATTCTCGTCTTTTACAGCCCTAGCGACAATTATGAGAGCGAGTGGCAAACCTTTGCACTCTTTCATCACTTCCTCAGCAATAGAACAAATCTGTGAATCATGCACACACGGCCCTGCTTCTGCACTAAACAGAGACCATGGTTCATTATCAGACAAGATATCTAGCTCGCAAATCTTTTGAACTCTCATCGCATTCAAAACATCTTTATTACGAGACGTTATCATAACCGTGCACCCCTTGATGCCACTCTGCCAAGGTATACCTAAATCCTCCAATGCAAGATTTTGCCAAACATCATCCAAAGTTATGAGTATCCTACTCGAGCCACTCAACCTAGCGCGTAACTTATTCGCCCTGCCTGACAAAGTTTTCTCGTCCAAATTCAAACATAACAGCTCAGCTATTTCAAGCTGAATCTTGAAGCTGTCTACTTCATGACCGACAACTACCTTTACGAATTCATCGAACAAATGCTCTGCCCTCGCTCTGTCCATCATTCCATCGGCCATGGTCGTCTTTCCAACACCCCCATCCCACATATGCCTATCGTTTTTCGTGTTGTTATCGGCCAAAGCTTTCATGATCCCTTCTTCGACTCCTCTTCTTGATTCGAACTCAATCGTCGTTCCTGATCGAACTAGAGCCCTTCTTGCTGAAGGAAGCGTCGGTTGAGATATGTGGGAATCAAATTTGCACTGCTCTCGAAGCTCTACCATCGCTACTCTCATATGTGTCGCTCTCTTGCTTAATGAATAGCGCGCTTTGATAGGCGAACAATGCCCGCCCCCACCAAGTATGCGTGAAACTTCTTCCTCGATTCCTCTCATGTTATCTTTCATGGAAATGGCATTTCTTAGCCATGTCTCAACTTGAGGGACAATATCCTCCGCATTGTTTGTTGCTCTATCCACTCGCATTTGCAGGCCTTGTGCTACATCCTCGAGCATTTCAGCCTCTTCTCTTAGATTGTGGATGTTACTATCGAAGCAACAAAGATAATTGAGTTGACGTTTCATTGGCGCAGCCGCGCATTTCCATAGTTCCATAATTGGTCCATAGTAGCTTGATACGTAGCCCAGAATTGCTGCCATTGCCTTCCCTCCTGGATCTTGTTTCGAAATGAGTGAAAATAAAATTGTTAATAACTTTAAAGAAAGAAGAAAGTCATAGTAATTTTTTTTTCAATCTAACACTACAAAAAAGACGGATAATTGCAACGGTTTTGGTCAAATGGTCAAAGTTGCAGAGGTTAGCAATGGTTGGCTAAAGCGTCGCAAATTGTGACGATTTTTTGGGACAGTTTAATCATACCGTCGCAAGTACCAATGATTTTTGCTAATTGCTACGGTTTTGGTCAAACGGTCAAAGTTGCAGAGTTTGGCAATGGTTGGCTAAACCGTCGCAAATTGTGACGATTTTTGGGACAGTTTAATCATACCGTCGCAAGTACCAATGGTTTTTGCTACCGTTCTCACGAACCAAGTCAAACCAGGTCAAGTAGCGACAGTTAGAAGTGTCGCTAAACCAACCCGAAGCACCAAGCGCCTCGTCGCTGGGCCACCACCCAAACCAGCCTTTAGCGACCGTCGCTAGATTTCGGATTATATATAGGCATGTCGAAGCATTCTGCAACATTTTTTCGCAAATTGCCGTCACTGTCGTCCGTTGTCGCCATAAAACAAAGGAATAGAGCATCCCTTCGTGTTCTTCATTTTTAACGTATTTTTATTTTATTTTTTACTGTTTGTTTTTTGTTTTGTTTTTGTGTATATATATCTGTGTGTTATTATCATTTATAATTTACCATTTCTATTTGCATGTTCGTACACAAAGGCATATAATTTGATATTAATTTTTACTTGTTTTAGTTGATAGATTTTGATTTAATCTAGGAATGTATTCGTTTTTAATCGATGATAAATTGAAGTTTATGAATTTGTTAAAATATATATATATATATATATATATATATATATATATATTATGTTTTAATTTAATAAAATGATTGTCTTAATTAATTATAATAGTTTATTAATCGATGTTAGATGTTAGAATTGTTAGATTGTTAGTCGACTAAGAAATGAGCATGACCTAATTTAGGTGAGATTCTGCCGAAATTAATTTAATTAATTAATTAATTAGTGAAGTATGTTTAGGAATTGTTTAGTTGTACAATGGTTTAGTGATATGATAGAATTGTTAGATTGTTGGTTAACTAAGAGATGAGTTTGACACAGTTATGTACTCTGTCGAAATTTATTTATTTATTTAATTAATTAATTGATTTACTAAAGTGCATGTGTTTAGGAATTTTTTAGATATATATTATGATTTAGAAATATATGTTGGAATTGTTAGATTGTTGGTTGACTAGAGATGAATTTGAATCAATTCAATTGAGACTCTACCGAAAGTTCATAAAAATAAATTACTTATATAATTTTATTATAATTTAAATAATTAATAAATTTAATGTTAATTATAGATGAGTGGTCAAGGCGGTGATGACGCCCCAACTCGTGCTAACCTGAGCACTGGGAGGAAGAGGATACTTAGAACTCCTATCTAGATACCCCTCCCTCACAGCCTCGCGGACCGTTGCCTTCGCAAACTCACGGATCACCCTCACAGGATCGCGTCCCCACACCCTCACAATCTAAAGGCGCGCGGGTCATGTTCAGGCTCGGCCCATGCATCTTGTCATCCATCTGGCACGGGAACCTCGTCCCATTTGCTTATCAATCTTTATGCCCAATAATAAGTAATTTTTTTATTTAATTATATAATTAATTTAATATTAATTTTTAATTATTTATTTATTTTTAAAGGTTTGGACCTAACAAAAGAGCTTGGGCCGGAATATTCGGGTTCCATTCCGTCGGTTTGGTCAGACCCTAAATACATTAAGACGTGCGAGAAGAACTGCCAGAATCGCACGAGTCAGTCAGGAGGGGGTGGCGGCATATCAATGCATTGGGCTGTCTCCCAGTCTATTTTGGAGCACTGCCTCGCCAGAGTAATTAAGTAATTTTTTTTATTAATGTTATCTAATTGCATAATAAATTAATAAAATAATAATAATAGTAATAATAATATTTATGTATTTGTTAACAGGAACCAAGGGTCCTCTCGACCAGCTTGACACGTTGGAGCTCGTCCATCTGTATAATTCAGATGAAAGGACCTCTACATACAGCCGCACGACACGGATACACGTAAAAAAATCATATTATTATATTCAATACACGAAAATAATAATAATGTTATTTTTATTTAATTTATCTTAATAATATTTAAATTTTGCAAAATAACATACGTCAAAAGGGTTCAGATGCCACCCAGTCTCAGTCTAGTGAACCGGTAGAGGTGAATCCATCACCCCAAGTTAATGTTAATCAGATTTATGGGATGAGTAGTCGGCCGGTGCTCCAGTGTTGTGATCATGGAGACACACGCCTAATCCTCATAGCATCTGTTACTTCAGTTCCACAACTGCATGAGACGCCTGAGCAAATGGAGGTCAGGATTGAGGCTAGACTTAAGCCCAGGCATAAGGAACAAAATGACCGAAAGTTTCGAGGTCTGGCCTCCCACTTGAGCCTTCTCGATGATTTTTTCATTGGCTATGACGATGATGACGATGACAGTGGCAGTAGCGGTGCTGGCGGCGGTAGCAATGGCGGTGGCAGTGGCTTATTTGGGGCGGGTAATGGTGGTGGTGGGGCCAATTTTTTGTTAGATAGAGATGATCTCGGCCCCGATGCTTTTTATTCGTTGTCGTAGACACTTCTTTTCTATTTTAATTCAAACTATGTTATTTTTTTTTTATCAATTTGTATTTTCTGTTTAAACAACTAATATTTTTGTACGTATTAACTACGATATTATTGTTTAAATTATTTATTTTTGCCGTGTTGTATTACTTATTTTCACTTAACAAAGATACTTGTTTCAATGAACTATATTACTTATTTTCACTTAATAGTATTACTTGTTTCTATGAACAATATTATTTATTTTCACTTAATATTATTACTTGGTTCTGTTGAACAGTATTACTTGTTTACACTTAATAATATTACTTGTTTCAATGAATACTTGTTTTGAACACTTAAGAGTATTACTGGTTTCAACGAACAATATTACATGTTTTGATTGCTTAACAATATTACTTATTTCAATGAACAATATTACTTATTTTCACTTAATAGTATTACTTGGTTCTATTGAACAATATTACTTATTTTCACTTAATAGTATTACTTGGTTCTATTGAACAATATTACTTGTTTTCACTTAATGAGGTCAACAAAAATGATGAAGATTATCATGATGAGAACGGCGATCGGTGAGGATGACGAACAATAATTATATGTTCTTCATTTGTAATATTAATATATAGGAAAAATGTCAATTCAGGGTCTGAAAGATGGTAAATCTATCAATTTAAGGCTTGAAAGATTTTTCCTATTGATTCAAGGCCTGGAAGATAGAAAACTATCAATATATGGCTTGAAAGATATAAACTATTAGTTTGAGGCTCACACATTTTAAGGCCATGTTTGACCTTATATTTTATGTCCTTATTTCATGTCCTTATTTTTTTATTTTTAGGGTTTAGGGTTCATGGTTTAGGGTTCAGGGTTTAGGGTTCATGGTTTAGGGTGCAGTGTTTAGGGTTTAGGGTTTACGGTTCAGGGTTTAGGGTTTAGTGACGAACATGGCCTTAAAATGTGTAAGCCTCGAATTGATATTTTCTATTTTGCAGGCCCTGGATAGATAGTTTTCTATCTTACAGACCTTGAACCGATAGGAAAAATCTTTCAGGCCTTAAATTGATAGATTTACTATCTTTCACGCCCTGAATTGATAAAACTCCTAACATAAGAATAACATCATTTAATTAGAATTTATAAAGTAAAAAAAATTAAAATTTAAAAAGTTTATTAGATAACTGGAATAAACTAACTAAGAGAATAAAAAATGATTTATTTTTTATAAACATCCATTAAAAAAACAATTTTAAAATAATATAACATAATTTAATTAAAATTATAAAGTAAAAAAAAATCACAATTTAAAAAGGTTTTTAAATAATTAAATAAAATAAGTGGAATAAACTAATTAAAAGAATTAAAAATACGATTTAGTTTTGGTAAACATCCATTAAAAATATAATTTTAAAAGAATATGACATAATTTAATTAGAATTTACAAAGTGTAAAAAATTATAATTTAAAAGGTTTACTAAATAGTTAAATTAGATAAGTGGAATAAACAAATTAAAAGAATTTTAAAAAACAATTTATTTTTTATAAGCATCCATTAAAAATACAATTCTAAAAGAATATGACAAAATTTAATTAGAATTTGGAAAGTATTTAAAATTTATTAAATAATTAATTGGGATTAAGTTTTTTGCAGTCCAGTAACTTTATTTCATTTTAAAATTGGTCACGATTGTTTCGACTTTTTAATTTTGGTCATGTAAGTTATCAAAAAAAATTAAATTGGTCCTTTAACCTACTACAATAGTTCACCAAACAGGTAACTACCACTTATTTAATTAATTTGTTTTTTCCTTTAATTTTGAAATGTCGCTTAGACTTTTTAAATCCTAATAATTTTGGTTTAGGATTTTTCTGCATATATTTTCTAGGGAGGAAAAGTGATTTTCTGCGTATTTTGGTTTATTTTTTTATTTTTCGGTCAGCTTAGACTCAATAAACCGGCCCGATTGGCTTATTTTTAAACCAGACCCAAAACTCGACTAAAATTATTAGGATTAAAAAATAAAATAATTACACATGTGGCGGTTACCTGCTTGGTAACCTGATGCATCAAGTTAAAGAATCAATTTCAAAATTTTCGAAAACATGCTGGACCAAAATAAAAAATCAAAACAATCGGGACCAATTTCAAAATTGACACAAAGTTACTGGTCTATAAAAAACTTAATCTTTAATTAAATTAGTTAAGTGGAAAAACTACGTAGAATAAACGAATGAAAGCAGTGCCCGCCCGGGCGCCTGTTAGGTCCCGTGTTGAATCCACCCCCCCCCAACGAAAATTATCTTATTATTATAAAGTTTGGTGCTTGGATGTGGTTGGTGGTTATGTCGAAGTTGGTCCGTGGCTCGAGTGGTTCGGTGCTCGCTTAGTTGCCCCTTTGGCGTGCGTTAAACCACCCTGGAGCCAACTTCTTTTCGAAAATTGCTAATTTAACGACGATTTTGCGACTATTTGGTCGCCGAATATTCCGACGGTTAGAGCCGTCGAATATACCATCGCAAATGTACGATAATTTTAGCGACGGTTTTATCGACAGTTTTACTAACGGTTTTACCGACAGGTTTACTGACGGTTTCTTGACTCGGATCCGGGTCTATTTGAGATGGTTCTAACCTTCGCTAATCTACGACAATTGGTTATCAAAAAACCATCGCTAAATTTTGTGAAGCTCGTTTAAATGACGATTTTCCAACCAACGTCACTATATTGTTAAGCGATGGTTTTTTCCGTCGCTAAAACAGTCGGCAAACCCCGTCTATTTTGTAGTGTTAGGGTTTTTCGTCCGCGTAAAAAAATTTGCTTAACCCATATATTAAGGGATAAGCTTATCTCATGAGGTGGGACAAAATCTGTCTCAACTATAGAATGTTGTCCACGTATTTGTACTTAAAATGACCTAGTTTATCTCACGAGAAAGGTGTTCATGACATTTTTATAGGTACCCATCTAATCCCTCAATCCAAACACAAATATTAATATTTCAGTATGATTAAAACATGCAATCATATAATCCAATTAATCCAATCTTAGGAGGTGTTTGAATAAAATTATCCTTTTGAAGAAGTGATTAAAATTATTGATTATTAGAAAATTAATTAATCGTAGAAGTTGATGGTGTTTGTAAAAAAAATCAACGAAAAGTTGATAGTATTTGCAAGAAAATTTAACAATAATTAAAAAATATTCATAAGTTACCAAAAGCATCCCCCTTTCAACTTTTAGCTTGTAGCTTCTAAGGGCTTATTTAATCTAATAAAAGAAAAAAAAACACTCCAAATTGCTTATACACACAATTCTAGGTGACCAATCCTAACTAATCATCGTAATCTTGTAAAGCAAATGGGACCAAAGGTATTACTCGTGATACTAAATGGTATAACTTATATTATAATAGAGGTACTAGCAGTGATAACTGTAGGGTATAATCTATATTATAAAAGAATATTAGACTTGACAATCAAATGGTCAAATATGTAAAGATGAAACCAGTTTCCTGGTGAACAATTTTATAAGAGAACAACTCTAGTTTTTACTATGATCATTAAAAAAATTAAATATTTTGTTTGTGATTCTAAGACTTTTATAAATAATATTCAATATTTAAAAAAATCCGTTTTCAAGTTAAAAAGAAAAGAAAAGTAATAATCTAATTATAAAAAAAAAAATTATTTAATTTTATTTTGTAGACAGAGAAAGTAAATTGAAATGTAATTAAAGTTTGTTTTATGTATTCAGTTATTGTAATTTTAAATATTTATTTATTTGTTGTTTTAAGATTTTTAAATTATTTTGATATTTAGGAAAATATTATAATTAAATTTAATTTTTTTTTGAAATTTTAATCAATTTCAGCATGCCACACTTAGAGTAGTTAATCAAATTTTACAGTACGCTATTGTATGCACCAACTCTTTTTGTACAGTATTTATAACTTTTTATTCTAAAGTTCGTTTATTTGCGGGATAGGTTTGGATGAGAGGTTTAATTCGAAATAATTGATTGTTTAGTTTGTTGAAAAATGTTCCAGGATATATGTTCAGTGTAAAAATGTGTTTTATCCTAATATTGAGAGATTAACCTATATATCATAGGTGGAGGGTGAGACAAATCTCAAATACAATATAACTATATTCTTGAATAGATTCATAAGAATGAATTACAATTATTTTAATTTAATTTAAAAATATTTTTGACATTTAAATAGGTATCCCACCTAAAAAATTACAATTCTATAATCCAATTATATATATTTTGATCTAAACAATCTAGTCGAATAAGTTCAATCCTAGCCAATCCTATCCCAACTAATCCACCCAATCTTATGAAGCAAATTAGGCGTTATAATTTTGTTGTTTTGGTTATGAAGCAAATTAGGCATTATAATTTTGTTGTTTTGGTTTATATCAAAATACTATGTATTTTCAATATGTTATCAGTATTTGTATATTAATTGATTTGTAACTCCAAAATAAAACTCCAAAAGGTAGGGGACCAAAACTGCAAACGGATGTTTGTATGTAATAAAAAAAAAAGAAAAAAAAGAAGAAGAGAGATTGAGGACAAGCCCCGAAAGTGTTGGGATCAAATATAATGAAGTTGTGTGGTTGTTGGACCAAGATTTGCTCCAACTATATATAACAATTATAGTGCATTTCTTATTCAAGCCCCCTTGAGAACTCAATTTATTCCTCCGACCTACTTTTTTAATTATTTTATTATAAGTTTCATTATTTAGATTATTAATATATGTAGATTTATCTTTTAAATAGTTCAATAATCGTTAGGACCCTAGATAGACTCAAATCCTCGTATTGGTATGACATTGTTTGTCAAGATTCTAGATCAATCCAAATTCTCGCATTGATATGATATTGTCCACTTAGGGACAAGTCTGCACGAATTTATTTTTTGGGTATATCTCAATATACCTCATACCAATGGAGATAGTGTCCATCCTAATAAACCTCATGATCCTCACATATTATTTCGATGTGGGATGTTGTTTGATACCCTAACAATCCTCCCCTCAAACAAAGACCACCGAACCTCCCCTGAAACGACCCACTCTATCTAGGTGAACACCGCCTAGTCCATAACCCCCTCGTTTTTTTTCTTTCAACAAGGCTCACCGCAAACGACTTCACAAAGATTTTCATTCACCGTCTTATTCGTGCAAACGACTTCACAAAGATTTTCATTCACCGTCTTATTCGTTCAACACAGGGAACTACTCCACATCGTTTGTTTTGTTTGGGACCATGACTCTGATACCACTGTTAGGACCCTGGATGGACTCAAATCTCCACATTGATATGATATTGTCTGCTTTAGGTCAAGTCCGCACGGATTTATTTATGAATTTTCACCTATTTTTATCTATTTAGTGAACATCTCTTAAAAAACCTCATACCAATAGAGATAGTGTCATCCTAATAAATCTCATGATTCTCCAATATTATTTCAATATGGGATATTTTTTTATACCCTAACATATATGTCATGCATATAGATTGTGGACTAAAAAATAGAACAACAAAATTATTACAGGTAATATCATTTGTTAAGAACTACCGGCCTACAAGATAAAGTGGGATAACTTTAGTAGGTAGAGCACTACTACAAAAGTTATGGGTCGAGTCATCAATTTTACCTATAAAAAAACTACCAACCCTAATTAATTAAAAAGTCAAACGACGTGGCATTTTCTTTTTGCAACATCAAATTTTATTAATTTATTTCAAACTACTTTTTTGTTGATTTTTTGTTTTTTGAGGGCTGTGTGTCTAAAAGAATTCATTTTAAGTTAAAATTTGTGGTAAGGTGGGAAATTAATTTGTTTATATTATTTTTTTAACAATGCAAAATGTTGTGTGCGTTTATATGCAAGAAAGGTAAATAACAATTAATGCAAAAATCAACTCAACAAAACAATTAATACAAAAAAAAATGCAAATTCTTCTGTGCGGCATTTGCATCAATTTAGAATTGATGCAATTAGATTTTTTTTAAGTTTTTTATTTCAGCTTTTTTTTTTCCAATTTTTTTTTTCAATTTTTTTACCCAATCATACCCGAACTCGGCCCGACTGATTCGTGGTTCACCCGACCCGAATGGGTTTAGGTATTTTTTTTTATAGTTTTAGTTTTTTCTATTTTTTCACCTGATCCGATTTGATTCCGGCCCAAGTGGTTCATGGTTAACCCGGCCTGAATGGTAATGGTTAGGATTTAGAGCTCATAGTTAAGCGTTTAGATTTAGGGTTCATGGTTCATCTAAATTAAAATTGAATCCAATTAAGGTGTAATAGGTGCACACAAGCATCACTCCAGAAAAAATATAGGCTATTAAAGAAGACAAAAATTCATATGAGACGGTCTCATACATAGGACGGGGTACAACTTAGCACAAATCACACCCACCTCTCCTAAAGTGTTAAAGCGTTAATGTCCAACTTAACACAAATGCACTGTCTTACCGTGAGACTGTCTCATGCAGGTGTGAATTAAAGGTAACTATGCCTAAAGAGTAAAGGGTAATATATCTCTCACAAGTAAACGTGTTAAAAAAAAGCCTTGAATATACACACATACCGGTATTGAAATGCTTTTGCCAAGAAAAGGAGTACTGCGATATTTTGAGAACTGCAAGTACCAACTCTTTTTCTTCTTCTTCCTTTTTTTTTTTTTGTTAAATCAAGAAAAAAAGCTTGACTTTTTAGGAAAGAACTGCAAATATCAACTTTACTATAGGTATCAGTGTGTGCCTCAGTGTCCGTATGTAGTACTATATATAGATAAGTTGTCCAGTGTACAATTTCAGTTTTCTTTTATTGAAAAACTGAAGTGGAATATTTTGAAATTGAAGTCCACCAATTTGATGCTTTTCTACGAACAAGAGAGTAACTGGTATTTTGACTAATTAAAGTGATGTGACATATAAGTGGTATTTGGAATAAAGGGTGTACTCACTACTTCTGTGTGAACTTAAACACTGAAATTGGACTGCAAATCAAGGAAAGTGGGTTTAAGTGGGTTTGAGTATAATAAATAAAGGTATTGTGAGTGTATTAATATTAGTATGTGTTATTTCAATTTTGAGAATGTTCAAGTAATATTGGGACGTCCAAATAAGATAAATATTCAAGTAATCGCGGGACGGAGGGAGTAACATATTCTGGGGTGGATTGATCAATAAAATTGAAGTTCTGAATCTGATAAAAAAATTAATGAACAAAATAGTTAGAAAATTTGTGTGCCAAAAGGTGATCATAAGGGCTAGTTTGCAAACCTCAATTTGTCGATTAGACGAAGTTTATGTTAGAGCCCGCTTAATATAACTTGGGAACGGTAAAGGTAATGAGTATCACTAAGGGGTCAATCATCAAGAGTTATTGATTGCATTATTATTGCTTGGTTAGAACATGAATAATGTGTATCATGTGAGGTGAGTTAAGTGTGGGTGAGAGTAATCAATTGTTTACTTTTATTCCCATTATTTATGTATCAAAACTACCAAACAACATCAATAAAAAATTATTCACATTACCCCCAACCAAGCGGGACTTAATTTTTATATATCCTTCGATGCGGGGTTATCTTTTTGAGATCTCCAAAGGATTAATAAATGATATGCATGGGAAAATATACAAAAATGTTCAATTTCAAGTGCCTATTGTCTTTTTGCCCAATTTCTGAAACATGTTCTTTCTTGCTCTTTGTAGACTATTCTACCCTTAATTTGTATTCTCTATTTTATTTCTTCATTCATATCTACTCTTTCAGTTTTAAACCTCTCATTCCATTTGTATATTTTCAGAGATTTTTTTTTTAGGAATTTATGAAAAGGGTTCTTTCCTCCCTCTCCGAAACTACCTCCCATTTCCCCTCAGGGGGGCGGAGGCGGCACCGGCTTAACTGATTCCCACTGCCAGAGGCTCCAGATTTGCCGTATATCTCATTTTCTTTTATTAACTTTGTATATTTGCTCATATTGCTGTTTGTTTGGTGAAGTTTATAAGATTTTTTTGTTAATATTTGGTTCATATTTAGGATTCTGACTGTATTCCAACTCGTTTCTAACCAAATTCTTCAACTTTGTTCCAACCTCGACGATCCCAAAATTAAAAAAAGAGCAACAACAAATGGAGTCGAAAAAACAAAGCAAGGAAAAATTTGGGGAGGAGGAGGTGGGAGAATAGGCGAGTGGGGGAATCAATGATTGTATCGTACCGTTTCATACCCAAAATTTTATATACTGTCCTATGTTGAAATTTCGTTATATAGTGTAATACCAAATATTTTTAGAGAATGTACGACAAGATACTAAAATATTGAGATAGTGTAATATTAAAATACATATTTTTTTCCGGGTATACCATCATATATCAAAATACCAATTTTTTTTGATATAGCGATATATGTCGAAAATCAAAACTTTTTATTTGTCAGAAACTTTTTATTTTTCTTACCAGTGCCGTACTTTATTATTTTAGTACTCCGACATTTTTAATATAAATTCAATATTTTTTAATACGATAAATACGGTGTATTGAAATTTTAATATATTTTCCACCACTACTTGTGGGATCGTGCGACCATTATTAGCGTGTGATCAATATAATAGAAAACTAACTCACTTTAATGTATTGGAAAGAAATAAGTATTATAATACACAGAGCATAATCTTTGCTAAAAGCAATTTATATATGCTTTTATTCCCAAATGATTTCTTCTATTAATTAATTCTATTCCCAAATGGTTTCTTCTACTAATTAATTCTACTCATGATCCATCTTAAATCTTAATCACATGAAATTTGACAAAACATGCGTGCAGTTGAAGCCCCTCAAACTTTATTTATTCTGCTGCTTTAGATCACTTTTGCTTTTACACGGATAATATTTCTAAAATTAAGAAATTCTCGTAGTAAAATATATTAAAGTAAAAGGGACTTTCTAATAAAATATTGCACATACAATTACAGTGCAAATGAGAATGAATTGAAAATTCGCGGATTCTATGCTGATTGAAACGGGTTAAGTGGATTTAAAAAAAAGAAGAAATTATTCAAAGGCAAAACACGAAACCTTATATATTTGTAAAAAAATATTTTTACTAATTCAATGATGCATGTAGCCTGATGGATTAGACATTTTGTTAAAAATATGTTGTATTTTATTTTTCTGTTTTACATAATTTTTTGGTGTCATTACATGAATAAAAGTGATACATATAAATAAAAAACGTGTAACTACAAAACAAAAATAATTTTTTTCGGTTTAATTAGGTTGTTTTTCTTTTTTTTTTTTCCTTTTTTTTTGGTTCCACAATTTTTTTGGTGTTACTACATGGACAAGTGTAATAAAGTACAAAAGAATTTTGTACTACAAAACAAAAATGTAACACATACTCCCCTGTACAATAACACATACTTGTCTTTATTGTAACATAGTCAGGGAGATCTTGTCAAAAAAAAAAAGAAAACAGAAACATAGTTAGGGAGCGAGTTTATTAATTTTGCTTTAGCGCACATTTTTTAAGAAAACTTATTTGATCCAATTCGACCCGCACAACAATATCTGCTATTTTTTGGCTCCTTACTATTTGAACTAATAGATCACTAATTGTATGGATCCTAAATCTATACAATATTGTATATGAAAGTTTATCTTTAAGCTAATTAAAGTGCTTAATCGAACAAACGTGAATTTCATGATGAGCTTAAATATATCAAAGCCACTTATAAATTGCTTTATTGAGAAACTACTATGTGTGCTTGATAGATGGGGCATGAATAATTAGGAACCATATGATTCTATACATCTTTAAAAATATATATATTATTCTTTCAACCAGACATAAATGGTTACGAAGAAATTATCCTTTCAGAATACAAAATATATTTATAAAAAATTCAAAAATTCGAAAGTCTTAATTTTCGTACTTAGAGAGCTTCAATCCTACGAACTATTGAATATTTTTAAATATTCAAAGGCTGAACTGAAGGGTTGCAAGATTACCAGAAAGCGCATTGAATTGAAGGGTTGTTACAACTTCAAAAGAAAATCACATTGAATTTGAAGGTTGCAACTACCACTAAAAAGGTGCTCTTTCCTGGAGAGGTTTCTAGACTCTATTATATATCTTAACATACACATACACAACAATTTCCCAATTAATTAAATGTATAATATAAAATAAGAATTCAAACAGTAAAATATTAAGCTAAACACATTTATTTTGCACAATTAATATGTAAGTATGGGTGCACCGAAAATGATTGATAAATAATAAACTAATAAACAACGAAAATAAACGAATAATCGAGTCTCGTGTGAGCACGATTTTCTTAAAACAATTATGTCCTTCACTCTCGGTGCTAGTGAATCGCAGGATACTTGTGTCCCAGGATAAAACGATTTGAAAGCAACTATATCATCACTATATCTTGGTTTGGTCGAACAGAGAAATGCTCGATCAATCACCGGATGCAAAACAAAATAAGAACAAACGAATGCACGAAGGTGTATAGCAACTGCTGGGAAATATCTGTGTTTCTCCCCATACATGTGAATCCGATTTTATTGCAGTCTTTGCCAACACCAATTGAGGTGCTACTTATAGCTCTCAAAGAAACGGACTTAGGAGCCTGACCATAATGGCCCAAACCCAAACCCAAAACTGAAAACAACATAAATTCAGGATTGAATTTTTAATGTAACCACCTGAAACGTTTCTCAGGTTTTAACATTTGCTGATCGGTTGGTTTACCGGGTCTATACTGACTCAAAAATTCAAAATTAAACAAAAATACGCAGAAATCACTCTTCCTAAAAAATAAGTAGAAAAAATCCGATAAAAAATTATTAGGATTAAAAAAGTGTTAGTAGAAATCAGTCTTCCTAAAAAAATATGTAAAAAAAATCCAATCGAAAATTATTAGGATTAAAAAAGTGTTGGTGACATTTTGAAATAAAATGATTACACATATGACAGTAACATGCTTGTGACCTGCTGCAACAAGTTAAAGGGCCAATTTCAAAAATTCTGAAAACTTACTGGACCAAAATCAAAAAGTCAAAACAATCAGGATCAATTTCAAAACGAAGAAAAGTTACTGGAATACAAAAAATTTAATGCCGATCGAATGAAAATGTTGTAATTAGATGAAAATGTCTCTTCATGTTTTGCCAGAATTAAGCAACTCAAACGACTGGGAGTCATACACTTTGGATAAATTCCCACATGTTTTTCTGTCCAGCTTGTTCTTTGATTGTTATACTCTGCTCTACTTTGTAATCTCTTTTTCGGAGTACTACTTGTCTTCAGTATATAAAGATTCATCTTTACCATCATATATAATAATACTCCCTCTACTCAATTTTTATCTGAACTCGATCGTAAGCTTTAAAGATTTTTTTTTTTTTTTTTTTTAATGGGGACGTCTTTCATGACCATTCTTAGGATATCGGTGGCTTCTTGGAAAAGAAGAGAAGAATTGTTGAGATCGATCTGAGATTTGTGCTATGGTGGAAGTTATGAGTTAGAGGCTGAATGAAATTCAGCTTTTCTTTTTTCTGAATTTAGAGTTAATTCATAGAGATATGAAATTTTTAATGCATGCTTTTGTAATTAACCTTATACAACTATTGCATTTTTTTTTACATACAAGTGAATTTTCATACTGTTTGATTAATCCATTGAAATTGTGGGAACCTTTTTTTTTTTTTGCCATGATCTGAAATTTTTAGATGAATTGTGGCTAATTTATTTCCAGGTATCATCTCACCTTTCACATGTGATTTTAATACAAAAAAGGTAAACTTTCGAGCACTACTACACAAGTTATGGGTTCAAGTCATCAATTTTACCTATAAAAAAACTACCTATCCTAATTAATTAAAAAAATCAAACGTCTGCATTTTCTTTTAGCAACATCAAGTTTTATTAATTTATTTCAAACTACTTTTTGTTGATTTTGTGTTTTGAGGGCTAAGTGTCTAAAAGAATTCATTTTAAGTTAAAATTTGTGGTAAGGTGTGAAATTAATTAATTTATATTATTTTTTTAAAAGTGCAAAATGACAAATACCACGCATATTCATCATGGTTATCCATAAAATCGACAAAAATAAAGATACTCATGCATATCCTAAAACATTCCATCGTAAACTTTATCGTTTTAAGGAAAAATCTAAAGAATCTCACGTCAAAATCTAAATTTTCCCACAGACGGCACGAGTTTACGTGGGTAAGTTCAAATCCCATATACAAAAAAGAGAAAAGAGAAGACAAGGGCAAGAAATTACCTAGACGAGCCTTCATGGGATGAAAATAGGGAGAGTGGAGTAACAGTTGAGCCTCGAACAACTCCAGAAGCTGAATATCTGCACAATATTAGGCCAGAGGGGACTCCGACATCGATCCTCCGATGCTCAAGTCAGCTTGGGATCAAACAATAAAGTATTTTATCAAGAACACCAAGAACACACTCATGTGTGTGTAAAAATGAATTACTTACCTTGAAATACAAGTGGATTGATTTATATACCTTATCTCATTGAGAGGTAGAATCGAGATATCAAACCTCTCAAAAGGCACTTTTGTCTTTAGCTTTGTGTAGCTCTAATGGTCCAGCGGGGAGCACAGTGGTAGTGGAGGATTTTCACTCGGGTTCAACAGGGAAAGTTGTCCTTTTCCTGACACAACCAATTTTCCATACACTGTGACATCATGGGAAGGATATTGACTTCTCCCTTGGCGGTTTAAGGTTTAAAACATGGTAAATGGTCAACTATGTCTCTCATATGTGGCTCTTCTAATGGAAACATATATAGCAAGGCAAACTCCCTAGAGTTGCTTTCATATCATCTCTTGGATGTTGCTAGACTAGTCAATGTCAACGTGTAGGCAAATATCGGGTTAACATACACATAGGTTTCTGAAAGATCAGTCATCCAGAGCATCCTGTATGTTAAAGATGTTGAACTCTAACTCTATAATAACAACTCCAAAGTATGACAGCCAAGTCTTACTTCTTAATTCATTGATGTGGAATAAGTCTCATTTATCCCACATCAATTATAATATTCGATCTTACATAAAATATTATTTTGTTTGAAAAAATTATTTTTTATTTTTTAAAATTATATATAGGGTATACATTTTTTTAAAAATTTCTTATATTTTAAAGTTTTCCCTTTTGTAATATAAATTATATACTATTTATATATAAATTTATATTTTTTAGATTTTACATATATTATTATTTGATTTGAAAAAATTATTCTTTGTATTTTAAATTTATAAATACGTCTTTTTAATTTTCTAGAATTTTACATAAATAAAAATTTAGCTTACAAAAATATTTTTTGTTTTTTGCATTCATATTGAGATTTTATATACTTGTAATTTTACATTTAATTTATAATTATGTATTTATTTTAATACAAAATTATTTAATTTTAGTATTATTTTTTTCCATTTCACAAATTTGGTCTTGTTTCGTATACCATTTTTGTCAACTGACAGATTTGTCCATTTAAAAAAGAAAAACTACTTTTCACATAGGCGCCAATTTGTTGGGCTATGTTTCGTGTATTTACTATTTTTTGTAGGATTTTCTGCTCCCTACCAAATTGTAGCTTGCGTGTATATAATGTCCCCAGCTATCAAGTTAAGGCATGCATATTTATTTGGGATTAAGTTTTTTTTTTAATTCAGTAATTTTTCATCGTTTTTAAATTGATCCCGATTGTTTTGAATTTATTATTTTTATTCTGCAAATTTTTTTAAAAATTGAAATTAGTCCTTTAACCTGCTGCACCAGGTTACCAAGCAGATAACCGCCACTTGTGTAATTATTTTATTTCTTCATTTAATTTAGAAGCGCTACTTGAACTTATTTAATCATAATAATTTTGATCGAATTTTGGGTCGGGATTAAAAATAATTTGTATATTAAAATACAATGTGAATCGGGTCAGTTTACTGTGTCTAAACTGACTGAAAAATAAATAAATAAACAAAAATAAATAGAAAATCACTCTTATATACGTAGAATAATCCCGATATAAAACTATTACGATTAAAAAAGTTTAGGTGACATTTCAAAATTAAAAAACCAATTTAAATAATTTTTAAATCCTAGACAGCTGTTAAAAAACTGATGTGCAAAAGTGAAACTTAGACAGCGGTTTTGAACCGCTGTCCAAAATGTCTACTTAGACAGCGGTTAAAAATCGCTATTCAAGTTAAAAATTTGATTTTTAACCACAAACCCACCAAACATCTCATATGTAAGTCACCAAGTCTCCCAATTAATTGAGACAATTAATCACTCCCATGGGGGACCGAACACGGGACCTTGGGCGCCTGAGCGGGGATCAATTCCGCTCGGGCACTTGCTTTCTTGCATTTACTTAATGAAATTAATTCTATATGCCCTAAAAATCATTTTTTCTTACAATTTTTTTTTTAATTTTGTATTTCAATTATCTTATTTATTAATTCAATCACATTTTTATATAATAATTTTTTTTATATAAATTTAAATTAAATTAAATTATATTAAAACTATATTTTTTACTTGTTTTTTTAAAAAAAGTAGTACCTTTCTTTTAAACTTGTAATACTTTCCTTATTAACAAGTAATACTTTTCTTTAAACAAGTTATACCTTTCTATTTAAACAAATAATACTTTTCTTTAAACAAGTAATATTTTTACTGAGTGAAAGACAACCTTAGTAAGATCAAATGAATAGACTTTAAGTCTTCATTCCCTTTGTCAGCATGAACTTCAAGCAACATTTATTTTCCAAATAAATTTTCAGAACTCTTGGATTCAATCATTCGATCCTTCATAACTTAGTCTTCAGGTCTTCTGAACTTGTCTTGTACATCACTAATTTCTCCCTCAATGTGTGCTTTTCTTCAGATGACTTGTTTATGCCTTAGAATAAACCTAACCAAAAACTAACCTGGTCTAAATCTGTTGATTATATATTTTGCAGATTCTCCTGACATACATGATCATGGCATAGAAACCTGAATACATTTATCAAGTTATTCTGATAACAATTTTTTTTTAATAACTCGGTATCCGGTCCAAAGACCGACTAACCCGGGGGACCAGAACCCACCGTCCACTAGCGGGGGCCCCACTTCGAGCCAGAGCTAAGCTATGTATGGTATGGCCCATCTCAAGAATTGATCGCACCTTAGAAGGTTCGAACCTGAGACCTAGAGAGGAGCACACTCCTAAGTTCCAAGCCTACATAATTTTTCAGGCCGTAATTTTTCAGGCCGACATAATAAAGGACCGTAACTTTAAAAAGTAGCAATATCAAACCAAATTAGCCAGAATGACCCTAATTTGCCCCTGAAATTGGGTAATTTGTTCCAAAATTACCGTCCTTAGAAAAAAATTATCCATCCCCTCTCCTTGGCTTGCAATCTTGTTTACATATCTACAACCAAGTACTTGGAACTAGATTCAAATTTCATGCATCCGATCAAGAGTGTTAAGAAAGGAGATACAAATTCTCCATGTGGCAGATATATATCTTCACCAAAGCTCTTATTGGATAATGCTACAAAGTTAAGTTATTGGGATTACATTGACGATAAAAAAAGTTACGAGACCCTTTGTTATTTAAACTCTACATTTCACTATGTTCTTCACTTTCCTCACTTATAAACTCTGCAAACACCTCATAATTAATATTAAGGATATATTAATGAAAAATAATTGTGTTTTCAACGGAAATTTGAGAATTTCCGTCTGTGTTTTTTACTGGAAACAATGAATTATAGTAGTGATCAATTAATTAGCTACTGGGATGCATCTGATCTTTATTCTCTTTTATGATTATACATAATGTTTCAACTGTATAAACACTATAAAAACACCTCAGGAATAGGAAACGAATTATTTAAAATTTAAAGATACCATACTTAATTAATAGAACGAAACACAATAAAACAAGCTATAATCTTATTATTGATATGAACCTTTATCGATCATTAATCACACCATTATTGGAATAGCCATGAGAGGAACTGCCTTGCTCAATGCAACACCAAACTTATCAGTTGTGTCAACTTCTTCTGGCGCTTCAAGTTTCCAATCAAAGTTATGGACCAAAGAAGCCACCATAAGAGGCAGCATTCGATCAGCAAATGCGATACCGGGGCAGATTCTTCGTCCTGATCCGAAAGGAAGAAGCGTAAAGTCTTGCCCCTTATAGTCTATTTTGCTGTTCAAGAATCTTTCAGGCTCAAATGATGTTGGGTTCGGCCATATGCTTGGATCTCTTCCAATTGCATAAACATTAACAAATATTTGTGCGTTTTTTGGGATTGTATATCCATTGATTTCGACTTCATAATCCGCTATATGAGGAACTAAAAGTGGAGTAGATGGGTGCATCCGAAGTGTTTCCTTAATCACAGCTTGCATGTATGGGAGCCTGGATATGTCTGATTCCACAACTCGCTTGTTTTTTCCGATCACACTTGTTAGCTCGTTCTTAACTTTAGCCATCTTTGTGGGGTTGACTATTAACTCTGTCATTGCCCATTCCACCGTTCTTGCTGTTGTGTGTGTTTGCCCCATAAATAAGTCCTAATTAAAATGAAGTAATATTTAAAGTATAATGCCTTTCACTTGTTTTGAATCATTAATTTAACAAAAAATTGCAAAACATCCTTATCAAATTAATGGTAGAGAAACTTGTCCGTCATGTTATAGGAATGCAATTTACACCCTTTTTTTTTTTTGATTATCATAACTATTTTTTAACTAATTTTTTATGTTTAAAATGTATAATATTTATTGGAAACACGTTTGTCATTTTCTTTAAGTCCTCTAATTTTGTAGACTTTGTGATTTTGTAATACTAATGAATAATTTTTTTTTATCGATTTATTTATTCAGATGAAAAACGTGCTTAGAATCATCATACCTTCGGGGATAAGAAATGCATCCTATCAACCCAACAAAGGTCCTTCGTTAGGGGGATAGGGTGCCATGGAAGGAGTCTATCCTAATTGCCCCCCCCACACACGCGTGTGTATATATATATATATATATATATATAATATATCTTCTAGGAATCCACCTTTCAACTTGTCCTCCTTTATGGTGGTGTATGTGTTGTTACTCTACTGTCATGTTGATGAGTCTGTTTCAGATATCTATTTTTTTCTTTTTGTTGGTGTTTGTAGCTGTGTTATGAGAATAATAATTAATTGGAGGTTTTTTCCACCCAAGGAATTTCGTTAAAGATCTTATTCGTTTATGTTCGTCCTTTAGTTTGAACTTTAATTGTTCTATTATTTTCTTAATCGTTAGTTTTATCAAAGATAAATTATTAATTGTGTTGTTGTTAAATTCCTATTATTTCTATAAGATCTGAGATATGCATATTGTTAGGAAAAAAAATATAATTCAATTTCAATATCTATCTATAATTCGACAATCAAACCGTTTCGCCAAATCTTGCAAAATTCCATGTAAGCTCGTCTCTTATTCTTCTTCTAGATTCTTCTGATTTTAAAAATAAGACATAAAAATATAATATAGAAAAGAAGTTATGCACAATAAAAAAAATTAGTTGTAATGTCTTGATGGAGATAAAATTCATCTACACAGATCTAGATGATTTACTCGCGTTTTCATCTCATATAATTAAATAAAAAACTAAAATAAAATAAGGATTTTTTTTTTTTGCATAATATTTTTCTTACTTTTCATCTTGGCCGGCCATGAATACTTAGAACCTCTTAAACACATGACTATCATTTTTGTTTGTAAAATTCTGAAAGCTGAAAGAGACATCTCTCTCTTTAACGTCAGCGCTTTAGCTAGTCAAAATTTTCAATTTGCATCAAAATCTAATTGTAATCATAATATCATGGTTTTTATGTATTATTGCAATTAATAGAAATGTTCAATTAAGATTGGGACATACCTACCTTTTTGTCAAATGTTCAAATGAGAATGGGATGGAGAAGGAAGTATAATTTTTTATTAGTTCTTCTAGTTTTGAACGATATATACTGATTTATTTTCTCTTACAAATTTTTTATGGTAGATTTACCTCCTCTACTTTCGTCACTACAACTTCGTGCATATACATATGATCATAAATAAAGTCATTTTGATTTTTCACTAATCTAATATAAAATAATTAGCGTCTCATAATTCATTAAAAATTAAAATTACAAAATGTATGCCAACTGTGTGAAATTTTATTATTTTTGTAAAGTGAATTGAATGACGATATTAGATAATGAGCACAACAATATGAAAAACTAATAAATAAAATGAGATTTAAATTAAAGTAGAGCCGAAAAACCAATTAAAAATAAAATTAATTTATTACACATAATTTAAATTATTCCTTAATAGTAAGAATTTAAAATTTAATATGATTTTTTTTCACTCATCTGTTATGTGATTATTATGTTTTAAGTCATTTATTAAATTATTTAATATTATACTCAATCAAAAAAAAAAAAAAAACTTATAACAAATTTAAAAGAATTAAAAATTAATTTTTCTTCCCAATAATGATTGTTATTTGATTTTTACTACCAAATTGTGCCGATTTAGTCCCAAATTGTCGAAGACTGGTCAAACTACCCAAAAATGACGTCATTTATGATAAATTCTCAAACCGAAATTAGGGGCGCGTTTTATAGTGCTTCTCCTTCTTACTCACTGGTCATGTTTCACAAATTCTTTCTTATAGTGACATATATATAGTCACAGTAACACATGTCTGTCCTTATAATAATACAAATGTTAAAACGAGTTTGGTTGATATGCCTTTGTGTGAATTTTATTGAAAAAATTGTTTTGCTCGATTATAAAATACTCACAAGATCCGCAAATTTCTTACTTTATGTTTATCTGCTTCTCATTCTGACTCGCGGAGTCATATTTCACGGCTATAAAATTAATTTCATATAAAAAATTACCGTTTGTTATAGCATTAAATAGAAATCCTAGCACGTTTCTGATTTAAGCCATAGAGTGTAAACTGCATGCATGCACACCGTACAAAACATCGACTATTAAAAATATCCAGAAGTAATTAATTAATTGACATAACAAGAATATATATTTAATGTGCCGACTATATAAAACATTGAATTAAATGGCCTCAGCTAAACTCGCAGACCTAGCAGGAAACGTAAACTTACTTATAAAAGAGATAATTCACACACATATATATATATATATATTATTTGCTGGTACATACATCTTAATTTTAATACTATAGGTAAACCTGCTTCAGTCTGTAAGGCGAAACCAAGTTATTCTTTTCAAATCCCAATTTAATTAGATTATTTCGTTTCAAAATCGTGCATTCTAATTAAAATTTATTTAATTTAATTTTTAATCTATTTAATAATTAAGTTACTTAAATTGTTAATTTCAGAACTATTTATTACCTATCGGTTGCAAAAAGTTATATTTATCATATAAAAGTATATTATACATTGATTTGTTATTGCATCAACTTTTCCTCCATCTCATTATATTTTAAGAAATCTTATATTTAAAAATCATAATTTGTAAGATTTAAAGAATCTTGATTTTTAAATAATCTCAACAATGAAAATTAAGTTAGTATATTAAAAAAATTAATTTGATCTACCAACGAATAAAATAATTATATTATGAAAATTTATATTTTTATTGAATTGTAAAAAAAAAATGTCGATATATTAAATTGTTGCCAAACGAAAACTCTTACTCTTTATATAATCAAATACATATACCCGAGAATCAGAATTATATGTTAATATTAGGTTCAAATTAGCTCCAAAAAGCATGGAAAAATGTCTTTGTTTTAGGTTAGTAATTTAGGGATTGTGTTTTAAGGATATAATAATTTTACGAGCTTGGGAATATAGGGTAATATTTTTAAAATGTGTATATAGATAATATATTTTAAAATCGGTAAATGTGGGGCAATCGAGCCAAAATAAGCTCAAATTGGGCTGAAATATCACATGAGTTGCATGATTATCCTACATTTACAAATTTACGGACTTGTGAATATAAGACATTATGTTTTCAAAATCTGATAGGACAACCTTGCAAAATTTCAGCCCAATATGGACTTATTCGGGCTCGATTACTATCCTAAATTTAAAGATTTTAAAAATATATTTTCCTTTATTTATTATTATAAAATATATTATCATATATTTTCGAGCATGTAATACATTACTCTCCCAACAAGAACTCAATGTAAAGAATTACGCATGAAACCATATATTTCAATTGTGTATATATAGACATGCAATATACTTAAGATAGTTTCCCCTTTTCCTTTTTTTTTTTTTTTTTTATTTCATGCATGAAGTCTTTTGTGGATATAAATTAAATAATTTTGTCTATAAGTTCGAACTTTTAGAAGAGATTTTTTTTTTCATGGTATCAGTGTTTTTGGCTCATGCTCATGTCCTGAGTTGATCAGCTTGTCATATTATCCATTCGTTGAGCTTTCTTCTAATGATAGAGTTCGATTCCTGCTAAAAGCAACTCCACCCATATTAAATTGTTTATATAATGGGTCTCCTCCCAATGATGTAGTAGGAGAATTCAGTTTGGACTTTTAGGTGAGATAAATTTTTTTACCTTATATTCATTCTATACTGATTTTATACTTTTTGCTGTTTAAAAAAAAAATACAAGAAAGCACAGTACCACTCAAAAAGAAAAAGTGGAAGCTCTCACTCATCTTACCACTATAAATACAGCCCATCGCCTTCTATTAATTTTCACATTGCCTCCTTCATAAATCTACTACACACAACAATGGCTGCTGCAGTAATCGCCGTAAACGGAAGTCATCGCCCTGCCAGCTACTCTCCCAGCCCCAGTTTGTGGGGTGATCGTTTCATCCATTACAATTCTCATCCTCAGGTTCATTTTGTGTTATGCCTTTAATTGATAGTAGCGTTAACTTTAAATATATATATACACACGAGCGCATTTGAAATTTTTCACAATTTTATATACATGTAAACATTTTCTAATTAACCGAATTATACATCATGTTTACATATAAAGGCGAATTCTTATATACACCAGTTATATCGTGCAACCAGTGTGTGTTTTATGATGGTATTAGTTGTTTTCATTAGTTGTTTTTATTTAACAAAATTAGTGTTTTCATTGAACAACTTTAGTTTTTAATCCTAAATTACAAGACTATTTTTGATATTAAAGGGTTGTTTTGAAACACAATATAACCTAAAAGCATTTTTCTTTTTTCTTTTTTCTTTTTGGAAACAACTAGAACACTTTTTAGAGTTTGTAAACATGCAATGACTCGCACTAGTGGTCAAAAGAGCCAATTAATGTTAACTATTTTCTGCATATGTAGTAGGTCAAGGAAAAATATTCTGAGGAAATTGAAATGTTGAAGAATGAAGTGAGGAATATGATAACATCCCCAGGATGCAAAATGGTGGACACCATGAAACTAATTGACACAGTCGAGCGCCTAGGCATTTCGTATCATTTTGGAAACGAGATTGAAGAGAAGTTGCAACACTTTTATAATCTCAATACGGATTATTCGGATGAAGCCTATGATTTGTACACCGTTGCTCTTCATTTTCGATTGTTCAGGCAGCATGGTTACCCTATATCTTCCGGTACATACCTACTTCTTCATATACCCTACTCCTACCAGTATGAATTCATTTGTAAGTGTCATATATATTTTGCCTCTCATGTGGTAATTAAGAACTCTCTTTGTTTTGCCCGTATATATATTAATATTTAAATGGGAAAAATATAATTAATAAAGGAAAGCTTGCGTGAGACGATATCTCGGTGAGATGAAGCATAATTTGAACATAACACTTTAACACCTTGAAAGAGGTGGTGTTGATATGTGCTAGTTTATACCTCATCTCATGTATGAGATAATCTGATATGAGTATTTGTCCTAAATATTGGGAATAATGTTTTATTAGGCCAATAACTCAGGGGAGTTGTGGTTTAAAGGCAATAATTTTACGGACAATATATTTTAAAATTTATAAGTACATGACAATGTGTTTTAAAATTATAAATGTAGGACAATCGAGCCCGAATAAGTCCAAATCGGGCTGAAACTTTGTAAAATTTCCATAATTTTACATATTTCGAATAAATAGTGTTCTACATTCACAAGTTTGTAAATCTTTAAATATAGGACAATCATGCAACTCTTGTGACATTTCAGCTTATCCAGGCTTGATTGTCGTAAATTTACAAATTTTAAAAGAGTGGCTCACCCTCCACTCCAAAGCCCTACACCCAATAACCTTCCACTCCAACCTTTTTAAAAAATTACTTGCAGGTGCAAATAGTACCTCTAAAGGACAGATATACCCTTATTTCGTCATTTTCTCCCTTTGGTACTTAAGCATCGTTTTCTAGAAAAAAGTCATTTTCCCTTTTCTTAAACTCTCTCTTCTTTAATCCATATTTTTTTCTTCATTTTTATGATAGATTCTTTCTTCAATATTCACCTTCATCATTTTTCAATTTTTATGTGAAGATTTGTAAAATAGACTCAATTTATACACTTGAAAATTTCATATTAAAAATTGAAAAATTAAACAGAAACATTACACAAAAATCCAATAAAAATTCATCTGCTTACAAAAAATTCATCATCATCGTTTGGAACTGAAAAATTAAACAGAAACATTACACAAAAATCCAATAAAAATTCATCTGCTTACAAAAAATCCATCATCATCTTTTGGACATGCACATATTTCTGGCATGACTCGGTTGACAAGGATGGCGACTCAGTTGACTCAGCACTGCAACTCGAGACAAACTCAGTGAGTTGCAAGACCTTGACTAGGACGCTTATCACCCAATATGCACATATGCATCTCCAACCTCAAAAAATCAAAATCCGATCTACCAAAATCAAAATCCTCCATAACCCAGAAAAAATTCAAATGGCAACCACCATCATCCATCTCCATGTTCAAATCACCAGTCTTGATGAAATAAAAATTTATGGCATTAGGCATTTGTAAAATAAAATAAAAAACTCACCTTTCCCGTGTGCCCTCCTCTAAAAATCAGATCAATTGGGCCAAAATGTCAACAACAAAACTCATAATTCGTTCAAAAAACAAATAGATCTAAACGCAAATTAAATAGCAAAACACCTAAACCAAACTCTCACGAAACAGCAGCGTGGGTAGGGTGGCCGGCGCTACCAGCAGCGGCGGCAGCGTGGGGACGATAATTTGCAGACGACGGCGGGGCGGTGCGCCTTGGTGGCAGCGTTGGTGGTGTGGCGGCGGGCGCAGCGACAGTGTGGTGGTGGGCTCCGCCGTTCTGATTTTGGGGTGGGTGGGTGGGGGGGCAGCGACGACGGCGGGGATTCTGGTTTTTGGCTTTGAAGATACGAAGGAAATGGGAAGAGGGAGAGGGTGAGAGAGAGAAATAGAGAGAGCGGTGGATTTGTTTTTTATTTTTTTTAGGGTTTACAGATATTTTGTGCTTTAAATTGTGGGAAGGGCATTGTGGGGTTTTAACATTAGTTTTGTAGCTATTAGTAATTATAAAAGTAGTGTGGATCTAAGAGTACTACTAGGTTGGGTTTTGGACCTCCTAGTCATTACATTTTATAACATATTGTCCTATATTTATAGATTTTTAATATTGTTCAACATTTCCAAACAGGTAAAATTATTATCCTTAAAAAACAACCCCCTAAATTAATGACATAAAAAAACAATTTTCCCTAAGTATATATACAGTCTTCGTCCCATGAGTCTTTTCAGTCCAAACTTTCTTATTATTTCATTAAATTTGTTAAGAAAAATAACCGAATGCATAGAAAATTTTATTATTTCACTCAAAATGTATGCAGCCATATGATTTCCACCGAAACCTCACAGTTTAAAATCTATTTCAAACTAATAATATCTTTTAATAATCTCATTTTAATCATTAATTTGACGGAAAAATTGATATATTTTTTTTGTGCGGTAACTTACACCCATTTCTAATTTGATCCTCCTAATTTATGAATTTTTGTTTTGGTCATGTAACTTACAAAAATTCGACATTTAAGTCCTGTCACCTGCTAGTTACTTGACCAAAATCAAAATCTGTAAATTAGCAAGACCAAAATCAAATGGATGTAAGTTATAAAACTAAAAAATCAATTATCCAAAAAAAAAGAAGAAGTTAAAACACTGCATTTAATCTTCTATTCGGTCACTCTTTAAGGAAAGAATAAATTTGAGACTTGTGAGCAACAATAAAATTTCGATTATCTTCTTTTCATACTATGCTTGCATTCCAACAGTGTTCTTGGGAGATCTAATTAAATCTATTTTCTATATAACTTTTTGTTTAATATTCTAACATGTTCTTAAATTTGATTTAAGGTCATGTACGCAATAAGTTCAAAATGCATATTATAGTTTTTGTGTGCATGTGTGTGTATATAATTAATGAAGTTGTAAAATTAATTATATTCTTAATAATATTTTGTCTTAAATATATATATATATATATAATTAATGAAGTTGTAAAATTGATTTTTTAATCTTGTAACACAACCAATTTGATTTTAATCTTACTAACTTACAAAAAATTGACATTTTAGTCTTGTCGCCTCAAACTGCAAGTCAGTAGTAGGCTGCATACTAAAATGTCGAATTTTTATAAATTACAAAATAAAAATTAAAATTCGTAAGTTAGTAGGACCAAAATCAAAATGAGTGTGAGTTACAGGACAAAAAAAGAAATTTTTCCCAAGTTGAATTGAATGCCTAAAATAAGTTTTCCAACTCAAAACACGGGGTTTTATTTTATTACATTTTTAGTATGAGTAATTAAGTATTTTGTGCACTGTGCAATTCAATTGCAAATTTAAAGGATATTAGTTGTATTCACTTAAACATATTAATTATTTTTGTTGAACAATATATTTGATACTATTAGTTGATAAACTAATATTGTTCGTTTGCTTAACTATTTCTTTCAGTGAAAACAACTAATACAATAAAATACCGGTATTTATTATATCCAAAGATGTAATAACTTTATGATTTTTTTATTTAATATAATGATTTTTATATAGTAACTATGCAATCATATAAACACAAATATACAATTAATTCAGATGAATGCATACTTACTCAAGTACAATTAACTCTCTCAAGCAGACATATTTGGTAAATGGGCCGATGGGAATGGAAAATTCAAGGAAAGCATAAAGAGTGATGCAAAGGGTTTGTTGAGCTTGTATGAAGCATCATATTTGAGGATACATGGAGAAACCCTACTGGATGAGGCCCTTGATTTTGCTAAAGCCAATCTCAAATCCATTGTAGCAAACCTCGGATCGCCCCTTAGGAAACAAGTGGAGCATGCCCTCGTTCAAAGCTTGCATTTAGGCGTTCCAAGAGTCGAAGCGCGCCATTTTATATCTATCTATGAAGAGGAACAACACAAAAACGAAACCTTGCTTAGGTTTGCCAAATTGGACTTTAATCTAGTGCAGATATTGCACAAAGAAGAGCTTCGTGAAGTCTCAAGGTAAATAATATATCACTCAAGCATACACGATCCTCTATTTCAAAATTATTAGAACACACGTAGTTACGATTTTCATCATATAACTTTGAATAGGCGCAAAGTATTATGTGCACCTCATGCTTGTAAGAACTAATACTATTGCTCCTAAAAACTGATAATATCGTATGATCTAATTTATACCTATATAATAGGAAATTGATCTTTTCATAATACCTTCTCACAAGTATATAACATTACAATTAAGAGTTAGTCTTGTGTGTACCAGTTTTACCATGCACCTGTTTTACAGATAATACTTTATATAAAAATAACTAATAATATATACTATCAAACATAAGTACCTTTTAACGAAAAAACTGATACTATTAAAAATATACACTATACATACAAAACTCAAACTAGCTAGATAAAAGAGTTGATTAATTACCTACAATTAATGATTTGGAATTTTATAAGGTGGTGGAAAGAATTGGAGCTGATCTGGAAACTTCCATATGCAAGAGATAGAGTGGTGGAGTGTTACCTCTGGGCGGTGGCAGTGTACTATGAACCGCACTACTCTCGTGCCCGTATTATGCTTGCTAAAACCATAGCTTTCGTATGCATGTTTGATGACACATATGATTCTTATGGTACAATTGAAGAACTTGAGCTTCTTACCAAGGCCATACAGAGGTAAATTACGCTAGGCTACTTGCAAAAAAAAAGTCAATATTAAATGTTATATATTTCAGTCAAACTTGTTTTTTTTCTTTTTAATATTTTTATTTTTGAAAGTTGAACCAGAAACTCTAGGCTTCACAATCATTTTTAAGACCCATAAATGGAAGAAAGACAAGTCTAAAACGAAAGATATATATAACCTTTAAAAATTAAGCATAAGGACCTTTTGAGGATATAATGTAATTCCGTCTCTTTGGAGTAAATTTGATCAGTGGATGCATTTAGCAATACTTCAAAGATGCAAATTAATCCTGCTTCCTGCAGGCCTTGGAGTAATTTAATATTAATTTTAATTGTTTCTTGCTTATTCAATTAGGTGGGATATTAAAGAAATTAATGCACTCCCGGAGTACATCAAACCATTCTACAAAGCACTACTGAAACTCTATCAGCAATTTGAGGAAGAATTAGCCAAGGAAGGAAGATCGTATGAAACATTCTATGCAATAAAAGCAGTATAATATATGCTCCTTTACTTGTATCTTTTCACCAGATCGATCTTTTAAATGAGTTAGTCTTGTGTAAACCAGTTTTATCGTGCACTTGTTTTTTTCAAAAAATACATTTTAGTAAAACAACTAATACCTTTTCATGTACATAAAATGCAAACATGTTGCATGGTAAAACTGGTTTACACAAGGCTTTTCCATCTTAAATTAGATTGTTTTCTGTTTAATGTTTGCTTAATTGCTTGTATATATATAGCTTAAGGAATTGGCTGTGAGCTACTATGTGGAGGCCAAGTGGTTCATACAAGGGCACTTGCCACCATTTGAGAAATACCTAAGCAATGGTCTAATCAGTAGCGGTAGCGATTTTCTCACTTTGGCCTTGCTTATGGGAATAGATTCTGTAGTAAAGGAAGACTTCGAATGGCTTAGCACAAACCCTAAAATGGTTGTAGCCACAGAGGTCAAATACTCTCTTTGGCTAGTTTTGAGTTACGATAAACATATATACTCTCTTTGTCTCAAATACATAAGTTGGTTCATGTTTGGACTTAGAGAGTTTAAAACTTCAAGTGCTCAAAAAATGAAGTGTCTCTCTATCTCTTGCTTACTTGCTGTCAATCATAACTAAAGCTAACTGTTAACCTGACACTCCTTCAAAATTCGACACTTTGGAATATTTTTCAAGTATTAATCATCTATTCAGCAATCTCATAATTTGGATATTGGACGTGTATTTTTTATCCCATAATTTTTCTGTAATCCATTTTTCGTCCAAAAAAAATTTAACTATTCAATTTTGATCCCATAATTATCCCAATTGTCCAATTTTGGTCCCATTTTGCCAGAAAACATTAAAATTGGGGTTTTCCGAGCTCGTAGTTAAATGGACGCTAAAAATTCATGTTTTCCGCAATTACGAGAAATTTCTTGTTATTTCTAATTTAAAAAAAAAACGGTTAGTGTCCACGTCAGCTACGAGTTCGGAAACTGCAATTTTAACAGATACGTGACTTGCGCATGACCGTAAATGACAAAATTTTCTATTTTCCGGCAAAAATGGGACCAAAATTGGACAATCGAGATAGTTAGAGGACCAAAATTGGATAGTTAAATTTTTCAGGACGAAAATCGGATTATAGGAAAATTATGGGACCAAAGAACTTTTTTTCTCCTAACTAATTAAACACTTTCAACTCATCCTTTTCACAATTTTTGTGAGTTGTTGAAAATTTTAGGTAGAGAAGGAGAGGGGACAGATTGCTACTGGCATTGAAAGCTACATGAAGGAAAAACGGGTGACAAAAGAAGAGGCAATGAACAAGTTCAACGAATTAGCAATAGCTGCTTGGAAAGATACTACTGCGGAGGGTTTAAGGCCATCTTCTTATTCGAGGGATGTTTTTATTCGACTCCTGAATTTTAAACGCATTGACGATGTTTCTTACAAGAACAACGAAGATGGATTCACTAAACCGGAAAGGGTTCTTAAACCACATATCATTGCTTTGTTTGTCGATCAAATTAATGTTTAGGCACTTCGTCATAGTTAATTAACAAACATGTGCCGCGACAATTACTCGTAAGATTTAAGAATTTCAAATCATAGTCAATAAGTATACAATTCTAAATTAATATTATGTACTTTCATGGTTCTTTTTTTTCAAGTTGTGTAGTTTGTGTCGAGAATAATAGTTCATGTGTGTTCTTACACATGATTATATATATGAGAGAATAAAACTTAAATTGTGGCATCTAGTTCACAATCTTATGCTTAATCTGTTATAATTCATACAAAAGTTTGTTTTTTTAATATTAATTATATGATTTGATTTGTTACTTGGTAATATAATAAAAACCAATGTTTGTGATTAATTTGGATTGGAATGAACTTTCATATTATTAAGGTTGAAGCTGGCCGGGTTTGTTGTTAAGAGGGCGTAAACAAAAAAAAACAACCTATTCATTAAAAACTAATAAGGCATACGCGCCAGATAATCATTCGTTCAACGGCAAAAAATGAGCTCCTTCAAATGCAGCAGCTCTTAATACATTCAACGGTGCCATTGTTTAACTCCATGTTTGCAGGCTTCCTATCTGATTCTTACCTTCCTATGTTTATATAATATATATATATATATATATATATATATATATATATATATATATATATATATTCTAATGATATATTGTATTACGCAAGTTGGAAATAAAATTATATTATAAAATAATATTAGATTTTCTAATAATTAACATGCTGCATAAGTAAAAATATAATACATTTAATAATACATATTTAAGCTGGCAAGAAGCAAAACTCGGCGGAAGACGAAGCAAGTTCCCATCCCGACCTGATGGATGAGAATATGAAATGAGATCTTTAGCTCGGATCTCCATGGGGGCACAGCGGCGGCCCAAGGATGTCGGCTCTTGACAGCCTTCGTAGGCAGACGGCCACCCGACACCCTGATCCCCAAGATGGATAGATCACCACGCTCATCCGGACGGTGAAGGCACTCCAAGATCGAATGGATCTTCAGGCCAATCAGCCTAGTCAGGTTGCCTCCCCCGCCTTACCAGCCTCACCACTGGGAGCCCTAGTGACGCTAGCTAACGTTCACGCTCTATCGCTATAATGGCGACTAGGACCCACGAGTCCACATCGGGAAGTACACTTCCTATATGACCTCGCTGGGAGCTACGAACGTCACCATGTGCCGGATTTTCCCCTGATACTAAGCGATCAAGCCCACAAGTGGTTCACGTCGCTTTCTCCATATTCCATTGATACCTTCGCACATTTAGCGAATCTGTTCATAAGCCATATGGCTCCCCGACCTGCCACCAAGCAGCGCTTAGTAAACACTAAGCAGGGGAATGACGAGTCGGATCGAGCCTACGTAGAAAGGATCTATAAGCTCATCTTGGAGGGCGAGCCGCTGGGCAACGAGGCCAGGTCCTCGGGGCAGTGTGCAGACTCAGAATGGGCACCAAACTGTGGAGGCAGATGACCACCAACTACCTCACGAGCTATACTGACTTCCGGCAACAGGCGGGAGACCTAATACACACTGTCGAGCTGCTCGTGCCAAGACTGTCCGAGCAAGGAGAGGGCAGTGAGCCCAAGAAGTATAGCAAGAAAACAGGCAGGCATAATAAGGCGCCCGAGAATTTTAAAGCATTCGAGGACACAATCGCCGTCAAGTTGGTGGAGATTTTGGGCATGTCGCCTGGGCATGTTTTTAATCAAATCAAGGACCGACAGCTGCTCGGCCTAGCACGTCGAATTATGGATAATGGCAAGTAAAATCCTACTAAATGTTGTCATTTCTCTGGCGCCTCACCTTCATCACCACGGTTTGGGCCATTTGGAAGACTCGGTGTACGACTATTTTTGATGATATCCGTCCCTCTCATCACGGCTGTATGGTCCTAATTCTTGGAGTTGTTCTTGAGATTCAGCACTTTAAAGTTGGGACTATGCATGGCATCCATGATTTACTTGTTTCTAGGAGGCTTCGGGTTCCCGCTGTCCGAAACCCCCTTGACGACTACTGTGGTTCGATGGAGGCCGCCACCACCGGGGTGCTACAAGCTGAATGTGGATGGCAGTGCTGAGGCGGGTTCCATTTTTGCGGGCTGTGTTGTCCGTAATTCTAGAGGGCTGTTTGTTGCCGCTTTTTCGGTCACTCTTGGGAGCGGTATTGCTTTGGAGGTGGAGATTATGGCCGGTATGCATGGTGTTGTTTTTGCTCAGGCCAGGGGTTGGTCTAACATTTGGGTGGAGACTGGTTGTGCGCTTGATGTCAAAGTTCTTACTTGCAGTGGGCGGGATATCCCATAGAGGCTCAAAGCCAACTGGCCGAAGTTTGCCGAGGCCAGGTCCAATGTTACCCTCACGCTTTCCCACATTCATAGGGAAGGGGATTCCATTGCTGATTTACTTGCCAAATTACACTATGATAATGTTTGGATAGGGGTTGTCCCGATTTTCTTTTTGTGATCTGCTTTTATTCGATATGAATAAGGACTATTTTTAGCCTCTGAGTAGTCCCCTGTTTAGGAGTTTCTCTTTTTCCCTTCGACCAGGGATTTTGCCCCAAGGGGGGTTTTACCCTGGCAAGGTTTTTAGTGGGGCTCCGGCCTCTGGTACGGTCTGTGTACTTATGGCTCTAGGTTCTTCTTTTTTATTTTAGGTATCGTTTATTTGCCTAATCAATGTTGTCATTACCACGAGGAGATTGGCCATAACACAAGCGAGTGTAGGGACCTACTGAGGCAGCTATGGAAACCCTACAAGGATGGTCTCCTTGACGAGTTCGTCAAGCGACTTCAGCAGAACAACGACCAACAATGAGGAGAGCAACTCGCCGACAAAATGAGGCTCACCCCCACAGAATGAGGTCCCCAATCACCAGAACAAGCGGGGGACAACGAAATGAACGCCTGCGTCATTTATACCGAAAATGCAAAGGTCGGGCAATACACACAATGTCTCCTCTAGGGGCAGTTGGCGGACTGCTCGCATCCACTTCGCTATCCAAAAGGCGCATGAAGGCTGAACTGAGGGAGATGGAAAAAGCTTGAATGGTATGCTTGCCCAAAAACGCAGTTGCCCAAGATGCAAATTCAGTTTAATTCGGCGAACAGGATAATGCCGGAATAGTCTACCTTAATGTCGACCCCTCGTCATCAAGGCCAAGATAATAGAAGTGACGGTCCACCGCTTGTTGGTCGACGGTGGCGACTTTTGCAACATACTTTTCAAGAGTTCCTCGACGAGCCTTCGTGCTTCGCCCGACCACGGAACCTTAAGCGAGCATATGGTCAAAGGTTTCGTGGATGCCATAGTGAAGCTTTTATGACATCATTCACCGGGCAAATGAAATGGGTGTCGACATTAGATGAAAATATTAGGGCTACTACACTTTGCGATTTTCTTGTAATTAAACTATCGAGCTCCTTCAACAGTTCTCGGCAGCCATTCGAGCATGAGTTTGAAGTTGCATCCTCGACTTTTTTTTTTCGAGTAAAGTTCCCCACCAAGGGCGGAGTGGTTGGCACCATAATGGGCGACGAGTGTTGAAGCAAGAGGTTGTTCGGTTTACCCCCCGGTCTTATGTTAATACCGTAATTACCTTTTTCATACAAAAAATATTCATGTAATAGGAGATGATGTTATGCAAATCAAAAAAAATCGAGCTCGGAAAACACATCAACCAACAAGAGAGATAGGAGGACATAGACCCAAGATTGGGACCCGAGCCAGAGGAATTTAGGATCCAAGGGTCGATCGACGACCCAAGAGAAGGAAAATCGAGAGCAACTCCAAATAAAGAACTCGAAAAGTCCAGTGGATCCAAATTGGCGGATCAAGAGGCCATAATAGGCTCTACGATACCGGGCGAGCTTCGGGGAGAAGTCATCGACTTTCTCAAAAAGTACTAAGATATATTTGTATGGCTGCATAGAGACATGGTCAGGATTGACCCTAAGGTTGCATGTCATCTCTTAAAAATTGACCAGCAAGGAGGTCGGTCGCCTAGAAGTGCAGAAAATTCAGGCAAGAAAAGTACGCTGCCCTAGCTAAAGAGGTAAAAAAGGTACTAGATAATGATCTAATAAAGTAAGCCGACCAGCCACAATGGGTTTCAAAAGCTAGTAGATAATGATCTTATAAAGAAAGCCGACCAGCTCGGCTAGCAACATCGGAGGGACCCGCTGAGATGGAGGACGTGACAATAACTAAACTCACCCACCCATCGACTACCTACTCATTAGTCGCAACTCTTGACCCCATGGACATGGACGAGGAAAACTGGACCTTCCGAGGCAAGCTTGATTTTCGAATCACGAGGTCGGTAGGACCGCATCCCGCACGACGCGACCTCGCCAACAACATCATAAGACGACTAAGCAAAGTTCAGAAAAATGCCGCAACACGAATAAGACGGCAAGAAGAAGTTCGAATATATCGCATTGTCAATTAGACGATAAGAACAATGCACACAACGTAGTCGCAGGGGTTAATCAAATCACTAGCAAACACAACGTGAAATAAAGGAGTTTCATTAAAACAAACCCGAAGGCAACTACACAAGGAGGGTCCGACGGCCAATTACCCACCAAGGCCATGCAGGCCAACAAAAACAAAAAGAGAGAAAAAAATTAACACAACCAGAATCCTCCAAGTTTTAGTCTTCAGCAGCCTCTGCCGCACTCTCCCTCTGCCCCACGGGCTCTCCCGCCTCCACCCAACCCGGGAGGCACCACCTCCTCCAAAGACGTAGTTACCCCCTCTTCGATCGGATTCACCTCAGGGTTGCCCCTTGCCGAGCCCACGGGATCCCCCGAAGTTGATCCCCCTAGAATGGCAATTTTCCCCTGGTTGGGAAAGAACGACAGGTCAACCACGAGGCTCGTCAGATCACCAATCTCCAGCAGCAATCTAGGGTGCGGAGGGTTATAACGCACATAGGCTACGTATTCCTCGACCATAGCTGAGATATCTCTAGTCGGGTCAGAACGGCTGTGAGCCTAGATGGCCTCGGCAAAGGTCATATAATAAGCAAAGTTGGCGTTGACGTCTTTCCGGTACTCGAAGTCGGTTATAAAGAAAGCCTTCTTCTCCTCCGCTTCCCACATGGTAGCCCGTAACCTATCGACCTCCTTCTTGAGAAGGGCATCGAACTCCTCAACCCTTACCCTGGCCACCTCGGCCTCCTTCATCTTCAAAAGAAGGCCGAAATAAGCACTCTCCAACTTCTCGGCCCTCTCCGTCGCCGCCTAACACGTGGCTCAATTTGTTTATGCGTGCAATGAAGCTAGAGGTTATGCAGATCATTTGGCGAGACAGATTGTCTACTCCTTGATAGGAAATGCTTCAGATTGGTATATCGATTTACAAGCCAACTCTATTAATTAACATCTGGGATCTAATGCAACAGGGGTTTATGAACCGATTCTACAACACTCGAATGATGGTTATCATGGTTGAACTGACAAACACTCGGCAATGGAAAGAAGAGCAGGTGATCGATTACATCAATTAGTGGCGAAACTTGAGCTTGAATTGCACAGATATATTGTCTGAGGCTTCTGCAATCGAGAAGTGCATCCAAACTGCAGTGGGGTCCCTGATACATTCCTCAAAGAATACGACCAAAGACCTTCAAAGAGCTAGCAACAAAAGCTCATGATATGGAACAAGCATGGCCACAAGTGGAGTTGAAGGACAACAATTTCGAGAACCTGGTGGCGGAGCTTATGTAAGACTTTCAAATTAGGAATACATAACTAACATGCCTCAAGACAGGGGGCAAATGTTGTTGACTCTGGAAGATATGCAACAAAAGCAATATCCATTCTTAGACTCCAATGTCTCTGTAGAATGTTTGACAATTTGCTCGATGCAAAACTCATTGTGCTGCCGGAGATGAAGAGACCAAAAGAAGTACTACATGTATCAACGGATAATAGTCCACTTAAATGAAGATTGTTTTGTATTTAATGATAAAGTCATGTAGATGGCTCAATAGAAGATGAGACCTTTTAAAGCCCTCCAAATTAAATCTCCTTGACAAGAGACTAAATTGTCTACAAATGCTCCTTGATACGAGTCAAGACCTATCTGATGTTCTCCAAATAAAATCTCTTGTCTACAAACTTAAAATTTAAAAACTCCATAATATGAGTACAAACTATCTAAAAATATTCAAATTAAATGTCCTCGATACGAGACAAAATAGTCTACATATTCGAAAATGAAGACTCTGATATGAGTGTATACTATCTAACAAATATAAATGAATTCTCCTTAATAAAAACACTAAAAGTTATATATATATATATATATATATATATATATATATATATATATATATATATATATAGGATTTAAATCGATTTGGTCCCATAACTTTGGACCTTTATTAAAATGGTCCCGTATATATCACATGTTTCAATTTAGTCCCGTATGTTTTCAATTTGTGCCAATTTAGTCCCAAGACGCCGGAGGCCGGTCAAACTACACTAAAACGACGTCGTTTTAGGAGAGTGTATCACACGCGCCCCTAATTTCTGGCCGGAAATGCTGACTTGCTCGATTTGGACACGTGGCACACCACATGTGTATTTTACCGATTAAAAAAATGAAAAACGAAAATAAAAATTACACATCATTAATTACAAATAAAATAAATTAAATTTAAATTAAATATATATATATATATATATATTAAAATTTCAGAATACAATAAAAAAAACAAAATTAAACCAATTTAACTAATTCACAAAATTCTATAAACAATTAAAAATATTAATAAATTGTAAAAAAATATTTTTAAACTTTTAATAATCTCTAAAAATACAGTAAACAATTATTAAATCCTAAAAAAAATATTAATAAATCCTAAGAGTCTATTAATTAAACTATATTAAAAATACAAAATAAATATATATATATATATATATAATCTGGAAAATTATATTAAAAATACAAGAATCTACGAAAAGAAATATATAAAATTTGGGAAATTACTTGAAAATCTGATTTTTTTTTTAAAAGGTATGATTTTAAGAAAAAATTGAATGTAAATCTAATAATTAACAATTAACAATTAAAATAAAAAATCTATATAAAATTCAATTTCAAATATATTAATCAATTATAAAATGACATATAATTTTCTTATTGAAAAGCAAATTAAAGGTAACCAAAAAAAAAAGCATAACATTAAAATAAATAACAAACCTAATTAAACCCATGTCTTCATCCCTACAAACCCCAAATCACCACACTCCCACCCAATCCAAACTCAACCAGTCTCGCCACTCATTTCCTCTCTGAAACATTTTCCCAAATTTGTTAATGGATGGATCCCTTTCTTATTTTTTTTATACATATTTTTTACTCACGAAATGGGGAGAATCGAGACGACGACTAAGAAGAAACATGTGGCGAATAAAGTGATGTTTACAGCAGCTGTCGTCATCATCTTTAGTGATTTCTGTCGCCTTGGATTCTGGTAGGGGAGGTAGATCCCAGGGGATGGGGGGTTCGGAGAGGCTAACTCGATTGAGATCTGACGTCTGGGACGAGTTGATGCAGAGTCGACTCGGGGGATGAGATGAGTGAACTCGGAGATGGTGTGCTGGTGCACGCGTCGCAATCTGTGTGGAGGTTGGAGCTCTCGATTGAATCTCCGCCGACGTTTCTTTCCCTCCAACTTGTGACGACAATGGCATCCCTGTTGCAGTGGCATTTCACCGATCTGGGTCACGGTTTCGATTGTTCTTCAATGGCTTCCACCAGTTTTGATTCGCGAATTGGGGATTAGGGTTTATAAAATCAATGTGTGACCTTTCATCTTAAAGTTCAATTCGATTTTTTTGTTTTGTTTTTTTATCTCTGTAATTGCAATCCAATTGATTAGTTTTGGGGGTTGTTTCCGGGTAATTTCGATTTGGGGTGTTAGAGTATTTTTTTAATTTTGTCTGATTTGGGGTGTTAGTATAATTTCAATCTTGTTTGAGTATTTGGGGTTTTAATTTTTTTTGATTTTTTCATTCTCATTTTTGTTTCTGATTTTAATTTAAATTTTGGGTGTGATGTGGGGAAGTTTCCAGGAAACTTCCTTTTTTCATTTAATTTTGATTTATTTTTTTATTTAATATTATTCTGAATTCTGATATTGGAATATATATTTAATTTAATTTGATATATATTTATTTTAATCCATATTTAATGAAGTGTAATTTTAATTTTCGCTTTTATTTATTTTTAATAGGAATAATACACATGTGGCGCCGCGTCCAAATCTTTTGCAAGTCAAGATTTCGATTGAAATTAGGGCGTGTGTAACACACGCCCTAAAATGACATCGCTTTTTGTGTGGTTTGACAGTCTCCGGCGATTTGGGGACGAAATTGGCACAAATTTGAAACATACGGGACTAAATTAAAACATGTGATACTTACTGGACCTTTTCAATAAAGATGCAAAATTACGGGACCAAATCGATTTAAATCCCTATATATATATATATAATCTTTTTGCTGAAAAGTGATACTTTTATTTCTTCGTCGCATGTAACAAATTATAAGAAAAGAGAAGTCCTTGAGAATGCCTAATTTTTTAGACGAATAAAAAGTTTCACTTTTCAGTAAAAGAGTATCACAGTGAAATGTTTCGTTGGAAAAGTCCCATTCATGGAAGGTTTCACACAAAACTTGCATGACAATTATTTTAACACGTTTTTAAACTATCCATTCAAGGATCTTATTCACATAAAACAGTGAAATGTTTCGTTGGAAAAGTCCCATTCATTGAACACGTTAATTTGATACAAGACGCATGTTTACACTTTATTCAATAGAGTACTAAAAACATAAAACTCTAGATACCATTAATTAAGAGTCAAAGAAAGCCTAATTAATTATTAAATTATGTTATCCTATTGGCTATTCCAAGTCAGATAAGAACAAATTAAGTTGAAAATTCCATAATGTTCACGTAATATGAGTCAAAAACAATCAAATCATGACTTGTCCTATCCGATGAAGTCAAACGTGGAAAAAGATTGAAGCTGATATATATGGTTGAAATATATACATAAAAAATACTAATCTATGGATGTTCAAGCTCAAATTGGACAGTTTGCAAAATTGTTTAAATCGTACAAAAGTCATCGTGCATATTATTCAAATATAAAATCAATTTAACAAAAGTTGATAAAAAGTTGGTACCTACTACCTTACATCATGACCTCGTCAATAATTAAGAGATCGGTCTTTACCCTTGCTTCCTACAATTTGAACAAACAAAAACGAAGTTGGGAGAAATAAAATATGCCTAGTAATAAATCCAAATTTTATTCTTGAATTTATTACATTTTAAATTTTAATTTTGTACAGATTCTACAATTTGAGTATCCATTATAATTAATACGTACAAAAATAAAATAAAATTTCAAAAGTTAATAGTACATTAATAAATTTGTAAATTCATTACATACACAACTCTAATTATAGGAGTAATTTCATTATTTTCTTAGAAGAAAACTATTAGTCTTTCTTCATATTATAATACAAATTAATAACTTGGAAATTGGAATCACAGCATGCATATTGGTATATATATATACCAGCTCTTGACATTCCCAACGGCCAATAAATCCACCATCAAACTTGTAATAAAGTTGCTTCCTATATATATATATATATATATATATCATTGATCTCAGAACTTTTTTTATCTACAATTAAACTCTTCTAATCTCATTGTTTCTTTCATTGATTAATTAATTCCTAGGTCTCTCTCTCCCCCCATGCAATTAGAAAAGCTGAAAAAGATCCCTTTTTTTTAACAACTTATCCTTATTTTATTTGAATTTAATTTGTCATCACTGATTGTTTTCATCAAAATTGCGGTTGCAAGAAGGAAAACTAGCTAGCAAGAATGAAGAGCCATTTTGAGGGGAGAAACCTTATCATCATATCCATATTTCTTGTCACCCTAGCTACTGCAGTTTCATCCCAGACTAGTTGCCCATTTAATTACCTCTACCACTTAGGGGATGGCTTCACCGACAACGGAAACTCCATCCACGTCAGCCCTAAAGACCCAAATCCAGCCCGTTTTTCGCCTTATGGGATGACGTATCCTGGTTGGCCTACTGGTCGTTGGTGTGATGGCCTTGTGGATTTTGACTATACAGGTAGACCAACTGTCGTTCTAGAGAAAAAATTTGTTCCAAAATATCCGTCGCTTTTATTTTTCAAAAGATATTTAAATGCTCCCCTCGTCCTGCAAAGATGGCTTATAGTTTTTTTTTTCTCCATACAGATTAAGAAATGGAAGCTATTACATTTAAAACATTAATTTTTTATTTTTTATTTTATTTTTGCCATACGTCTACTATTTTTAGTAAAATAAGGGCAAATGATGGAAATAAATATTTAATAATATCTTAATTAGAATAACTAGTGCGGTATCTTTATGAGACGTATGAAAATAGAAAACAAGTGTAGCAGAGGGTATATTATGACATATGATTCATTAATAACATGTGAGAAAGGATATTAGTCATCTAATATAAATAAACATTAGCAATTAGGACTTTTTAAATCATTGTGAAAAATTAAAAAAACGACAGTTCAATTAAAATGAAAGAAGTATACATTATAGTACATTTTTTCACGCAAGATTTTGTAATTTATCAAATATATATTTACTAAATATGCAGCTATGTTAACACATGATTTGCAGCTATTGATTTTGGGTTACCAAACATTGTGCCTTACTTGACATCGCCTGCTTCGACGATCAACGACGGAGTCATATTTTCAGTTGCCAGAAGTCCAGTGCTTCCCCTTTCATTTTTCGAATCCAGAGGCATTCATATTCCATCTTATGCTGTTCCCCTTAGCACCCAAATGACTTGGTTCAGAACATACCTAAAATCTGTTTGCTCAACAACAAAAGGTTTGTATATGTTGTATAATTAATTATTTTTCTAACTGTCTATATGTATATCTTTGTATATATATATATTATTATGGGAAAAACTCTTTTTTGTCCTATATTCATAGTTGTAAGATCGTATTGGCCATTGGGCCCTCCTGTACAAAAGGAAATCCAAGTCCCATATCCGAGGCCAAATAGATATACAAAGTTGACTTTCATGAAAGTATTTCACCAAAAACAAACATGTTTCAAAATTGAAATTGTAATTAAATATTTATATAAATATACATAAGTATTTAATTGAATTTTATGGATATTAATTAGTCTAATTATTTTTTGTGAATCAGAATGTGCAAACAGGCTTGCAAACTCTCTTGTATTGATGGGGACATTGAAGGCAACGACATAGGCTACGCACTGACACAGGGGAAGTCCATTGAAGAAGTAAAAACTTACGTTCCAGATATACTAAGGGAAATGATCAATGCTACAAGGGTATTAATTAATTGTTCACACAAGACCTAATTCTGTAGCATTAATTAATTATTCACACAAGGCCTAATTCTTCGATTTAAATTTTATTTTAAATAATTATTAACTCTATAAATGATAAAATACAGGCTTTGATCAAATTAGGTGCTACACGAATGATAATTCCCGGAAATGGTCCAGTTGGGTGCTACCCTACATCCTAACTGCATTATGGACCGTCGATCCCACTGCCTTTGATGAACTAGGGTGTTTGAAGAGTGTTAATGAATTAGTCGTATACAAAAATACTCTACTCCAACAACAAATCGCCAATCTCCAAAATGAATTCCCAAATACATTCTTATCGTACGGCTCCATGTACGATGGTGTGCGCTCACTCATTAACGATACATCATTTGTAGGCAAGTTCATTCTTTCTTTTTTTTTCAATTTTATTGGTAAATTTGTTTACAAGTATCAAAAATCCTGCAGAAGTATCATGCCTCGTACAAAAAAACTTTCGTATTTACGGCTGGGATAATGTATTTATACACTCACCTGGGTGCACTGTGCACTCCATAATGTATTTTAGAAACATACAATTTAAAATTGTGCATGAAACTGCATGTATAACAGGCGCTGATGGAATCAACAAGGCATTGAAATCTTGTTGTGGAATCGGGGGGAGATACAACTACGACAGCAACAGGTTTTGTGGCAGCCCAGGAGTGCCCGTTTGCTCTAACCCGAACGAATACATGTATTGGGATGGCTTACACTTCACACAAGAGGCTTATTACAAAATAGAGCATCTTCTAGTTCAACCCGCTCTTGTTAACCTAAACTGCACAACCACTACGAGCTTAGAGACGCGTAGAGCATCTTCCGTTTCAGCAAGCTTTTAAGACATTCGACCTGCATGTAAGATCTAAGGAATGATCATAGTGACAAATATGGCATCATTATGTAACATTAATAAACGTCCTTAATTAGCCAGTTTGTATTGATTGTGTCCTTGTATTGAATCATGATATATTTCATTATATATAGCAATAAATGTCTTTATTCTCTTATATATCATCTCCTTTTATTCAACATAATGTTTTCGGTTATTTGTTTTCTTTATAACTAGTTAGGATTCAATTAACCAACAAATTCACTAAGTAATTCGTATTATATACGTTGATATGTTCATTAGTTATTACAGCGTATAATAAAATTTTCATTTTATTATATAGATATATTAAATTATTTTTATATTAATTGAAAGTGTGTGTGATTGATTTTAAGAGTGTTCTTTAAAATGTTATGCAACATAAATAACAATATATAAACAACGAAAGTCTTCAATAACAACATAAATAACAAGTAGTATCGAACCGCGAGATTTAGGAGTACGATGTGGCCCTAGTGCTATGCATATGTATCGGCATGCTATTGTAGTTGCGAACGAAGATGGGAGAAAATAAACACAAGCAAGTAAACAAACAATTTTAAAAAACAATAATAGGGTCATGCACCCCGACTAGGTAGGATCAAGGAAAGAGGAAAGTGAACTAAGGTGATTATCAAATTGCAAAAATTAAACAAATGCACTAATAAAATTATCTTAATTAATTTCTCAATTATGTGATACGGACAAAATACTCAAGGCTACTAATAAGCACGATAGAGTAAAAAACTATAGAGGACAACTGTTTCCCTTCGGGTAATATAGTCTTGCAATAAGGTGTTCCCAAACCCGGCCGGAAGTAAAGTTTTCCTCCTATCCCTCACTTTTCGCTACTTATTTTAAGCTCAAGTGTCTAACAATGGGAGTTTTAACACTAAATACCCTCTCTCGAATGAATAAGAAGTGTAATTAACGCATTTAATCAATTCTCAACTCACAAATTTGCACTTAGTCATACTCACACAACTCTCATTTGTAGCAAGTATGATTTCGCACAAAAATTAATAGAAGACAACCAATCAAAGCACCATAAAGCCATAGTAGAATCAACATCAATTAAGAAATAAACTAAGAATAACTAAATCAAAACATAAGTTCAATATTCGCAAAACCAAGAGAATACTAAGGGTATATTTGTTTTGAGCTTGAGGTGGATGTGAAAAATTCTGTAAATAGTAATTCCTTGTTTGTTTTGGGTTGGATGTAGTAGGGATGGATGAAACTTTATGTCAATCAATACTTTTTAATGATGATAATGTATTATTTTATTATTACTCCCCCCGTCCCGTTTGATTTTGCACCCTTTGACTTGCACACATATTAAGAAAAGTTTTTTGTGTGTTTTGTTGACTTTTCAAAGGAGATGGAGGGTAGAAATTGTGAGGTGGAGATTGTGAGATTCTTTTTCGTATTTGGGGTGTGCAAAATGAAATGGGACGGGTCAAAATGGAAAGTGTGCAAAAAAAATGGGGACGGATGGAGTATTTATTAAGAGGGTAATGATTGAATGATTGTGTTGATTTAATATATAAAAGATAATATTATTATATATAATTACATGATAAATTGTATAATTATTTAATGATATTAATATATTCTCTTCAAAAGAAAATATATATCTATATTCGTATTTAATCTATTTTTGGTGTATTTTATTAATTTACAAAACGATGAATTTATATCCATGCATATGATTTAATGATATTAGTGGTGATGGTGGACATGTACTGTGCACTTATTTAAAATAATTTTATATCAATTTGGAATAATTTTTATGTATTTAAAATAAATATATATATTATGCTAATTTAGTGGTGTATTATAAAATAAAAAAAGAGTGTAAATATAATATATATTTAATATGAAATATAGAGTTGATATGATTGATATTGGGTTATGTGAAAATAAGGGTGTAGATGTATAATAGGGATAAATGTATATTTGGATGGAGGATGGGATGTGAAAATCCAAAAAGTGATTTTGGACGGGGGAGGCCCATCCCCATCCGGACCTCCCAAATTTGAAAACAAATACCCTTAGGGTGTGATTGTTATGTTGGAAGAGATAGGAATAGAATGATCATTCATTAATCTATTCTAAATACATTGATTGATATGTATTTTTGGAAGAATCATAATTCTATTAGGAATGGTCATTCCCAAAAATAAAGGAATCCTCACATACCCCATGGATTTGTGTATTCCACATTTGAGGAATGAATTTTATTTCCACAAAAAATATTATCATTAATTTCATAGTATTACCTTCTTCCCAACAACAATAATAATAATAATTTAATAATAATATTGTTTTATTAAAAATTTTATTTAATTAATAAAAATAATAACCAACTCCAATAATAATAATAATCATATTAAATATAATAATATTAAAATATATAAATAATAAATTTTTAAATAATAACACTATATCTCTAAAAATGTAAATTAAAGTGAATTCCTAATAATATTTTAATAAAAATAAAATAAAAATATTATTATTTAATAATATATTATTAGTAATAAAAATATTAATAATATATATAACATTATTATTAACTCATACTTCCAACAATAATTAAAAACTTATTAATATACATATATATATATTTACTAAAATTATATATTATTATAATAAACACAAAAATAATATTATTTTTGTAATTATAAAATATATTATTTTAAAAAATAGATATTAAAAAGCTAAACATAATAATATATTAAAAATATATATAATAATTAATAATAATATTAATATTAAAGTATAATTAATAATTAATAATAATAATTTTAAAACTGATTCACCAATACTTAAATTTCATTCTTAGATCATACCAATTATAAGAATGATCATTCATATATCATTTCATCCAGACTTTCATTTCATTCACTAATTCATTCCATTCAGCCGCAATTACATTCAGTCATACCAATCATGCCTAAATATTCCCCATCAATTTACATCTCAAAATCTTGAAAAATAAAGTTCAAGAAATTAAATGAGATTACTAATTGAAATTCAAATTAAAGAAGTAAAAAATACTCCTTCCTCACTCCCCCCTAGTGAGTGGGAATTTATGGGAGACTCTCACACCCTAGCTTTTCTAAAAATCTCTCTATCTAAATGTGAAAAGTGTCGAATCTGGTTCGGTTGAAATGTGATGAATTCTACATGAATGGCCAATGTGAAGCTGCTGCCCTATTTTTTTATATGACGGATGTAATTTTGCTAATGGGCCTTTGCTTTCTTGTATTGGACTGAATATTAAAATTGGAATAAGCCCAATTGCTTTTCTCTTAAACAAATCCAGCTTGGGCGTGTATCAGTTGAAGTAGGCCAACGAAATTAATTCCAAATGGGCATCAATTACTTCTCCGGTCGATGGGCCGCCGAAATTGGGCCTAAAAAATTTGGGCCTTTTTAATTTTCTTCCGATTTTGCTTCTTCGACTTACCTTAATAAAATATTGACTCGTGTTTTGCTCCAAATATCCTCAATTTCACCTATAAAATTACAAAACACTACATTTCTCGACAATTAAACACAATAACTTTTCCTTACAATAACGCATACATATGCATAATAACACATGTTTTCCCTTATACTAACACAGAAAATTGAGAGAGAGTTTTCCTGTTTTATTTTAGGGCGATTTTTTAAAATTTTGTTTGACCTAGTTCGACCCGTAAATAATTCGTGAGTTTTCAGCGTAATAGCTAGGTAGGATGGTGTGGATATATGTGCATATTGTATGATTCTAAGATCCGCATAATATTGTATACAAAATTTATCAATCATATTTTTATGTGGAATGACAATAGAAGCAAAATATACATTGAACAACTTTCACATAAGAATGATTCATAAAATTAGGCACATATATACATATATATTGTTGTCACCAGATTTATCACACGTCAGCATCACCAGATTTATCACACGCCGCCAGAGATTTAATTATCACATCGCCGAGTCCCACCGAGACCACGTGATCTGTCAGTAAAAAGATTTGTCGTGCTTAGTAATTTGTCGTGTTACGCATATGTTTTGTCATGCTTTATGCACATGATTTGTCGTGGCTTATGATTTGTCGTCTTTGGTCCTTTTTATATAAAGGACCTCAACCTTCATTGTAAAAAGAACTCGAATGTTTCTCTCATTTCACTTATATACCTACACCCACATTTCAGGGAAGAACTACGGTTCTTACCGCAGTTGTTCTTGTTCGATTTTATTTGTTTGGTGGTCAAATTCAACAAGCCACATCGAATCAGAAAATATTTGACCGTCAACAATTGGCGCTTTAGAAGGGTACGATTGAAATCACAGTTGATCAAGAACACACCCATATCCATTTCGGAAAAAAAAATTTATCTTCCCAATTTGCGAACAAAAATCCAACAAACCCACATATACATACACAGATATACATACAAACAGAGGAAGAAGATGAGGTTCCCCGAAGGCAAGCGCCGCACTGCGGCACCTTCACCTCCCTCCATCGCTTTCTCACTGTCGCGATCACCGAAACCCTTTCGTTCAAAAATCAAAACCCCAAAATCCAAAATCAAAACCCCATATACATACACCAACAGATACCACACATATACTTACACCGATAGATACAAACAAAAATCCATAAACATTTGACTGGAGTTGCGCCGCCACCGCCAACACCACCGAAGTCTCGACAAGCCGCCGCCTCGCCCTTAAAACCCATCATCAAGACCACCTCCACGCGACGACGGTCTAAACGGTAAATTAAATTTGCAAATCGCGTTAAGCCTCTATTAGAAAGGCGGCACTCGGTGGCGAACAGAGTGGGCTAGCCAAGAAGGCTATCACTCACGCCAAAAATCTCCAACACCGCCTCAAATCATGCAAGCCGCAGAGCATCCAACGCCATCGCCGTGGCACGCCATCATGCTCCACGCAGCTTTCGATTTTTTTTTGGGCGGTGTCGACGCGCTATGGGCGTTGGGAGGTGAGTTTCTTCCGAGGATTACACGTTTCAATTTTGATCGATCCAAATTTTTTGGTGTGATTTCTTAAGTGTGGGTTTGGGTTCTTCATAAGTTGGGTACAACCTTATGGGCCCGATTTTTAAATAAGTTTTTGGGCCCCGGTTTAATTAATATTGGGGCCCAGTTTGTTGGATGATTAATGTGTGGGCACAATGGCCGGGTTGTTTAATTTAGGGCCCGACTTTTCGCCCGAGTAAAAAAAAAAAAAAAAAAAAAGCAACAAAGAATAAAAAAAAATTCGACGAGCACCTTTGAGTCTCGCGAGCTACTCAAAGAATCTACGGGTAGTCCTTTTACCCACCTCACTAGGTTTATTATGTTTATGTCCTCGTGGCTTTTCATTCATTTGTTTATTTTCATTCATTTTGGCCGTGCCTACGAATGGTCGCACCTAAGCCCTGACGACCAACAAAGACGAAACGAGCCGAAGTTTATGTTCACCTGACAAAACAATTTGTACTTAGATACCCGCAGTAAAGCGAGTGATGGGTACGCAATGCAACTAAATAAGACGACTAGTATTTACAGATACCCGCAACAAAAGCGAAGTGATGAGTACGGGGTCGCAGACTAAATAAGGACGACCGGTAAGAATAGTGATCGCGGCTAAATAAGACGATCACGAAACAAGAAAGGGGGGGTTGCACATAAGTTAACCCATCTGGTCGCAACTAAATAAGACGATCAATCTAATTGCATCTCAATAAGACAATCAAAAAACCAAAGAAGTCAGGGTGGAACATGTATTACCCGAGATCATGTTCGAATTCATTCAAGAAAAAACCAAGACTACCGCCAAATTACAAAAAAAACCACTTGCGATTATGCCCTTTGTTAAGGTGGCAATACCGCTTTTTCGGCGACGATTATGCCCACCGCTCGGCGTGGCAATACCGCTTTTCGGCGACGATTATGCCAGCACCTTACTCGGCGGTATTACCGCTCTTCTCGGCGACGATTATGCGCCTTATTCTTCAAGGTGGCAATACCGGGCTTTTCGGGCGACAATTATGCCCATGCGCATTCGGCGCACACCGGCGGGTAATTGTGCGCTCTACGTAGCGGCTGTCGCAAAGCGATTAATACTGCTGTTGATATCGCACCAGCGATGATTATACCACTTTACTCGGCAGCAACCTCTGGCATCTCGGCGATGATTATGCCACTTTATTGGTATTAACAATACCTTTAAAGCGATTAATACACTTTGTTAAGGCGTGCTTGATCTGCTTGCACCGGCCAGCGATTATGCCACTTTACTCGGTCTTGACACCTACTTCGTGGTATACTTGCCTGATACGTGTAATCTAATCTTTCGGCGGTATACTAGCCTGTTGGCGTGTATCTCGCCGCTGGCGTTATGCCGCTTCTTTCGGTAGCGGCACTATCTCGGCGGCGATTATGTACCTTTGTTGGCGTGTGTCGCGCCGGCGATGATTATGCCAACCTGACCGGTGCTTAATCTGGCGCTTCGGCTGACGATGTGCACTTTACTGTTGGCGGCTCTGCGTAACCTGGCGATGATTATGCCACTTTATTCGGTGTAATATACCGCGGAAACGCGATTATGCCGCTGATTACGGCATAGCAATACGCTGACGGCAACCGGCCGCTGCCGGCGTAGGCTTTCCTACCTCGGCGATGTTCGCCCCGTTTTAGCGAAATATTCTCGCCTCGCTACCGGCGATGAATCGTCGGCCTTTTGGCGATGACCAGCCCGCCTTCTCGGCGTCGCTTTCCGCTACCTCGGCGTGTCGATCCGCCCGTTTTGTTTAGTATTCTCCAGCGGCTTCTCGGCATGAGATCTCGTCGGTAACTACAGCGGCGACCAGCCCGCGCGCGCTACCGGCATCGGCTTTCCGCTACCTCGGCAATGTCGATCCGCCATTTTAGCGAAGTATTCTCGCCTTCTCCGCGATGAGATCATCGGCCTTCTGGCGGCGACCGGCCGCCTTCCGGCGATGTCGATCCGCCGTTTTAGCGAAAGTATTCTCCGCGCTTCCGGCGTGAATCTCGTCGGACTTCTGGCGGCAACCAGGCGCTTCTCGGTGTCGAAAAGCTTTCCGCTACCTCAGCGATGTCGATCCGCCATTTTAGCGAAAGTATTCTCCGTCTTCTCGGCGATGAGATAAATGCGACCTTTAAAGCGACGACCAGCCCGCCTTCTCGGCCGAACTTTCGCTACCTTGGCGATGTCGATCCACCGTTTTAGCAAAAGTATTCTCCGCCTTCTCGGCGATGAGATCGTCGGTCTTCTGGCGACAATGCGCCCACCTTTTAGGGCCCAGCCTTCTCGCGTCAGCGCATTTTTCGCCCGACAAAAGCTCTCCGCCATCGGCTGACGAAGATCATTAAGCCCTCCACGGGCGTTCATCCGCCTTCGGTTGTTGATGCTGCCTGCAGGCACTTTTAAGCGGCCTTCCGCATCGGCGGCGTGTATTCCGCCCGGCGCTCCCTTCACCGCCCATTCGGCGCAGATCATCGTCGTCTCGGCGTTCATCAGCCTTCTGACGCGTTAATCGCCAGCCTTCCGTTTGAAGCGTCGTGATACGTCGGCGAAGTGCTCCTACCCGTCTCGAGGCGGTCGACCGACCTTTATGGCGTTCATCGTGATATAGGCGTGGAAGCACACCTTGTCTACGGCGTTGGCTCTTTGTTTTAGCGTGGTGGTCATACTCTATCATTAACATGCTTTCGCCTTCGCCGACTTTGGCCCTCTTTGTAAAGCGCCTGCGGTCCGGTCGAGACCCGATTTATCTGGGGTAAAAGTTTTCTGTTTGCTCGTGATGAAATTATTGGTCGACGACGAAATTGCAAAATTTACTCATATAGTCGCCGCTGACTAGTAAGAGACGATCTAGAGGGGGAAAGTCGCAAACTACTTTCGCCGTAAGTGGTCGATGACGAATAAAAAAAAGAAAAAGACTTCGACGACGGGGCTCCCTCAAGCACGAAAGACAAAAAAAGACTTCGTCGTCGATGGGGCTCCCCGTCTGAAACCTGAAAGACTTCGTCTGACAGACGACTCCCCTCAAGTCTGAAAGAAAAAAGACTTCGACGACGGGGCTCCCCAAATCTGAAACCAGAAAAAGACTTCGTAGACGGGGCTCCCCTCGGAAGCACCTGAAAAGACTCATCTGACGACGGGCTCCCCTCGAAGTACGAGCACATTTGAAATTTTTCACAATTTTATATACATGTAAACATTTTCTAATTAACCGAATTATACATCATGTTTACATATAAAGGCGAATTCTTATATACACCAGTTATATCGTGCAACCAGTGTGTGTTTTATGATGGTATTAGTTGTTTTCATTAGTTGTTTTTATTTAACAAAATTAGTGTTTTCATTGAACAACTTTAGTTTTTAATCCTAAATTACAAGACTATTTTTGATATTAAAGGGTTGTTTTGAAACACAATATAACCTAAAAGCATTTTTCTTTTTTCTTTTTTCTTTTTGGAAACAACTAGAACACTTTTTAGAGTTTGTAAACATGCAATGACTCGCACTAGTGGTCAAAAGAGCCAATTAATGTTAACTATTTTCTGCATATGTAGTAGGTCAAGGAAAAATATTCTGAGGAAATTGAAATGTTGAAGAATGAAGTGAGGAATATGATAACATCCCCAGGATGCAAAATGGTGGACACCATGAAACTAATTGACACAGTCGAGCGCCTAGGCATTTCGTATCATTTTGGAAACGAGATTGAAGAGAAGTTGCAACACTTTTATAATCTCAATACGGATTATTCGGATGAAGCCTATGATTTGTACACCGTTGCTCTTCATTTTCGATTGTTCAGGCAGCATGGTTACCCTATATCTTCCGGTACATACCTACTTCTTCATATACCCTACTCCTACCAGTATGAATTCATTTGTAAGTGTCATATATATTTTGCCTCTCATGTGGTAATTAAGAACTCTCTTTGTTTTGCCCGTATATATATTAATATTTAAATGGGAAAAATATAATTAATAAAGGAAAGCTTGCGTGAGACGATATCTCGGTGAGATGAAGCATAATTTGAACATAACACTTTAACACCTTGAAAGAGGTGGTGTTGATATGTGCTAGTTTATACCTCATCTCATGTATGAGATAATCTGATATGAGTATTTGTCCTAAATATTGGGAATAATGTTTTATTAGGCCAATAACTCGGGGGGAGTTGTGGTTTAAAAGGCAATAATTTTACGGACAATATATTTTAAAATTTATAAGTACATGACAATGTGTTTTAAAATTATAAATGTAGGACAATCGAGCCTTAATAAGTCCAAATCGGGCTGAAACTTTGTAAAATTTCCATAATTTTACATATTTGAATAAATAGTGTTCTACATTCACAAGTTTGTAAATCTTTAAATATAGGACAATCATGCAACTCTTGTGACATTTCAAATTATCCAGGGCTTGATTGTCGAATTTACAAATTTTAAAAGAGTGGCTCACCCTCCACTCCAAAGCCCTACACCCAATAACCTTCCACTCCAACCTTTTTAAAAATTACTTGCAGTGCAAATAGTACCTCTAAAGGACAGATATACCCTTATTTAGTCATTTTCTCCTTTGGTACTTAAGCATCGTTTTCTAGAAAAAAAGTCATTTTCCCTTTTCTTAAACTCTCTCTTCTTTAATCCATTTTTTTTTTCATTTTTATGATAGATTCTTTCTTCAATATTCACCTTCATCATTTTTCAATTTTTATGTGAAGATTTGTAAAATAGACTCAATTTATACACTTGAAAATTTCATATTAAAATTGAAAAATTAAACAAAAACATTACACAAAAAATCCAATAAAAATTCATCTCTTGCTACAAAAAATTCATCATCATCGTTTGGGCCCAAAAAATTAAATGAAACATTACACAAAAATCCAATAAAAATTCATCTGCTTACAAAAAATCCATCATCATCTTTTGGACATGCACATATTTCTGGCATGACTCGGTTGACAAGGATGGCGACTTCGATTGATTCCAAGATTGCAACTTCGAGACAAACTCGATGAGTTGCAAGACCTTGACTAGGGCGCTTATCACCCAATATGCACATATGCATCTCCAACCTCAAAAAATCAAAATCCGATCTACCAAAATCAAAATCCTCCATAACCCAGAAAAAATTCAAATGGCAACCACCATCATCCATCTCCATGTTCAAATCACCAGTCTTGATGAAATAAAAATTTATGGCATTAGGCATTTGTAAAATAAAATAAAAAACTCACCTTTCCCGTGTGCCCTCCTCTAAAAATCAGATCAATTGGGCCAAAATGTCAACAACAAAACTCATAATTCGTTCAAAAAACAAATAGATCTAAACGCAAATTAAATAGCAAAACACCTAAACCAAACTCTCACGAAACAGCAGCGTGGGTAGGGTGGCGGCGCTACCAACAGCGGCGGCAGCGTGGGGGACGATAATTTGCAGGCATTTACGGGGCGGTGCGCCTTGGTGGCAGCGTTGGTGGTGTGGCGGGCGCCGCCGACAGTGTGGTGGTGGGCTCCGCCGTTCTGATTTTTGGGGTGGGTGGGTGGGGGGGCAGCGACGACGGCAGGGGATTCTGGTTTTGGCTTTGAAGATACGAAGGAAATGGGAAGAGGAGAGGGTGAGAGAGAAAATAGAGAGAGCGGTGGATTTGTTTTTATTTTTTTAGGTTTACAGATATTTTGTGCTTTAAATTGTGGGAAGGGCATTGTGGGGTTTTAACATTAGTTTTGTAGCTATTAGTAATTATAAAAGTAGTGTGGATCTAAGAGTACTACTAGGTTGGGTTTTGGACCTCCTAGTCATTACATTTTATAACATATTGTCCTATATTTATAGATTTTTTAATATTGTTCAACATTTCCAAACAGGTAAAATTATTATCCTTAAAAAACAACCCCTAAATTAATGACATAAAAAACAATTTTCCCTAAGTATATATACAGTCTTCGTCCCATGAGTCTTTTCAGTCCAAACTTTCTTATTATTTCATTAAATTTGTTAAGAAAAATAACCGAATGCATAGAAAATTTTATTATTTCACTCAAAATTATGCAGCCATATGATTTCCACCGAAACCTCACAGTTTAAAAATCTATTTCAAACTAATTATATCTTTTAAAAATCTCATTTTAATTTGAAGGAAAGATTGATTTTTTTTTACAGTAACTTACACCCATTTCTAATTTGATCCTGCTAACTTATGAATTTTTATTTTGATCATGTAACTTACAAAAAATTCGACATTTAAAATCCTGTCACACCGCTAGTTACTTGACCAAAATCAAAATCTGTAAATTAGCAAGACCAAAATCAAATGGATGTAAGTTATAAAACTAAAAAATCAATTATCCAAAAAAAAAGAAGAAGTTAAAACACTGCATTTAATCTTCTATTCGGTCACTCTTTAAGGAAAGAATAAATTTGAGACTTGTGAGCAACAATAAAATTTCGATTATCTTCTTTTCATACTATGCTTGCATTCCAACAAATTTTGTGCGAGATCTAATTAAATCTAGTTTCTACATAACTTTTGTTTAATATTCAAACCTGTTCTTAAATTTGATTTAAGGTCATGTAAGCAATAAGTTCAAAATGCATATTATAGTTTTTGTGTGCATGTGTGTGTATATAATTAATGAAGTTGTAAAATTAATTATATTCTTAATAATATTTTGTCTTAAATATATATATATATAATTAATGAAGTTGTAAAATTGATTTTTTAATCTTGTAACACAACCAATTTGATTTTAATCTTACTAACTTACAAAAAATTGACATTTTAGTCTTGTCGCCTCAAACTGCAAGTCAGTAGTAGGCTGCATACTAAAATGTCGAATTTTTATAAATTACAAAATAAAAATTAAAATTCGTAAGTTAGTAGGACCAAAATCAAAATGAGTGTGAGTTACAGGACAAAAAAAGAAATTTTTCCCAAGTTGAATTGAATGCCTAAAATAAGTTTTCCAACTCAAAACACGGGGTTTTATTTTATTACATTTTTAGTATGAGTAATTAAGTATTTTGTGCACTGTGCAATTCAATTGCAAATTTAAAGGATATTAGTTGTATTCACTTAAACATATTAATTATTTTTGTTGAACAATATATTTGATACTATTAGTTGATAAACTAATATTGTTCATTTGCTTAACTATTTCTTTCAGTGAAAACAACTAATACAATAAAATACCGGTATTTATTATATCCAGCATGTAATAACTTTATGATTTTTTTATTTAATATAATGATTTTTATATAGTAACTATGCAATCATATAAACACAAATATACAATTAATTCAGATGAATGCATACTTACTCAAGTACAATTAACTCTCTCAAGCAGACATATTTGGTAAATGGGCCGATGGGAATGGAAAATTCAAGGAAAGCATAAAGAGTGATGCAAAGGGTTTGTTGAGCTTGTATGAAGCATCATATTTGAGGATACATGGAGAAACCCTACTGGATGAGGCCCTTGATTTTGCTAAAGCCAATCTCAAATCCATTGTAGCAAACCTCGGATCGCCCCTTAGGAAACAAGTGGAGCATGCCCTCGTTCAAAGCTTGCATTTAGGCGTTCCAAGAGTCGAAGCGCGCCATTTTATATCTATCTATGAAGAGGAACAACACAAAAACGAAACCTTGCTTAGGTTTGCCAAATTGGACTTTAATCTAGTGCAGATATTGCACAAAGAAGAGCTTCGTGAAGTCTCAAGGTAAATAATATATCACTCAAGCATACACGATCCTCTATTTCAAAATTATTAGAACACACGTAGTTACGATTTTCATCATATAACTTTGAATAGGCGCAAAGTATTATGTGCACCTCATGCTTGTAAGAACTAATACTATTGCTCCTAAAAACTGATAATATCGTATGATCTAATTTATACCTATATAATAGGGAAATTGATCTTTTCATAATACCTTCTCACAAGTATATAACATTACAATTAAGAGTTAGTCTTGTGTGTACCAGTTTTACCATGCACCTGTTTTACAGATAATACTTTATATAAAAATAACTAATAATATATACTATCAAACATAAGTACCTTTTAACGAAAAAACTGATACTATTAAAAATACACACTATACATACAAAACTCACACTAGCTAGATAAAAGAGTTGATTAATTACCTACAATTAATGATTTGGAATTTTATAAGGTGGTGGAAAGAATTGGAGCTGATCTGGAAACTTCCATATGCAAGAGATAGAGTGGTGGAGTGTTACCTCTGGGCGGTGGCAGTGTACTATGAACCGCACTACTCTCGTGCCCGTATTATGCTTGCTAAAACCATAGCTTTCGTATGCATGTTTGATGACACATATGATTCTTATGGTACAATTGAAGAACTTGAGCTTCTTACCAAGGCCATACAGAGGTAAATTACGCTAGGCTACTTGCAAAAAAAGTCAATATTAAATGTTATATATTTCAGTCAAACTTGTTTTTCTTTTAATATTTTTATTTTTGAAAGTTGAACTAGAAACTCTAGGCTTCACAATCATTTTTAAGACCCATAAATGGAAGAAAGACAAGTCTAAAACGAAAGATATATATAACCTTTAAAAATTAAGCATAAGGACCTTTTGAGGATATAATGTAATTCCGTCTCTTTGGAGTAAATTTGATCAGTGGATGCATTTAGCAATACTTCAAAGATGCAAATTAATCCTGCTTCCTGCAGGCCTTGGAGTAATTTAATATTAATTTTAATTGTTTCTTGCTTATTCAATTAGGTGGGATATTAAAGAAATTAATGCACTCCCGGAGTACATCAAACCATTCTACAAAGCACTACTGAAACTCTATCAGCAATTTGAGGAAGAATTAGCCAAGGAAGGAAGATCGTATGAAACATTCTATGCAATAAAAGCAGTATAATATATGCTCCTTTACTTGTATCTTTTCACCAGATCGATCTTTTAAATGAGTTAGTCTTGTGTAAACCAGTTTTATCGTGCACTTGTTTTTCAAAAAATACATTTTAGTAAAACAACTAATACCTTTTCATGTACATAAAATGCAAACATGTTGCATGGTAAAACTGGTTTACACAAGGCTTTTCCATCTTAAATTAGATTGTTTTCTGTTTAATGTTTGCTTAATTGCTTGTATATATATAGCTTAAGGAATTGGCTGTGAGCTACTATGTGGAGGCCAAGTGGTTCATACAAGGGCACTTGCCACCATTTGAGAAATACCTAAGCAATGGTCTAATCAGTAGCGGTAGCGATTTTCTCACTTTGGCCTTGCTTATGGGAATAGATTCTGTAGTAAAGGAAGACTTCGAATGGCTTAGCACAAACCCTAAAATGGTTGTAGCCACAGAGGTCAAATACTCTCTTTTTGGCTAGTTTTGAGTTACGATAAACATATATACTCTCTTTGTCTCAAATACATAAGTTGGTTCATGTTTGGACTTAGAGAGTTTAAAACTTCAAGTGCTCAAAAAATGAAGTGTCTCTCTATCTCTTGCTTACTTGCTGTCAATCATAACTAAAGCTAACTGTTAACCTGACACTCCTTCAAAATTCGACACTTTGGAATATTTTTCAAGTATTAATCATCTATTCAGCAATCTCATAATTTGGATATTGGACGTGTATTTTTTTTTCCCATAATTTTTTACAGAATCCATTTTTCGTCCAAAAAAATTTAACTATTCAATTTTGATCCCATAATTATCCCAATTGTCCAATTTTGGTCCCATTTTGCCGAAAAACATTAAAATTGGGGTTTTCGAGCTAAAGTAGTTAAATGGACGCTAAAAATTCATGTTTTCCGCAATTACGAGAAATTTCTTGTTATTTCTAATTTAAAAAAAAAACGGTTAGTGTCCACGTCAGCTACGAGTTCGGAAACTGCAATTTTAACAGATACGTGACTTGCGCATGACCGTAAATGACAAAATTTTCTATTTTCCGGCAAAAATGGGACCAAAATTGGACAATCGAGATAGTTAGAGGACCAAAATTGGATAGTTAAATTTTTCAGGACGAAAATCGGATTATAGGAAAATTATGGGACCAAAGAACTTTTTTTCTCCTAACTAATTAAACACTTTCAACTCATCCTTTTCACAATTTTTGTGAGTTGTTGAAAATTTTAGGTAGAGAAGGAGAGGGGACAGATTGCTACTGGCATTGAAAGCTACATGAAGGAAAAACGGGTGACAAAAGAAGAGGCAATGAACAAGTTCAACGAATTAGCAATAGCTGCTTGGAAAGATACTACTGCGGAGGGTTTAAGGCCATCTTCTTATTCGAGGGATGTTTTTATTCGACTCCTGAATTTTAAACGCATTGACGATGTTTCTTACAAGAACAACGAAGATGGATTCACTAAACCGGAAAGGGTTCTTAAACCACATATCATTGCTTTGTTTGTCGATCAAATTAATGTTTAGGCACTTCGTCATAGTTAATTAACAAACATGTGCCGCGACAATTACTCGTAAGATTTAAGAATTTCAAATCATAGTCAATAAGTATACAATTCTAAATTAATATTATGTACTTTCATGGTTCTTTTTTTTCAAGTTGTGTAGTTTGTGTCGAGAATAATAGTTCATGTGTGTTCTTACATGATTATATATATATGAGAATAAAACTTAAATTGTGGCATCTAGTTCACAATCTTATGCTTAATCTGTTATAATTCATACAAAAGTTTGTTTTTTTAATATTAATTATATGATTTGATTTGTTACTTGGTAATATAATAAAAACCAATGTTTGTGATTAATTTGGATTGGAATGAACTTTCATATTATTAAGGTTGAAGCTGGCCGGGTTTGTTGTTAAGAGGGCGTAAACAAAAAAAAACAACCTATTCATTAAAAACTAATAAGGCATACGCGCCAGATAATCATTCGTTCAACGGCAAAAAATGAGCTCCTTCAAATGCAGCAGCTCTTAATACATTCAACGGTGCCATTGTTTAACTCCATGTTTGCAGGCTTCCTATCTGATTCTTACCTTCCTATGTTTATATAATATAATATATATATATATATATATATATATATATATATATTCTAATGATATATTGTATTACGCAAGTTGGAAATAAAATTATATTATAAAATAATATTAGATTTTCTAATAATTAACATGCTGCATAAGTAAAAATATAATACATTTAATAATACATATTTAAGCTGGCAAGAAGCAAAACTCGGCGGAAGACGAAGCAAGTTCCCATCCCGACCTGATGGATGAGAATATGAAATGAGATCTTTAGCTCGGATCTCCATGGGGGCACAGCGGCGGCCCAAGGATGTCGGCTCTTGACAGCCTTCGTAGGCAGACGGCCACCCGACACCCTGATCCCCAAGATGGATAGATCACCACGCTCATCCGGACGGTGAAGGCACTCCAAGATCGAATGGATCTTCAGGCCAATCAGCCTAGTCAGGTTGCCTCCCCCGCCTTACCAGCCTCACCACTGGGAGCCCTAGTGACGCTAGCTAACGTTCACGCTCTATCGCTATAATGGCGACTAGGACCCACGAGTCCACATCGGGAAGTACACTTCCTATATGACCTCGCTGGGAGCTACGAACGTCACCATGTGCCGGATTTTCCCCTGATACTAAGCGATCAAGCCCACAAGTGGTTCACGTCGCTTTCTCCATATTCCATTGATACCTTCGCACATTTAGCGAATCTGTTCATAAGCCATATGGCTCCCCGACCTGCCACCAAGCAGCGCTTAGTAAACACTAAGCAGGGGAATGACGAGTCGGATCGAGCCTCGTAGAAAGGATCTATAAGCTCATCTTGGAGGGCGAGCCGCTGGGCAACGAGGCCAGGTCCTCGGGGCAGTGTGCAGACTCAGAATGGGCACCAAACTGTGGAGGCAGATGACCACCAACTACCTCACGAGCTATACTGACTTCCGGCAACAGGCGGGAGACCTAATACACACTGTCGAGCTGCTCGTGCCAAGACTGTCCGAGCAAGGAGAGGGCAGTGAGCCCAAGAAGTATAGCAAGAAAACAGGCAGGCATAATAAGGCGCCCGAGAATTTTAAAGCATTCGAGGACACAATCGCCGTCAAGTTGGTGGAGATTTTGGGCATGTCGCCTGGGCATGTTTTTAATCAAATCAAGGACCGACAGCTGCTCGGCCTAGCACGTCGAATTATGGATAATGGCAAGTAAAATCCTACTAAATGTTGTCATTTCTCTGGCGCCTCACCTTCATCACCACGGTTTGGGCCATTTGGAAGACTCGGTGTACGACTATTTTTGATGATATCCGTCCCTCTCATCACGGCTGTATGGTCCTAATTCTTGGAGTTGTTCTTGAGATTCAGCACTTTAAAGTTGGGACTATGCATGGCATCCATGATTTACTTGTTTCTAGGAGGCTTCGGGTTCCCGCTGTCCGAAACCCCCTTGACGACTACTGTGGTTCGATGGAGGCCGCCACCACCGGGGTGCTACAAGCTGAATGTGGATGGCAGTGCTGAGGCGGGTTCCATTTTTGCGGGCTGTGTTGTCCGTAATTCTAGAGGGCTGTTTGTTGCCGCTTTTTCGGTCACTCTTGGGAGCGGTATTGCTTTGGAGGTGGAGATTATGGCCGGTATGCATGGTGTTGTTTTTGCTCAGGCCAGGGGTTGGTCTAACATTTGGGTGGAGACTGGTTGTGCGCTTGATGTCAAAGTTCTTACTTGCAGTGGGCGGGATATCCCGTAGAGGCTCAAAGCCAACTGGCCGAAGTTTGCCGAGGCCAGGTCCAATGTTACCCTCACGCTTTCCCACATTCATAGGGAAGGGGATTCCATTGCTGATTTACTTGCCAAATTACACTATGATAATGTTTGGATAGGGGGTTGTCCCGATTTTCTTTGTGATCTGTTTTATTCTGATATGAATAAGGACTATTTTCGTCTCTCGGAGTAGTCCCTGTTTAGAGGAGTTTCTCTTTTTCCCTTCGACCAGGGATTTTGCCCCAAGGGGGGTTTTACCCTGGCAAGGTTTTTAGTGGGGCTCCGGCCTCTGGTACGGTCTGTGTACTTATGGCTCTAGGTTCTTCTTTTTTATTTTAGGTATCGTTTATTTGCCTAATCAATGTTGTCATTACCACGAGGAGATTGGCCATAACACAAGCGAGTGTAGGGACCTACTGAGGCAGCTATGGAAACCCTACAAGGATGGTCTCCTTGACGAGTTCGTCAAGCGACTTCAGCAGAACAACGACCAACAATGAGGAGAGCAACTCGCCGACAAAATGAGGCTCACCCCCACAGAATGAGGTCCCCAATCACCAGAACAAGCGGGGGACAACGAAATGAACGCCCCGTCGCCTATATTTTTAAAAATGCAAAGGTCGGGCAATACACACAATGTCTCCTCTAGGGGGGTTATGATCGCCGCATCCACTTCGCTATCCAAAAGGCGCATGAAGGCTGAACTGAGGGAGATGGAAAAAGCTTGAATGGTATGCTTGCCCAAAAACGCAGTTGCCCAAGATGCAAATTCAGTTTAATTCGGCGAGCAGGATAATGCCGGAATAGTCTACCTTAATGTCGACCCCTCGTCATCAAGGCCAAGATAATAGGAGTGACGGTCCACCGCTTGTTGGTCGACGGTGGCGACTTTTGCAACATACTTTTCAAGAGTTCCCTGGACGAGCTCGGCGGCTTCGCCGACTACGTGGAACCTTGCGAGCATATGGTCAAAGGTTTCGTGGATGCCATAGTGAAGCTTTATGACATCATTCGCCTTGGCAGTCGAGCTGGTGTCGACATTAGATGAAAATATTAGGGCTACTACACTTTGCGATTTTCTTGTAATTAAACTATCGAGCTCCTTCAACAGGTTCCTCGGCAGGCCATTCGAGCATGAGTTTGAAGTTGCATCCTCGACTTTTTATTTCTGAGTAAAGTTCCCCACCAAGGGCGGAGTGGTCGGCACCATAATGGGCGACCAGGTTGAAGCAAGAGGTTGTTCGGTTTACCCCCGGTCTTATGTTAATACCGTAATTACCTTTTCATACAAAAATATTCATGTAATAGGAGATGATGTTATGCAAATCAAAAAATCGAGCTCGGAAAACACATCAACCAACAAGAGAGATAGGGAGGACATAGACCCAAGATTGGGACCCGAGCCAGAGGAATTTATGATCCAAGGGTCGATCGACGACCCAAGAGAAGGAAAATCGAGAGCAACTCCAGTCAAAGAACTCGAGAAAGTCCAGGTGGATCCAGCTTGGCCGGATCAAGAGGCCATAATAGGCTCTACGATACCGGGCGAGCTTCGGGGGAGAAGTCATCGACTTTCTCAAAAAGTACTAAGATATATTTGTATGGCTGCATAGAGACATGGTCAGGATTGACCCTAAGGTTGCATGTCATCTCTTAAAAATTGACCAGCAAGGAGGTCGGTCGCCTAGAAGTGCAGAAAATTCAGGCAAGAAAAGTACGCTGCCCTAGCTAAAGAGGTAAAAAAGGTACTAGATAATGATCTAATAAAGTAAGCCGACCAGCCACAATGGGTTTCAAAAGCTAGTAGATAATGATCTTATAAAGAAAGCCGACCAGCTCGGCTAGCAACATCGGAGGGACCCGCTGAGATGGAGGACGTGACAATAACTAAACTCACCCACCCATCGACTACCTACTCATTAGTCGCAACTCTTGACCCCATGGACATGGACGAGGAAAACTGGACCTTCCGAGGCAAGCTTGATTTTCGAATCACGAGGTCGGTAGGACCGCATCCCGCACGACGCGACCTCGCCAACAACATCATAAGACGACTAAGCAAAGTTCAGAAAAATGCCGCAACACGAATAAGACGGCAAGAAGAAGTTCGAATATATCGCATTGTCAATTAGACGATAAGAACAATGCACACAACGTAGTCGCAGGGGTTAATCAAATCACTAGCAAACACAACGTGAAATAAAGGAGTTTCATTAAAACAAACCCGAAGGCAACTACACAAGGAGGGTCCGACGGCCAATTACCCACCAAGGCCATGCAGGCCAACAAAAACAAAAAGAGAGAAAAAAATTAACACAACCAGAATCCTCCAAGTTTTAGTCTTCAGCAGCCTCTGCCGCACTCTCCCTCTGCCCCACGGGCTCTCCCGCCTCCACCCAACCCGGGAGGCACCACCTCCTCCAAAGACGTAGTTACCCCCTCTTCGATCGGATTCACCTCAGGGTTGCCCCTTGCCGAGCCCACGGGATCCCCCGAAGTTGATCCCCCTAGAATGGCAATTTTCCCCTGGTTGGGAAAGAACGACAGGTCAACCACGAGGCTCGTCAGATCACCAATCTCCAGCAGCAATCTAGGGTGCGGAGGGTTATAACGCACATAGGCTACGTATTCCTCGACCATAGCTGAGATATCTCTAGTCGGGTCAGAACGGCTGTGAGCCTAGATGGCCTCGGCAAAGGTCATATAATAAGCAAAGTTGGCGTTGACGTCTTTCCGGTACTCGAAGTCGGTTATAAAGAAAGCCTTCTTCTCCTCCGCTTCCCACATGGTAGCCCGTAACCTATCGACCTCCTTCTTGAGAAGGGCATCGAACTCCTCAACCCTTACCCTGGCCACCTCGGCCTCCTTCATCTTCAAAAGAAGGCCGAAATAAGCACTCTCCAACTTCTCGGCCCTCTCCGTCGCCGCCTAACACGTGGCTCAATTTGTTTATGCGTGCAATGAAGCTAGAGGTTATGCAGATCATTTGGCGAGACAGATTGTCTACTCCTTGATAGGAAATGCTTCAGATTGGTATATCGATTTACAAGCCAACTCTATTAATTAACATCTGGGATCTAATGCAACAGGGGTTTATGAACCGATTCTACAACACTCGAATGATGGTTATCATGGTTGAACTGACAAACACTCGGCAATGGAAAGAAGAGCAGGTGATCGATTACATCAATTAGTGGCGAAACTTGAGCTTGAATTGCACAGATATATTGTCTGAGGCTTCTGCAATCGAGAAGTGCATCCAAACTGCAGTGGGGTCCCTGATACATTCCTCAAAGAATACGACCAAAGACCTTCAAAGAGCTAGCAACAAAAGCTCATGATATGGAACAAGCATGGCCACAAGTGGAGTTGAAGGACAACAATTTCGAGAACCTGGTGGCGGAGCTTATGTAAGACTTTCAAATTAGGAATACATAACTAACATGCCTCAAGACAGGGGGCAAATGTTGTTGACTCTGGAAGATATGCAACAAAAGCAATATCCATTCTTAGACTCCAATGTCTCTGTAGAATGTTTGACAATTTGCTCGATGCAAAACTCATTGTGCTGCCGGAGATGAAGAGACCAAAAGAAGTACTACATGTATCAACGGATAATAGTCCACTTAAATGAAGATTGTTTTGTATTTAATGATAAAGTCATGTAGATGGCTCAATAGAAGATGAGACCTTTTTAAAGCCCTCCAAATTAAATCTCCTTGACAAGAGACTAAATTGTCTACAAATGCTCCTTGATACGAGTCAAGACCTATCTGATGTTCTCCAAATAAAATCTCTTGTCTACAAACTTAAAATTTAAAAACTCCATAATATGAGTACAAACTATCTAAAAATATTCAAATTAAATGTCCTCGATACGAGACAAAATAGTCTACATATTCGAAAATGAAGACTCTGATATGAGTGTATACTATCTAACAAATATAAATGAATTCTCCTTAATAAAAAAAACTAAAAGTTATATATATATATATATATATATATATATATATATATATATATAGGATTTAAATCGATTTGGTCCATAACTTTGGACCTTTATTAAAATTAAAATTATATATCACATGTTTCAATTTAGTCCCGTATGTTTTCAATTTGTGCCAATTTAGTCCCAAGACGCCGGAGGCCGGTCAAACTACACTAAAACGACGTCGTTTTAGGAGAGTGTATCACACGCGCCCCTAATTTCTGGCCGGAAATGCTGACTTGCTCGATTTGGACACGTGGCACACCACATGTGTATTTTACCGATTAAAAAAAATGAAAACTAAAATAAAAATTACACATCATTAATTACAAATAAAATAAATTAAATTTAAATTAAATATATATATATATATATATATTAAAATTTCAGAATACAATAAAAAAAACAAAATTAAACCAATTTAACTAATTCACAAAATTCTATAAACAATTAAAAATATTAATAAATTGTAAAAAAATATTTTTAAACTTTTAATAATCTCTAAAAATACAGTAAACAATTATTAAATCCTAAAAAAAAATATTAATAAATCCTAAGAGTCTATTAATTAAACTATATTAAAAATACAAAATAAATATATATATATATATATAATCTGGAAAATTATATTAAAAATACAAGAATCTACGAAAAGAAATATATAAAATTTGGGAAATTACTTGAAAATCTGATTTTTTTTTTTAAAGGTATGATTTTAAGAAAAAATTGAATGTAAATCTAATAATTAACAATTAACAATTAAAATAAAAAATCTATATAAAATTCAATTTCAAATATATTAATCAATTATAAAATGACATATAATTTTCTTATTGAAAAGCAAATTAAAGGTAACCAAAAAAAAAAAGCATAACATTAAAATAAATAACAAACCTAATTAAACCCATGTCTTCATCCCTACAAACCCCAAATCACTCACACGCTCCACCCAATCCAAACTCAACCAGTCTCGCCACTCATTTCCTCTCTGAAACATTTTCCCAAATTTGTTAATGGATGGATCCCTTTCTTATTTTTTTTATACATATTTTTTACTCACGAAATGGGGAGAATCGAGACGACGACTAAGAAGAAACATGTGGCGAATAAAGTGATGTTTACAGCAGCTGTCGTCATCATCTTTAGTGATTTCTGTCGCCTTGGATTCTGGTAGGGGAGGTAGATCCCAGGGGATGGGGGGTTCGGAGAGGCTAACTCGATTGAGATCCCATCGTCTGGGGCGAGTTGATCAGAGAAATGACTCGGGGATGAGATGAGTGAACTTCGGAGATGATGGTCTTTTATTTGCACGCGTCGCAATCTGCGTGGGAGGTTGGAGCTCTCGATTGAATCTCCGCGACGCGTTTCTTTCCTCCAACTTGTGACGACAATGGCATCCCTGCATTGCGGGCATTTCACCGATCCGGGTCACGGTTTTGATTGTTCTTCAATGGCTTCCCACCCGGTTTGATTCATGAATTGGGGATTAGGGTTTATAAAATCAATGTGTGACCTTTCATCTTAAAGTTCAATTATTTTTTTGTTTTGTTTTTTTTTTTTTATCTCTGTAATTGCAATCCAATTGATTAGTTTTGGGGGGTTGTTTAAGATAATTTCGATTTGGGGTGTTAGAGTATTTTTTAATTTTGTCTGCGATTTGGGGTGTTAGTATAATTTCAATCTTGTTTGAGTATTTGGGGTTTTAATTTTTTTAATTTTTTTTCATTCTCATTTTTTTTTTCGATTTTAATTTAAATTTTGGGTGTGATGTGGGGAAGTTTCCGAAACTTCCTTTTTTCATTTAATTTTGATTTATTTTTTATTTAATATTATTCTAATTCGATATTGGAATATATATTTAATTTAATTTGATATATATTTATTTTAATCCATATTTAATGAAGTGTAATTTTAATTTTCGTTTTTATTTATTTTTTAATAGGAATAATACACATGTGGCGCCACGCGTTCCAAATCTTTTGCAAGTCAAGATTTCGATTGAAATTAGGGGCGCGTGTAACACACGCCCTAAAATGACATCGTTTTTTGTGTGGTTTGACAGGTCTCCGTGATTTGGGGACGAAATTGGCACAAATTTGAAACATCTGGACTAAATTAAAACATGTGATACTTACTTGGACCTTTTCAATAAAAGATGCAAAAATTACGGACCAAATCGATTTAAATCCCTATATATATATATAATCTTTTTGCTGAAAAGTGATACTTTTATTTCTTCGTCGCATGTAACAAATTATAAGAAAAGAGAAGTCCTTGAGAATGCCTAATTTTTTTTAGACGAATAAAAAGTTTCACTTTTCAGTAAAAAGAGTATCACAGTGAAATGTTTCGTTGGAAAAGTCCCATTCATGGAAGGTTTCACACAAAACTTGCATGACAATTATTTTAACACGTTTTTAAACTATCCATTCAAGGATCTTATTCACATAAAACAGTGAAATGTTTCGTTGGAAAAGTCCCATTCATTGAACACGTTAATTTGATACAAGACGCATGTTTACACTTTATTCAATAGAGTACTAAAAACATAAAACTCTAGATACCATTAATTAAGAGTCAAAAAAGCCTAATTAATTATTAAATTATGTTATCCTATTGGCTATTCCAAGTCAGATAAGAACAAATTAAGTTGAAAATTCCATAATGTTCACGTAATATGAGTCAAAAAACAATCAAATCATGACTTGTCCTATCCGATGAAGTCAAACGTGGAAAAAAGATTGAAGCTGATATATATGGTTGAAATATATACATAAAAAATACTAATCTATGGATGTTCAAGCTCAAATTGGACAGTTTGCAAAATTGTTTAAATCGTACAAAAGTCATCGTGCATATTATTCAAATATAAAATCAATTTAACAAAAGTTGATAAAAAGTTGGTACCTACTACCTTACATCATGACCTCGTCAATAATTAAGAGATCGGTCTTTACCCTTGCTTCCTACAATTTGAACAAACAAAAACGAAGTTGGGAGAAATAAAATATGCCTAGTAATAAATCCAAATTTTATTCTTGAATTTATTACATTTTAAATTTTAATTTTGTACAGATTCTACAATTTGAGTATCCATTATAATTAATACGTACAAAAATAAAATAAAATTTCAAAAGTTAATAGTACATTAATAAATTTGTAAATTCATTACATACACAACTCTAATTATAGGAGTAATTTCATTATTTTCTTAGAAGAAAACTATTAGTCTTTCTTCATATTATAATACAAATTAATAACTTGGAAATTGGAATCACAGCATGCATATTGGTATATATATATACCAGCTCTTGACATTCCCAACGGCCAATAAATCCACCATCAAACTTGTAATAAAGTTGCTTCCTAGGTATATATATATATATATATATATCATTGATCTCAGAACTTTTATCTACAATTAAACTCTTCTAATCTCATTGTTTCTTTCATTGATTAATTAATTCCTAGGTCTCTCTCTCCCCCCATGCAATTAGAAAAGCTGAAAAAGATCCCTTTTTTTTAACAACTTATCCTTATTTTATTTGAATTTAATTTGTCATCACTGATTGTTTTCATCAAAATTGCGGTTGCAAGAAGGAAAACTAGCTAGCAAGAATGAAGAGCCATTTTGAGGGGAGAAACCTTATCATCATATCCATATTTCTTGTCACCCTAGCTACTGCAGTTTCATCCCAGACTAGTTGCCCATTTAATTACCTCTACCACTTAGGGGATGGCTTCACCGACAATGGAAACTCCATCCACGTCAGCCCTAAAGACCCAAATCCAGCCCGTTTTTCGCCTTATGGGATGACGTATCCTGGTTGGCCTACTGGTCGTTGGTGTGATGGCCTTGTGGATTTTGACTATACAGGTAGACCAACTGTCGTTCTAGAGAAAAAATTTGTTCCAAAATATCTGTCGCTTTTTTTTTTCAAAAGATATTTAAATGCTCCCCTCGTCCTGCAAAGATGGCTTATAGGTTTTTTTTTCTCCATACAGATTAAGAAATGGAAGCTATTACATTTAAAACATTAATTTTTTATTTTTTATTTTATTTTGGCCATACGTCTACTATTTTTAGTAAAATATGGGCAAATGATGGAAATAAATATTTAATAATATCTTAATTAGAATAACTAGTGCGGTATCTTTATGAGACGTATGAAAATAGAAAACAAGTGTAGCAGAGGGTATATTATGACATATGATTCATTAATAACATGTGAGAAAGGATATTAGTCATCTAATATAAATAAACATTAGCAATTAGGACTTTTTAAATCATTGTGAAAAATTAAAAAAACGACAGTTCAATTAAAATGAAAGAAGTATACATTATAGTACATTTTTTCACGCAAGATTTTGTAATTTATCAAATATATATTTACTAAATATGCAGCTATGTTAACACATGATTTGCAGCTATTGATTTTGGGTTACCAAACATTGTGCCTTACTTGACATCGCCTGCTTCGACGATCAACGACGGAGTCATATTTTCAGTTGCCAGAAGTCCAGTGCTTCCCCTTTCATTTTTTCGAATCCAGAGGCATTCATATTCCATCTTATGCTGTTCCCCTTAGCACCCAAATGACTTGGTTCAGAACATACCTAAAATCTGTTTGCTCAACAACAAAAGGTTTGTATATGTTGTATAATTAATTATTTTTCTAACTGTCTATATGTATATCTTTGTATATATATATATTATTATGGGAAAAACTCTTTTTTGTCCTATATTCATAGTTGTAAGATCGTATTGGCCATTGGGCCCTCCTGTACAAAAGGAAATCCAAGTCCCATATCCGAGGCCAAATAGATATACAAAGTTGACTTTCATGAAAGTATTTCACCAAAAACAAACATGTTTCAAAATTGAAATTGTAATTAAATATTTATATAAATATACATAAGTATTTAATTGAATTTTATGGATATTAATTAGTCTAATTATTTTTTGTGAATCAGAATGTGCAAACAGGCTTGCAAACTCTCTTGTATTGATGGGGGACATTGAAGGCAACGACATAGGCTACGCACTGACACAGGGGAAGTCCATTGAAGAAGTAAAAACTTACGTTCCAGATATACTAAGGGAAATGATCAATGCTACAAGGGTATTAATTAATTGTTCACACAAGACCTAATTCTGTAGCATTAATTAATTATTCACACAAGGCCTAATTCTTCGATTTAAATTTTATTTTAAATAATTATTAACTCTATAAATGATAAAATACAGGCTTTGATCAAATTAGGTGCTACACGAATGATAATTCCCGGAAATGGTCCAGTTGGGTGCTACCCCTACATCCTAACTGCATTATGGACCGTCGATCCCACTGCCTTTGATGAACTAGGGTGTTTGAAGAGTGTTAATGAATTAGTCGTATACAAAAATACTCTACTCCAACAACAAATCGCCAATCTCCAAAATGAATTCCCAAATACATTCTTATCGTACGGCTCCATGTACGATGGTGTGCGCTCACTCATTAACGATACATCATTTGTAGGCAAGTTCATTCTTTCTTTTTTTTTCAATTTTATTGGTAAATTTGTTTACAAGTATCAAAAATCCTGCAGAAGTATCATGCCTCGTACAAAAAAACTTTCGTATTTACGGCTGGGATAATGTATTTATACACTCACCTGGGTGCACTGTGCACTCCATAATGTATTTTAGAAACATACAATTTAAAATTGTGCATGAAACTGCATGTATAACAGGCGCTGATGGAATCAACAAGGCATTGAAATCTTGTTGTGGAATCGGGGGGAGATACAACTACGACAGCAACAGGTTTTGTGGCAGCCCAGGAGTGCCCGTTTGCTCTAACCCGAACGAATACATGTATTGGGATGGCTTACACTTCACACAAGAGGCTTATTACAAAATAGAGCATCTTCTAGTTCAACCCGCTCTTGTTAACCTAAACTGCACAACCACTACGAGCTTAGAGACGCGTAGAGCATCTTCCGTTTCAGCAAGCTTTTAAGACATTCGACCTGCATGTAAGATCTAAGGAATGATCATAGTGACAAATATGGCATCATTATGTAACATTAATAAACGTCCTTAATTAGCCAGTTTGTATTGATTGTGTCCTTGTATTGAATCATGATATATTTCATTATATATAGCAATAAATGTCTTTATTCTCTTATATATCATCTCCTTTTATTCAACATAATGTTTTCGGTTATTTGTTTTCTTTATAACTAGTTAGGATTCAATTAACCAACAAATTCACTAAGTAATTCGTATTATATACGTTGATATGTTCATTAGTTATTACAGCGTTTCATAAAATCTTCATTTTATTATATATAGATATATTAAATTATTTTTATATTAATTGAAAGTGTGTGTGCGTGATTTTAAGAGTGTTCTTTAAAATATTATGCAACATAAATAACAATATATAAACAACGAAAGTCTTCAATAACAACATAAATAACAAGTAGTATCGAACCGCGAGATTTAGGAGTACGATGTGGCCCTAGTGCTATGCATATGTATCGGCATGCTATTGTAGTTGCGAACGAAGATGGGAGAAAATAAACACAAGCAAGTAAACAAACAATTTTAAAAAACAATAATAGGGTCATGCACCCCGACTAGGTAGGATCAAGGAAAGAGGAACGTGAACTAAGGTGATTATCAAATTGCAAAAATTAAACAAATGCACTAATAAAATTATCTTAATTAATTTCTCAATTATGTGATACGGACAAAATACTCAAGGCTACTAATAAGCACGATAGAGTAAAAAACTATAGAGGACAACTGTTTCCCTTCGGGTAATATAGTCTTGCAATAAGGTGTTCCCAAACCCGGCCGGAAGTAAAGTTTTCCTCCTATCCCTCACTTTTCGCTACTTATTTTAAGCTCAAGTGTCTAACAATGGGAGTTTTAACACTAAATACCCTCTCTCGAATGAATAAGAAGTGTAATTAACGCATTTAATCAATTCTCAACTCACAAATTTGCACTTAGTCATACTCACACAACTCTCATTTGTAGCAAGTATGATTTCGCACAAAAATTAATAGAAGACAACCAATCAAAGCACCATAAAGCCATAGTAGAATCAACATCAATTAAGAAATAAACTAAGAATAACTAAATCAAAACATAAGTTCAATATTCGCAAAACCAAGAGAATACTAAGGGTATATTTGTTTTGAGCTTGAGGTGGATGTGAAAAATTCTGTAAATAGTAATTCCTTGTTTGTTTTGGGTTGGATGTAGTAGGGATGGATGAAACTTTATGTCAATCAATACTTTTTAATGATGATAATGTATTATTTTATTATTACTCCCCCCGTCCCGTTTGATTTTGCACCCTTTGACTTGCACACATATTAAGAAAAGTTTTTTGTGTGTTTTGTTGACTTTTCAAAGGAGATGGAGGGTAGAAATTGTGAGGTGGAGATTGTGAGATTCTTTTTCGTATTTGGGGTGTGCAAAATGAAATGGGACGGGTCAAAATGGAAAGTGTGCAAAATGAAATGGGACGGATGGAGTATTTATTAAGAGGGTAATGATTGAATGATTGTGTTGATTTAATATATAAAAGATAATATTATTATATATAATTACATGATAAATTGTATAATTATTTAATGATATTAATATATTCTCTTCAAAAGAAAATATATATCTATATTCGTATTTAATCTATTTTTGGTGTATTTTATTAATTTACAAAACGGTGAATTTATATCCATGCATATGATTTAATGATATTAGTGGTGATGGTGGACATGTATTGTGCACTTATTTAAAATAATTTTATATCAATTTGGAATAATTTTTATGTATTTAAAATAAATATATATATTATGCTAATTTAATGGTGTATTATAAAATAAAAAAGAGAGTGTAAATATAATATATATTTAATATGAAATATAGAGTTGATATGATTGATATTGGGTTATGTGAAAATAAGGGTGTAGATGTATAATAGGGATAAATGTGTATTTGGATGGAGGATGGGATGTGAAAATCCAAAAAGTGGACGGGACGGGGGGAGGCCCATCCCCCATCCGGACCTCCCCAGCTGAAAACAAATACCCTTAGGGTGTGATTGTTATGTTGGAAGAGATAGGGAATAGAATGATCATTCCTTAATCTATTCTAAATACATTGATTGATATGTATTTTTGGAAGGAATCATAATTCTATTAGGAATGGTCATTCCCAAAAATAAAGGAATCCTCACATACCCCATGGATTTGTGTATTCCACATTTGAGGAATGAATTTTATTTCCACAAAAAATATTATCATTAATTTCATAGTATTACCTTCTTCCCAACAACAATAATAATAATAATTTAATAATAATATTGTTTTATTAAAAATTTTATTTAATTAATAAAAATAATAACCAACTCCAATAATAATAATAATCATATTAAATATAATAATATTAAAATATATAAATAATAAATTTTTTAAATAATAACACTATATCTCGAAAAATGTAAATTAAAGTGAATTCCTAATAATATTTTAATAAAAATAAAATAAAAATATTATTATTTAATAATATATTATTAGTAATAAAAATATTAATAATATATATAACATTATTATTAACTCATACTTCCAACAATAATTAAAAACTTATTAATATACATATATATATATTTACTAAAATTATATATTATTATAATAAACACAAAAATAATATTATTTTTGTAATTATAAAATATATTATTTTAAAAAATAGATATTAAAAAGCTAAACATAATAATATATTAAAAATATATATAATAATTAATAATAATATTAATATTAAAGTATAATTAATAATTAATAATAATAATTTTAAAACTGATTCACCAATACTTAAATTTCATTCTTAGATCATACCAATTATAAGAATGATCATTCATATATCATTTTTAATCCGGACTTTTCATTTCATTCACTAATTCATTCCATTCAAATTACTTGATTACATTCGGTCATACCAATCATGCTAAATATTCCCCATCAATTTACATCTCAAAATCTTGAAAAATAAAGTTCAAGAAATTAAATGAGATTACTAATTGAAATTCAAATTAAAGAAGTAAAAAATACTCCTTCCTCACTCCCCCCTAGTGAGTGGGAATTTATGGGAGACTCTCACACCCTAGCTTTTCTAAAAATCTCTCTATCTAAATGTGAAAAGTGTCGAATCTGGTTCGGTTGAAATGTGATGAATTCTACATGAATGGCCAATGTGAAGCTGCTGCCCTATTTTTTATATGACGGATGTAATTTTGCTAATGGGCCTTTGCTTTCTTGTATTGGACTGAATATTAAAATTGGAATAAGCCCAATTGCTTTTCTCTTAAACAAATCCAGCTTGGGCGTGTATCAGTTGAAGTAGGCCAACGAAATTAATTCCAAATGGGCATCAATTACTTCTCCGGTCGATGGGCCGCCGAAATTGGGCCTAAAAATTTGGGCCTTTTTAATTTTCTTCCGATTTTGCTTCTTCGACTTACCTTAATAAAATATTGACTCGTGTTTTGCTCCAAATATCCTCAATTTCACCTATAAAATTACAAAACACTACATTTCTCGACAATTAAACACAATAACTTTTCCTTACAATAACGCATACATATGCATAATAACACATGTTTTCCCTTATACTAACACAGAAAATTGAGAGAGAGTTTTCCTGTTTTTTATTTTAGGGCGATTTTTAAAATTTTGTTTGACCTAGTTAAATCCCGTAAATAATTAAGTGAGTTTTCAAATAAGAATAGCTAGGTAGGATGGTGTGGATATATGTGCATATTGTATGATTCTAAGATCCGCATAATATTGTATACAAAATTTATCAATCATATTTTTATGTGGAATGACAATAGAAGCAAAATATACATTGAACAACTTTCACATAAGAATGATTCATAAAATTAGGCACATATATACATATATATTGTTGTCACCAGATTTATCACACGTCAAAGATCACCAGGATTTATCACACGTCGGCGGATTTAATTATCACACGTCAGCAGGTCCCACCGAGACCACGTGATCTGTCGTGCTTAAAGATTTGTCGTGCTTAGTAATTTGTCGTGCTTACGCATATGTTTTGTCATGCTTTATGCACATGATTTGTCGTGCTTATGATTTGTCGTGCTGGTCCTCTTTATATAAAGGACCTCAACCTTCATTGTAAAAGAACTCTGGAATGTTTCTCTCATTTCACTTATATACCTACACCCACATTTCAGGGAAGAACTACGGTTCTTACCGCAGTGTTCTTGTTCGATTACTTATTTGTTTGGTGGTCAAATTCAACAAGCCACATCAGAATCGTAAAATATTTGACCGTCAACAATTGGCGCTAGAAGGAGGGTACGATTGAAATCACAGTTGATCAAGAACACACCCATATCCAATTTCAGAAAAAAAATTTATCTTCTGAATTTGCGAACAAAAAATCCAACAAACCCACATATACATACAGATATACATACAAACAGAGGAAGAAGAAGGAGGCAAATTACACGCGCCCGCGTGGCACCGTCTTTACCTCCATCGCCTTGGCTCATTGTCGCGTCACCGTAAACCCTTCGTCCAAAATCAAAACCCCAAAAATCCAAAAAAATCAAAACCTCCCATATACATACACCAATGACATACCACACATATACTTACACCGATAGATACAAACAAAATCCATAAACATTTGACTTGAGTTATGCCCGCCACCGCCAACACCAGAGTTCTCGACAAGACGCCACCGCCTGCCTAAAAACTCCACTGCCAAGCCACCTCCACGCGACGCACGGCCTAAACAGCGCAAATCGGCCGCTGCCAGTCCTTATTAGAGCGGCGGACTCCGCATGAACAGAGCGGGCTAGGCAAACAAGGCTATCACCACGCCCAAAATCTCCAACACCGCCTCAAATTGTGCAAGCCGCAGAGCATCCAACGCCATCGCCATCGCCGTGGACGCCATCGCCCACGCCTCCACGCATTTTTAAGGCGGGTGTCGACGCTTATAGGCGTTGGGGAGGCGAGTTTCTTCCGAGGGATTACACGCTTCAATTTTGATCTCGATCCAAATTTTTTGGTGTGATTTCTTAAGTGTGGGGTTTGGGTTCTTCATAAGTTGGGTACAACCTTATGGGCCCGGTTTTAATTAAGTTTTTTGGGCGGGTTTAATTAATATTGGGGCCCAAGGCTGTTGATGATTAATGTGTGGGCACGGGTCATTGGTTGTTTAATTTGTGGGCCCGACTTTTCGACTTTTAAAAAAAAAAAAAAAAAAAAAAACAACAAAGAATTCGGTAAAAAAAAATTCGACGAGCACCCGAGTCTCATGAAATACTCAAAGAATCTCTGGTAGTCCTTTTACCCACCTCACCAGGTTTATTATGTTTATGTCCTCGTGGCTTTTCATTCATTTGTTTATTTTCATTCATTTTTGGCGTGCCTCCCAGGCAATGGTCGCGCCTAAATGGACGGACGACCGAACAAAAGACGAAACGAGCGAAGTTTATGTTCACCGACAAAACAATTCGTGCTTAGATACCCATGAAGAAAGCGAAAGATGGGTACGTGATGCAAGAATTAAATAAGACATTAGTACTTTTCACAGATACCATAAATAAAGCCGGTAGTGATGAGTACGGGTCGCAATTAAATAAGACGACCCGGTAAGAATAGTGATCACTACTAAATAAGGCGATCACGAAAACAAAGAAAGGGGGTTGCACATAAGTTAACCCATCTGGTCGCAACTAAATAAGATCCATCAATCTAATTGCATCTCAATAAGACAATCAAAAAACCAAAGAAGTCGGGGTGGAACATGTACCACGATCATGTTCAATTCATTCAGAAGAAAACTCTACCGCCAAATTACAAAAAAACTTTATGCGATTATGCCCGCCGTTGTTGGCAATACCGCCTTTTCGGCGACGATTATGCCCTTTGTTTCGGCGGCAATACCGCTTTTGGCGATGATTATGCCAGCGCTTACTCGGCGCAGATTACCGTCTTCTCGGACGGCGATTATGCCCGCTAATTCTGCGTGTAATTAATCCCACTGTCGGGCGGCACAATTATGCCAACGCAATTGTTATATCTGGCGGCACAGCAGCGATTGTGCCCACCTACTCGTGGCAGCAATCTGTAGCACCGGTAGCGATTATGCACTAACTGTTGGTACATTAGCAATCTGCGCTTTTGGCGATGATTATGTTCCTTTTCGGCGGCGGCTTTTCGCGCTTCTCGGCGATGATTATACCGTACCGGTATGGCCTGCCTTCAGCGGCGATTATGCCTTTATTCGGCGTGTATCTGGCGCAGCGATTATGCCCTTTACTGGGGTCTTGGCGCTTCTCGGCGATAATTATACCCTTTGTTGATGTATCATCTTCGTGGCGTTATACCGCATTCGTGTATCTACGCGCTGGCGGCGATTGTCTTACGCCTACTGGTAGCGGCACTACCGCCTTCTCGGCGGCGATTAACATACCCTTTGTTGGCGTGGTAATACATACCTTTTGGCGATGATTATACCCGGTACATTGGCAATACCGCACTGGCTGACGGTATGCGCTACTGTTACTCGGCACTTACCGCCCTTCTCGCGATGATTATGCCGCTGATAGGCGTGGCAATACCACACAAACGCGATTATGCCGCTTTGTTGGCATGTATCTGGCGGCCTTCTGACGACGACCGGCCCGCCTTCTGGCGTCGGCTTTCCTCTACCTCGGCGATGTTTAGTCCGCCGTTTTTAGCAAAATATTCTCACCTTACCGGCGATGAATAAATCGGCCTTCTACGGCGATAACCGGCCCGCCTTCTGGCGTCGGCTTTCCATTACCTGGCGATGTCGATCCGGCCGTTTTAGCAATATTCTCGCCTTCTCGGCGATGAAGATCGTCGGCCTACGGCAACGACCAGCCAGCTACCGGCGTCGAACTTTCCGCTACCTCCAGCGATGTCGATCGCCATTTTAGCGAAATATTCTCGCCTTCTCGTGATAGAGATCGCCGGCCTTTCTGGCGGCTAAACGGCCCGTATTCTCGGCGATGTCGGATCCGCGTTTTAGCGAATATTCTCCGCCTTCTCGGCGATGAGAATCGTCGGACTTCTGGCGGCGACCGAGCCGCGCTACCGGTGTCGGCTTTCCGCTTCACCTCGGCGTGTCGATCCGCCATTTAGCGAAATATTCTCGCGTCTTCTCGGCGATGAGATAAATCGACCTTTAAAGCGACGACCCGGCCGCGCTTCTCGGCCCGGCTTTCCATTACCTTGGCGATGTCCGATCCACCGTTTTAACCGTATTCTCCGCCTTCCGGCGATGGTCGTCGGTCTTTCTGGCGGCAATCACCCTTTGCGTGGCGGCCTTCCACAGCGGCGGCATTTTTTCGCCCGACAAAGCGCTCACCGCCATCAGCGGCGAAGATCATTACGCCCTCCGGCGTTCATCCGCCTTTCGGTGTTGATCGCCCGCCTTTTAAGCGGCCTTCGCATCGGCGGCGTGTATTCCGGCCGGCGCTCCTCCGCCATTTGGCAGCAGATCGTCGTCCTCGGCGTTCATCGCGCCTTCTGGCGTTGATCGCCCGCCTTTTTAAGCGTCTTCGGCCTTCCGTTTTGCGTCGTGATACATCGGCGAAGTGCTCCACCCGCCATCTCGGCGACGGATCGACCGCGCTTTTTATGGCGTTCATCCGGCTGTTATACAGCCGACACTTGTTGTCTCGGGCGTTAGCTCTTTGTTTTAGCGTGACGATCGGTCCTCTATCCGTGATTAACATGCTTTCGCACCTTCATCGACTTTAGCCCTCTTGTGAGACCCGCCCGCACGGTCGGACGATTTATCTGCATTTAAAGGTTACAAAGCTCGTTCGGCGGTAAGTGGTCGACGGCAAGCAAATTTACTCATATAGATCGCCTGACTAGTAAAGACGATCTAGAGGGAAAGTCGCAAAAACTTACGGTAGTAAGTTGGTCGATGACGTATAAATAAATAAAAGCGTCAGACGACAGGGCTCCTCAAGTACGAGCACAAAAAAGACTTCGTCGATGGGGCTCCCCGGCACGAAAGACAGAGCAAGACTTCATCTGACGACGGCTCCCCTCGGAATCTGAAAGAAAAAAAGAACTTCGTCTGACGGGGCTCCCCGAAATCTGAGCACAGAAAAAGACTTCGTAAGACGGGGCTCCCTCGCACGAAACACGAAAAGAAAGACTTCGTCTGACGGGGCTCCCCTCGGAAGTACGAGCACATTTGAAATTTTTCACAATTTTATATACATGTAAACATTTTCTAATTAACCGAATTATACATCATGTTTACATATAAAGGCGAATTCTTATATACACCAGTTATATCGTGCAACCAGTGTGTGTTTTATGATGGTATTAGTTGTTTTCATTAGTTGTTTTTATTTAACAAAATTAGTGTTTTCATTGAACAACTTTAGTTTTTAATCCTAAATTACAAGACTATTTTTGATATTAAAGGGTTGTTTTGAAACACAATATAACCTAAAAGCATTTTTCTTTTTTTTTTTTTTTTTGGAAACAACTAGAACACTTTTTAGAGTTTGTAAACATGCAATGACTCGCACTAGTGGTCAAAAGAGCCAATTAATGTTAACTATTTTCTGCATATGTAGTAGGTCAAGGAAAAATATTCTGAGGAAATTGAAATGTTGAAGAATGAAGTGAGGAATATGATAACATCCCCAGGATGCAAAATGGTGGACACCATGAAACTAATTGACACAGTCGAGCGCCTAGGCATTTCGTATCATTTTGGAAACGAGATTGAAGAGAAGTTGCAACACTTTTATAATCTCAATACGGATTATTTGGATGAAGCCTATGATTTGTACACCGTTGCTCTTCATTTTCGATTGTTCAGGCAGCATGGTTACCCTATATCTTCCGGTACATACCTACTTCTTCATATACCCTACTCCTACCAGTATGAATTCATTTGTAAGTGTCATATATATTTTGCCTCTCATGTGGTAATTAAGAACTCTCTTTGTTTTGCCCGTATATATATTAATATTTAAATGGGAAAAATATAATTAATAAAGGAAAGCTTGCGTGAGACGATATCTCGGTGAGATGAAGCATAATTTGAACATAACACTTTAACACCTTGAAAGAGGTGGTGTTGATATGTGCTAGTTTATACCTCATCTCATGTATGAGATAATCGATATGAGTATTTGTCCTAAATATTGGGAATAATGTTTTATTAGGCCAATAACTCAGGGGAGTTGTGGTTTAAAGGCAATAATTTTACGGACAATATATTTTAAAATTTATAAGTACATGACAATGTGTTTTAAAATTATAAATGTAGGACAATCGAGCCCGAATAAGTCCAAATCGGGCTGAAACTTTGTAAAATTTCCATAATTTTACATATTTCGAATAAATAGTGTTCTACATTCACAAGTTTGTAAATCTTTAAATATAGGACAATCATGCAACTCTTGTGACATTTCAGCTTATCCAGGCTTGATTGTCGTAAATTTACAAATTTTAAAAGAGTGGCTCACCCTCCACTCCAAAGCCCTACACCCAATAACCTTCCACTCCAACCTTTTTAAAAAATTACTTGCAGGTGCAAATAGTACCTCTAAAGGACAGATATACCCTTATTTCGTCATTTTCTCCCTTTGGTACTTAAGCATCGTTTTCTAGAAAAAAGTCATTTTCCCTTTTCTTAAACTCTCTCTTCTTTAATCCATATTTTTTTCTTCATTTTTATGATAGATTCTTTCTTCAATATTCACCTTCATCATTTTTCAATTTTTATGTGAAGATTTGTAAAATAGACTCAATTTATACACTTGAAAATTTCATATTAAAAATTGAAAAATTAAACAGAAACATTACACAAAAATCCAATAAAAATTCATCTGCTTACAAAAAATCCATCATCATCTTTTGGACATGCACATATTTCTGGCATGACTCGGTTGACAAGGATGGCGACTCAGTTGACTCAGCACTGCAACTCGAGACAAACTCAGTGAGTTGCAAGACCTTGACTAGGACGCTTATCACCCAATATGCACATATGCATCTCCAACCTCAAAAAATCAAAATCCGATCTACCAAAATCAAAATCCTCCATAACCCAGAAAAAATTCAAATGGCAACCACCATCATCCATCTCCATGTTCAAATCACCGGTCTTGATGAAATAAAATTTATGGCATTAGGCATTTGTAAAATAAAATAAAAAACTCACCTTTCCCGTGTGCCCTCCTCTAAAAAATCAGATCAATTGGGCCAAAATGTCAACAACAAAACTCATAATTAGCTCAAAAAAACAAATAGATCTAAACGCAAAATTAAATAGCAAAACACCTAAACCAAACTCTCTCACGAAACAGCAGCGTGGGTAGGGTGGCGGGCGCTACCAGCAGCGGCGGCAGCGTGGGGACGATAATTTGCAGACAGCGGCGGGGCGGTGCGCCTTGGTGGCAGCGTTGGTGGTGTGGCGGGCGAGCGACAGTGTGGTGGTGGGCTCCGCCCGTTCTGATTTTGGGGTGGGTGGGTGGGGGGCAGCGACGACGGCGGGGATTCTGGTTTTGGCTTTGAAGATACGAAGGAAATGGGAAGAGGGAGAGGGTGAGAGAGAAATAGAGAGAGCGGTGGATTTGTTTTTATTTTTTTTAGGGTTTACAGATATTTTGTGCTTTAAATTGTGGGAAAGGGCATTGTGGGGTTTTTAACATTAGTTTTGTAGCTATTAGTAATTATAAAAGTAGTGTGGATCTAAGAGTACTACTAGGTTGGGTTTTGGACCTCCTAGTCATTACATTTTATAACATATTGTCCTATATTTATAGATTTTTAATATTGTTCAACATTTCCAAACAGGTAAAATTATTATCCTTAAAAAACAACCCCTAAATTAATGACATAAAAAAACAATTTTCCCTAAGTATATATACAGTCTTCGTCCCATGAGTCTTTTCAGTCCAAACTTTCTTATTATTTCATTAAATTTGTTAAGAAAAATAACCGAATGCATAGAAAATTTTATTATTTCACTCAAAATGTATGCAGCCATATGATTTCCACCGAAACCTCACAGTTTAAAATCTATTTCAAACTAATAATATCTTTTAATAATCTCATTTTAATCATTAATTTGACGGAAAAATTGATATATTTTTTTTGTGCGGTAACTTACACCCATTTCTAATTTGATCCTCCTAATTTATGAATTTTTGTTTTGGTCATGTAACTTACAAAAATTCGACATTTAAGTCCTGTCACCTGCTAGTTACTTGACCAAAATCAAAATCTGTAAATTAGCAAGACCAAAATCAAATGGATGTAAGTTATAAAACTAAAAAATCAATTATCCAAAAAAAAAAAAGAAGTTAAAACACTGCATTTAATCTTCTATTCGGTCACTCTTTAAGGAAAGAATAAATTTGAGACTTGTGAGCAACAATAAAATTTCGATTATCTTCTTTTCATACTATGCTTGCATTCCAACAGTGTTCTTGGGAGATCTAATTAAATCTATTTTCTATATAACTTTTTGTTTAATATTCTAACATGTTCTTAAATTTGATTTAAGGTCATGTACGCAATAAGTTCAAAATGCATATTATAGTTTTTGTGTGCATGTGTGTGTATATAATTAATGAAGTTGTAAAATTAATTATATTCTTAATAATATTTTGTCTTAAATATATATATATATAATTAATGAAGTTGTAAAATTGATTTTTTAATCTTGTAACACAACCAATTTGATTTTAATCTTACTAACTTACAAAAAATTGACATTTTAGTCTTGTCGCCTCAAACTGCAAGTCAGTAGTAGGCTGCATACTAAAATGTCGAATTTTTATAAATTACAAAATAAAAATTAAAATTCGTAAGTTAGTAGGACCAAAATCAAAATGAGTGTGAGTTACAGGACAAAAAAAGAAATTTTTCCCAAGTTGAATTGAATGCCTAAAATAAGTTTTCCAACTCAAAACACGGGGTTTTATTTTATTACATTTTTAGTATGAGTAATTAAGTATTTTGTGCACTGTGCAATTCAATTGCAAATTTAAAGGATATTAGTTGTATTCACTTAAACATATTAATTATTTTTGTTGAACAATATATTTGATACTATTAGTTGATAAACTAATATTGTTCATTTGCTTAACTATTTCTTTCAGTGAAAACAACTAATACAATAAAATACAGGTATTTATTATATCCAGCATGTAATAACTTTATGATTTTTTTATTTAATATAATGATTTTATATAGTAACTATGCAATCATATAAACACAAATATACAATTAATTCAGATGAATGCATACTTACTCAAGTACAATTAACTCTCTCAAGCAGACATATTTGGTAAATGGGCCGATGGGAATGGAAAATTCAAGGAAAGCATAAAGAGTGATGCAAAGGGTTTGTTGAGCTTGTATGAAGCATCATATTTGAGGATACATGGAGAAACCCTACTGGATGAGGCCCTTGATTTTGCTAAAGCCAATCTCAAATCCATTGTAGCAAACCTCGGATCGCCCCTTAGGAAACAAGTGGAGCATGCCCTCGTTCAAAGCTTGCATTTAGGCGTTCCAAGAGTCGAAGCGCGCCATTTTATATCTATCTATGAAGAGGAACAACACAAAAACGAAACCTTGCTTAGGTTTGCCAAATTGGACTTTAATCTAGTGCAGATATTGCACAAAGAAGAGCTTCGTGAAGTCTCAAGGTAAATAATATATCACTCAAGCATACACGATCCTCTATTTCAAAATTATTAGAACACACGTAGTTACGATTTTCATCATATAACTTTGAATAGGCGCAAAGTATTATGTGCACCTCATGCTTGTAAGAACTAATACTATTGCTCCTAAAAACTGATAATATCGTATGATCTAATTTATACCTATATAATAGGGAAATTGATCTTTTCATAATACCTTCTCACAAGTATATAACATTACAATTAAGAGTTAGTCTTGTGTGTACCAGTTTTACCATGCACCTGTTTTACAGATAATACTTTATATAAAAATAACTAATAATATATACTATCAAACATAAGTACCTTTTAACGAAAAAACTGATACTATTAAAAATATACACTATACATACAAAACTCAAACTAGCTAGATAAAAGAGTTGATTAATTACCTACAATTAATGATTTGGAATTTTATAAGGTGGTGGAAAGAATTGGAGCTGATCTGGAAACTTCCATATGCAAGAGATAGAGTGGTGGAGTGTTACCTCTGGGCGGTGGCAGTGTACTATGAACCGCACTACTCTCGTGCCCGTATTATGCTTGCTAAAACCATAGCTTTCGTATGCATGTTTGATGACACATATGATTCTTATGGTACAATTGAAGAACTTGAGCTTCTTACCAAGGCCATACAGAGGTAAATTACGCTAGGCTACTTGCAAAAAAAGTCAATATTAAATGTTATATATTTCAGTCAAACTTGTTTTTCTTTTAATATTTTTATTTTTGAAAGTTGAACTAGAAACTCTAGGCTTCACAATCATTTTTAAGACCCATAAATGGAAGAAAGACAAGTCTAAAACGAAAGATATATATAACCTTTAAAAATTAAGCATAAGGACCTTTTGAGGATATAATGTAATTCCGTCTCTTTGGAGTAAATTTGATCAGTGGATGCATTTAGCAATACTTCAAAGATGCAAATTAATCCTGCTTCCTGCAGGCCTTGGAGTAATTTAATATTAATTTTAATTGTTTCTTGCTTATTCAATTAGGTGGGATATTAAAGAAATTAATGCACTCCCGGAGTACATCAAACCATTCTACAAAGCACTACTGAAACTCTATCAGCAATTTGAGGAAGAATTAGCCAAGGAAGGAAGATCGTATGAAACATTCTATGCAATAAAAGCAGTATAATATATGCTCCTTTACTTGTATCTTTTCACCAGATCGATCTTTTAAATGAGTTAGTCTTGTGTAAACCAGTTTTATCGTGCACTTGCTTTTCAAAAAATACATTTTAGTAAAACAACTAATACCTTTTCATGTACATAAAATGCAAACATGTTGCATGGTAAAACTGGTTTACACAAGGCTTTTCCATCTTAAATTAGATTGTTTTCTGTTTAATGTTTGCTTAATTGCTTGTATATATATAGCTTAAGGAATTGGCTGTGAGCTACTATGTGGAGGCCAAGTGGTTCATACAAGGGCACTTGCCACCATTTGAGAAATACCTAAGCAATGGTCTAATCAGTAGCGGTAGCGATTTTCTCACTTTGGCCTTGCTTATGGGAATAGATTCTGTAGTAAAGGAAGACTTCGAATGGCTTAGCACAAACCCTAAAATGGTTGTAGCCACAGAGGTCAAATACTCTCTTTGGCTAGTTTTGAGTTACGATAAACATATATACTCTCTTTGTCTCAAATACATAAGTTGGTTCATGTTTGGACTTAGAGAGTTTAAAACTTCAAGTGCTCAAAAAATGAAGTGTCTCTCTATCTCTTGCTTACTTGCTGTCAATCATAACTAAAGCTAACTGTTAACCTGACACTCCTTCAAAATTCGACACTTTGGAATATTTTTCAAGTATTAATCATCTATTCAGCAATCTCATAATTTGGATATTGGACGTGTATTTTTTATCCCATAATTTTTCTCGTAATCCATTTTTTCGTCCAAAAAAAATTTAACTATTCAATTTTGATCCCATAATTATCCCAATTGTCCAATTTTGGTCCCATTTTGCCAGAAAACATTAAAATTGGGGTTTTCCGAGCTCGTAGTTAAATGGACGCTAAAAATTCATGTTTTCCGCAATTACGAGAAATTTCTTGTTATTTCTAATTTAAAAAAAAAACGGTTAGTGTCCACGTCAGCTACGAGTTCGGAAACTGCAATTTTAACAGATACGTGACTTGCGCATGACCGTAAATGACAAAATTTTCTATTTTCCGGCAAAAATGGGACCAAAATTGGACAATCGAGATAGTTAGAGGACCAAAATTGGATAGTTAAATTTTTCAGGACGAAAATCGGATTATAGGAAAATTATGGGACCAAAGAACTTTTTTTCTCCTAACTAATTAAACACTTTCAGCTCATCCTTAATTTTCACATTTTTTATGTGTTGTTGAAATTTTAGGTAGAGAAGGAGAGGGGACAGATTGCTACTGGCATTGAAAGCTACATGAAGGAAAAAGGGGTGACAAAAAGAAGAGGCAATGAACAAGTTCAACGAATTAGCCATAGATGCTTGGAAAGATACTACTGCGGAGGGTTTAAGGCCATCTTCCTATTCGAGGGATGTTTTTATTCGACTCCTGAATTTTAATCGCATTGTTGATGTTTCTTACAAGAACAACCAAGATGGATTCACTAAACCGGAAAGGGTTCTTAAGCCACATATCATTGCTTTGTTTGTCGATCAAATTAATGTTTAGGCACTTCATCATAGTTAATTAACAAGTATGTGTCACGACAATTGCTCGTAAGATTTAAGCATTTCAAATCATAGTCAATAAGTATACAATTCTAAATTAATATTATGTACTTTCATGGTTCTTTTTTTTCAAGTTGTGTAGTTTGTGTCGAGAATAATAGTTCATGTGTGTTCTTACACATGATTATATATATGAGAGAATAAAACTTAAATTGTGGCATCTAGTTCACAATCTTATGCTTAATCTGTTATAATTCATACAAAAGTTTGTTTTTTTAATATTAATTATATGATTTGATTTGTTACTTGGTAATATAATAAAAACCAATGTTTGTGATTAATTTGGATTGGAATGAACTTTCATATTATTAAGGTTGAAGCTGGCCGGGTTTGTTGTTAAGAGGGCGTAAACAAAAAAACAACCTATTCATTAAAAACTAATAAGGCATACGCGCCAGATAATCATTCGTTCAACGGCAAAAAATGAGCTCCTTCAAATGCAGCAGCTCTTAATACATTCAACGGTGCCATTGTTTAACTCCATGTTTGCAGGCTTCCTATCTGATTCTTACCTTCCTATGTTTATATAATATAATATATATATATATATATATATATATATATTCTAATGATATATTATATTACGCAAGTTGGAAATAAAATTATATTATAAAATAATATTAGATTTTCTAATAATTAACATGCTGCATAAGTAAAAATATAATACATTTAATAATACATATTTAAGCTGGCAAGAAGCAAAACTCGGCGGAAGACGAAGCAAGTTCCCATCCCGACCTGATGGATGAGAATATGAAATGAGATCTTTAGCTCGGATCTCCATGGGGGCACAGCGGCGGCCCAAGGATGTCGGCTCTTGACAGCCTTCGTAGGCAGACGGCCACCCGACACCCTGATCCCCAAGATGGATAGATCACCACGCTCATCCGGACGGTGAAGGCACTCCAAGATCGAATGGATCTTCAGGCCAATCAGCCTAGTCAGGTTGCCTCCCCCGCCTTACCAGCCTCACCACTGGGAGCCCTAGTGACGCTAGCTAACGTTCACGCTCTATCGCTATAATGGCGACTAGGACCCACGAGTCCACATCGGGAAGTACACTTCCTATATGACCTCGCTGGGAGCTACGAACGTCACCATGTGCCGGATTTTCCCCTGATACTAAGCGATCAAGCCCACAAGTGGTTCACGTCGCTTTCTCCATATTCCATTGATACCTTCGCACATTTAGCGAATCTGTTCATAAGCCATATGGCTCCCCGACCTGCCACCAAGCAGCGCTTAGTAAACACTAAGCAGGGGAATGACGAGTCGGATCGAGCCTAAGTAGAAAGGATCTATAAGCTCATCTTGGAGGGCGAGCCGCTGGGCAACGAGGCCAGGTCCTCGGGGCAGTGTGCAGACTCAGAATGGGCACCAAACTGTGGAGGCAGATGACCACCAACTACCTCACGAGCTATACTGACTTCTGGCAACAGGCGGGAGACCTAATACACACTGTCGAGCTGCTCGTGCCAAGACTGTCCGAGCAAGGAGAGGGCAGTGAGCCCAAGAAGTATAGCAAGAAAACAGGCAGGCATAATAAGGCGCCCGAGAATTTTAAAGCATTCGAGGACACAATCGCCGTCAAGTTGGTGGAGATTTTGGGCATGTCGCCTGGGCATGTTTTTAATCAAATCAAGGACCGACAGCTGCTCGGCCTAGCACGTCGAATTATGGATAATGGCAAGTAAAATCCTACTAAATGTTGTCATTTCTCTGGCGCCTCACCTTCATCACCACGGTTTGGGCCATTTGGAAGACTTCGTTGTACGACTATTTTTGATGATATCCGTCCCTCTCATCACGGCTGTATGGTCCTAATTCTTGGAGTTGTTCTTGAGATTCAGCACTTTAAAGTTGGGACTATGCATGGCATCCATGATTTACTTGTTTCTAGGAGGCTTCGGGTTCCCGCTGTCCGAAACCCCCTTGACGACTACTGTGGTTCGATGGAGGCCGCCACCACCGGGGTGCTACAAGCTGAATGTGGATGGCAGTGCTGAGGCGGGTTCCATTTTTGCGGGCTGTGTTGTCCGTAATTCTAGAGGGCTGTTTGTTGCCGCTTTTTCGGTCACTCTTGGGAGCGGTATTGCTTTGGAGGTGGAGATTATGGCCGGTATGCATGGTGTTGTTTTTGCTCAGGCCAGGGGTTGGTCTAACATTTGGGTGGAGACTGGTTGTGCGCTTGATGTCAAAGTTCTTACTTGCAGTGGGCGGGATATCCCATAGAGGCTCAAAGCCAACTGGCCGAAGTTTGCCGAGGCCAGGTCCAATGTTACCCTCACGCTTTCCCACATTCATAGGGAAGGGGATTCCATTGCTGATTTACTTGCCAAATTACACTATGATAATGTTTGGATAGGGGGTTGTCCCGATTTTCTTTGTGATCTGTTTTATTCTGATATGAATAAGGACTATTTTCGTCTCTCGGAGTAGTCCCTGTTTAGAGGAGTTTCTCTTTTTCCCTTCGACCAGGGATTTTGCCCCAAGGGGGGTTTTACCCTGGCAAGGTTTTTAGTGGGGCTCCGGCCTCTGGTACGGTCTGTGTACTTATGGCTCTAGGTTCTTCTTTTTTATTTTAGGTATCGTTTATTTGCCTAATCAATGTTGTCATTACCACGAGGAGATTGGCCATAACACAAGCGAGTGTAGGGACCTACTGAGGCAGCTATGGAAACCCTACAAGGATGGTCTCCTTGACGAGTTCGTCAAGCGACTTCAGCAGAACAACGACCAACAATGAGGAGAGCAACTCGCCGACAAAATGAGGCTCACCCCCACAGAATGAGGTCCCCAATCACCAGAACAAGCGGGGGACAACGAAATGAACGCCCCGTGCCGCCTATACTGGAAAATGCAAAGGTCGGGCAATACACACAATGTCTCCTCTAGGGGCAGTTGGCGGACTGCTCGCATCCACTTCGCTATCCAAAAGGCGCATGAAGGCTGAACTGAGGGAGATGGAAAAAGCTTGAATGGTATGCTTGCCCAAAAACGCAGTTGCCCAAGATGCAAATTCAGTTTAATTCGGCGAGCAGGATAATGCCGGAATAGTCTACCTTAATGTCGACCCCTCGTCATCAAGGCCAAGATAATAGGAGTGACGGTCCACCGCTTGTTGGTCGACGGTGGCGACTTTTGCAACATACTTTTCAAGAGTTCCCTGGACGAGCTCGGCGGCTTCGCCGACTACGTGGAACCTTGCGAGCATATGGTCAAAGGTTTCGTGGATGCCATAGTGAAGCTTTATGACATCATTCGCCTGGCAGTCGAGCTGGTGTCGACATTAGATGAAAATATTAGGGCTACTACACTTTGCGATTTTCTTGTAATTAAACTATCGAGCTCCTTCAACAGGTTCCTCGGCAGGCCATTCGAGCATGAGTTTGAAGTTGCATCCTCGACTTTTTATTTCTGAGTAAAGTTCCCCACCAAGGGCGGAGTGGTCGGCACCATAATGGGCGACCAGGTTGAAGCAAGAGGTTGTTCGGTTTACCCCCGGTCTTATGTTAATACCGTAATTACCTTTTCATACAAAAATATTCATGTAATAGGAGATGATGTTATGCAAATCAAAAAATCGAGCTCGGAAAACACATCAACCAACAAGAGAGATAGGGAGGACATAGACCCAAGATTGGGACCCGAGCCAGAGGAATTTATGATCCAAGGGTCGATCGACGACCCAAGAGAAGGAAAATCGAGAGCAACTCCAGTCAAAGAACTCGAGAAAGTCCAGGTGGATCCAGCTTGGCCGGATCAAGAGGCCATAATAGGCTCTACGATACCGGGCGAGCTTCGGGGAGAAGTCATCGACTTTCTCAAAAAGTACTAAGATATATTTGTATGGCTGCATAGAGACATGGTCAGGATTGACCCTAAGGTTGCATGTCATCTCTTAAAAATTGACCAGCAAGGAGGTCGGTCGCCTAGAAGTGCAGAAAATTCAGGCAAGAAAAGTACGCTGCCCTAGCTAAAGAGGTAAAAAAGGTACTAGATAATGATCTAATAAAGTAAGCCGACCAGCCACAATGGGTTTCAAAAGCTAGTAGATAATGATCTTATAAAGAAAGCCGACCAGCTCGGCTAGCAACATCGGAGGGACCCGCTGAGATGGAGGACGTGACAATAACTAAACTCACCCACCCATCGACTACCTACTCATTAGTCGCAACTCTTGACCCCATGGACATGGACGAGGAAAACTGGACCTTCCGAGGCAAGCTTGATTTTCGAATCACGAGGTCGGTAGGACCGCATCCCGCACGACGCGACCTCGCCAACAACATCATAAGACGACTAAGCAAAGTTCAGAAAAAATGCCGCAACCACGAATAAGACGGCAAGAAGAAGTTCGAATATATCGCATTGTCAATTAGACGATAAGAACAATGCACACAACGTAGTCGCAGGGGTTAATCAAATCACTAGCAAACACAACGTGAAATAAAGGAGTTTCATTAAAACAAACCCGAAGGCAACTACACAAGGAGGGTCCGACGGCCAATTACCCACCAAGGCCATGCAGGCCAACAAAAACAAAAAGAGAGAAAAAAATTAACACAACCAGAATCCTCCAAGTTTTAGTCTTCAGCAGCCTCTGCCGCACTCTCCCTCTGCCCCACGGGCTCTCCCGCCTCCACCCAACCCGGGAGGCACCACCTCCTCCAAAGACGTAGTTACCCCCTCTTCGATCGGATTCACCTCAGGGTTGCCCCTTGCCGAGCCCACGGGATCCCCCGAAGTTGATCCCCCTAGAATGGCAATTTTCCCCTGGTTGGGAAAGAACGACAGGTCAACCACGAGGCTCGTCAGATCACCAATCTCCAGCAGCAATCTAGGGTGCGGAGGGTTATAACGCACATAGGCTACGTATTCCTCGACCATAGCTGAGATATCTCTAGTCGGGTCAGAACGGCTGTGAGCCTAGATGGCCTCGGCAAAGGTCATATAATAAGCAAAGTTGGCGTTGACGTCTTTCCGGTACTCGAAGTCGGTTATAAAAAAAAGCCTTCTTCTCCTCCGCTTCCCACATGGTAGCCCGTAACCTATCGACCTCCTTCTTGAGAAGGGCATCGAACTCCTCAACCCTTACCCTGGCCACCTCGGCCTCCTTCATCTTCAAAAGAAGGCCGAAATAAGCACTCTCCAACTTCTCGGCCCTCTCCGTCGCCGCCTAACACGTGGCTCAATTTGTTTATGCGTGCAATGAAGCTAGAGGTTATGCAGATCATTTGGCGAGACAGATTGTCTACTCCTTTATAGGAAAATGCTTCAGATTGGTATATCGATTTACAAGCCAACTCTATTAATTAACATCTGGGATCTAATGCAACAGGGGTTTATGAACCGATTCTACAACACTCGAATGATGGTTATCATGGTTGAACTGACAAACACTCGGCAATGGAAAGAAGAGCAGGTGATCGATTACATCAATTAGTGGCGAAACTTGAGCTTGAATTGCACAGATATATTGTCTGAGGCTTCTGCAATCGAGAAGTGCATCCAAACTGCAGTGGGGTCCCTGATACATTCCTCAAAGAATACGACCAAAGACCTTCAAAGAGCTAGCAACAAAAGCTCATGATATGGAACAAGCATGGCCACAAGTGGAGTTGAAGGACAACAATTTCGAGAACCTGGTGGCGGAGCTTATGTAAGACTTTCAAATTAGGAATACATAACTAACATGCCTCAAGACAGGGGGCAAATGTTGTTGACTCTGGAAGATATGCAACAAAAGCAATATCCATTCTTAGACTCCAATGTCTCTGTAGAATGTTTGACAATTTGCTCGATGCAAAACTCATTGTGCTGCCGGAGATGAAGAGACCAAAAGAAGTACTACATGTATCAACGGATAATAGTCCACTTAAATGAAGATTGTTTTGTATTTAATGATAAAGTCATGTAGATGGCTCAATAGAAGATGAGACCTTTTAAAGCCCTCCAAATTAAATCTCCTTGACAAGAGACTAAATTGTCTACAAATGCTCCTTGATACGAGTCAAGACCTATCTGATGTTCTCCAAATAAAATCTCTTGTCTACAAACTTAAAATTTAAAAACTCCATAATATGAGTACAAACTATCTAAAAATATTCAAATTAAATGTCCTCGATACGAGACAAAATAGTCTACATATTCGAAAATGAAGACTCTGATATGAGTGTATACTATCTAACAAATATAAATGAATTCTCCTTAATAAAAACACTAAATATATATATATATATATATATATATATATATATATATATATATATATAGGATTTAAATCGATTTGGTCCCATAACTTTGGACCTTTATTAAAATAATCCCGTATATATCACATGTTTCAATTTAGTCCCGTATGTTTTCAATTTGTGCCAATTTAGTCCCAAAGACGCCGGAGGCCGGTCAAACTACACTAAAAAACGACGTCGTTTTAGGAGAGTGTATCTGCAGCCCCCTATTTTACGGCGGAAATGTTTGACTTGCTCGATTTGGACACGTGGCACACCACATGTGTATTTTACCGATTAAAAAAATGAAAAACGAAAATAAAAATTACACATCATTAATTACAAATAAAATAAATTAAATTTAAATTAAATATATATATATATATATATATATATATATTAAAATTTCAGAATACAATAAAAAAAACAAAATTAAACCAATTTAACTAATTCACAAAATTCTATAAACAATTAAAAATATTAATAAATTGTAAAAAAATATTTTTAAACTTTTAATAATCTCTAAAAATACAGTAAACAATTATTAAATCCTAAAAAAAAATATTAATAAATCCTAAGAGTCTATTAATTAAACTATATTAAAAATACAAAATAAATATATATATATATATATAATCTGGAAAATTATATTAAAAATACAAGAATCTACGAAAAGAAATATATAAAATTTGGGAAATTACTTGAAAATCTGATTTTTTTTTTAAAAGGTATGATTTTAAGAAAAAATTGAATGTAAATCTAATAATTAACAATTAACAATTAAAATAAAAAATCTATATAAAATTCAATTTCAAATATATTAATCAATTATAAAATGACATATAATTTTCTTATTGAAAAGCAAATTAAAGGTAACCAAAAAAAAAAGCATAACATTAAAATAAATAACAAACCTAATTAAACCCATGTCTTCATCCCTACAAACCCCAAATCAGTCACACGCTCCACCCAATCCAAACTCAACCAGTCTCGCCACTCATTTCCTCTCTGAAACATTTTCCCAAATTTGTTAATGGATGGATCCCTTTCTTATTTTTTTTATACATATTTTTTACTCACGAAATGGGGAGAATCGAGACGACGACTAAGAAGAAACATGTGGCGAATAAAGTGATGTTTACAGCAGCTGTCGTCATCATCTTTAGTGATTTCTGTCGCCTTGGATTCTGGTAGGGGAGGTAGATCCCAGGGGATGGGGGGTTCGGAGAGGCTAACTCGATTGAGATCTGACGTCTGGGACGAGTTGATGCAGAGTCGACTCGGGGGATGAGATGAGTGAACTCGGAGATGGTGTGCTGGTGCACGCGTCGCAATCTGTGTGGAGGTTGGAGCTCTCGATTGAATCTCCGCCGACGTTTCTTTCCCTCCAACTTGTGACGACAATGGCATCCCTGTTGCAGTGGCATTTCACCGATCTGGGTCACGGTTTCGATTGTTCTTCAATGGCTTCCACCAGTTTTGATTCGCGAATTGGGGATTAGGGTTTATAAAATCAATGTGTGACCTTTCATCTTAAAGTTCAATTCGATTTTTTTGTTTTGTTTTTTTATCTCTGTAATTGCAATCCAATTGATTAGTTTTGGGGGTTGTTTCCGGGTAATTTCGATTTGGGGTGTTAGAGTATTTTTTAAATTTTGTCTGATTTGGGGTGTTAGTATAATTTCAATCTTGTTTGAGTATTTGGGGTTTTAATTTTTGCGATTTTTCATTCTCATTTTTGTTTCTGATTTTAATTTAAATTTTGGGTGTGATGTGGGGAAGTTTCCAGGAAACTTCCTTTTTTCATTTAATTTTGATTTATTTTTTTATTTAATATTATTCTGAATTCTGATATTGGAATATATATTTAATTTAATTTGATATATATTTATTTTAATCCATATTTAATGAAGTGTAATTTTAATTTTCGTTTTTATTTATTTTTTAATAGGAATAATACATATGTGGCGCGCCACGTGTCCAAATCTTTGCAAGTCAGCATTTCCCGATTGAAATTAGGGGCGCGTGTAACACACGCCCCTAAAATGACATCGTTTTTGTGTGGTTTGACAGGTCTCCGGCGATTTGGGACGAAATTGGCACAAATTTGAAACATACGGGACTAAATTAAAACATGTGATACTTACTGGACCTTTTCAATAAAGATGCAAAATTACGGGACCAAATCGATTTAAATCCCTATATATATATATATATCTTTTTGCTGAAAAGTGATACTTTTATTTCTTCGTCGCATGTAACAAATTATAAGAAAAGAGAAGTCCTTGAGAATGCCTAATTTTTTAGACGAATAAAAAGTTTCACTTTTCAGTAAAAGAGTATCACAGTGAAATGTTTCGTTGGAAAAGTCCCATTCATGGAAGGTTTCACACAAAACTTGCATGACAATTATTTTAACACGTTTTTAAACTATCCATTCAAGGATCTTATTCACATAAAACAGTGAAATGTTTCGTTGGAAAAGTCCCATTCATTGAACACGTTAATTTGATACAAGACGCATGTTTACACTTTATTCAATAGAGTACTAAAAACATAAAACTCTAGATACCATTAATTAAGAGTCAAAGAAAGCCTAATTAATTATTAAATTATGTTATCCTATTGGCTATTCCAAGTCAGATAAGAACAAATTAAGTTGAAAATTCCATAATGTTCACGTAATATGAGTCAAAAACAATCAAATCATGACTTGTCCTATCCGATGAAGTCAAACGTGGAAAAAAGATTGAAGCTGATATATATGGTTGAAATATATACATAAAAAATACTAATCTATGGATGTTCAAGCTCAAATTGGACAGTTTGCAAAATTGTTTAAATCGTACAAAAGTCATCGTGCATATTATTCAAATATAAAATCAATTTAACAAAAGTTGATAAAAAGTTGGTACCTACTACCTTACATCATGACCTCGTCAATAATTAAGAGATCGGTCTTTACCCTTGCTTCCTACAATTTGAACAAACAAAAACGAAGTTGGGAGAAATAAAATATGCCTAGTAATAAATCCAAATTTTATTCTTGAATTTATTACATTTTAAATTTTAATTTTGTACAGATTCTACAATTTGAGTATCCATTATAATTAATACGTACAAAAATAAAATAAAATTTCAAAAGTTAATAGTACATTAATAAATTTGTAAATTCATTACATACACAACTCTAATTATAGGAGTAATTTCATTATTTTCTTAGAAGAAAACTATTAGTCTTTCTTCATATTATAATACAAATTAATAACTTGGAAATTGGAATCACAGCATGCATATTGGTATATATATACCAGCTCTTGACATTCCCAACGGCCAATAAATCCACCATCAAACTTTTAATAAAGTTGCTTCCTAGGTATATATATATATATATATATATATATCATTGATCTCAGAACTTTTATCCACAATTAAACTCTTCTAATCTCATTGTTTCTTTCATTGATTAATTAATTCCTAGGTCTCTCTCTCCCCCCATGCAATTAGAAAAGCTGAAAAAGATCCCTTTTTTTTAACAACTTAACCTTATTTTATTTTAATTTAATTTGTCATCACTGATTGTTTTCATCAAAATTGCGGTTGCAAGAAGGAAAACTAGCTAGCAAGAATGAAGAGCCATTTTGAGGGGAGAAACCTTATCATCATATCCATATTTCTTGTCACCCTAGCTACTGCAGTTTCATCCCAGACTAGTTGCCCATTTAATTACCTCTACCACTTAGGGGATGGCTTCACCGACAACGGAAACTCCATCCACGTCAGCCCTAAAGACCCAAATCCAGCCCGTTTTTCGCCTTATGGGATGACGTATCCTGGTTGGCCTACTGGTCGTTGGTGTGATGGCCTTGTGGATTTTGACTATACAGGTAGACCAACTGTCGTTCTAGAGAAAAAATTTGTTCCAAAATATCCGTCGCTTTTATTTTTCAAAAGATATTTAAATGCTCCCCTCGTCCTGCAAAGATGGCTTATAGTTTTTTTTTTCTCCATACAGATTAAGAAATGGAAGCTATTACATTTAAAACATTAATTTTTAATTTTTTATTTTATTTTGGCCATACGTCTACTATTTTTAGTAAAATATGGGCAAATGATGGAAATAAATATTTAATAATATCTTAATTAGAATAACTAGTGCGGTATCTTTATGAGACGTATGAAAATAGAAAACAAGTGTAGCAGAGGGTATATTATGACATATGATTCATTAATAACATGTGAGAAAGGATATTAGTCATCTAATATAAATAAACATTAGCAATTAGGACTTTTTTAATCATTGTGAAAAATTAAAAAAACGACAGTTCAATTAAAATGAAAAGAAGTATACATTATAGTACATTTTTTCACGCAAGATTTTGTAATTTATCAAATATATATTTACTAAATATGCAGCTATGTTAACACATGATTTGCAGCTATTGATTTTGGGTTACCAAACATTGTGCCTTACTTGACATCGCCTGCTTCGACGATCAACGACGGAGTCATATTTTCAGTTGCCAGAAGTCCAGTGCTTCCCCTTTCATTTTTCGAATCCAGAGGCATTCATATTCCATCTTATGCTGTTCCCCTTAGCACCCAAATGACTTGGTTCAGAACATACCTAAAATCTGTTTGCTCAACAACAAAAGGTTTGTATATGTTGTATAATTAATTATTTTTCTAACTGTCTATATGTATATCTTTGTATATATATATATTATTATGGGAAAAACTCTTTTTTGTCCTATATTCATAGTTGTAAGATCGTATTGGCCATTGGGCCCTCCTGTACAAAAGGAAATCCAAGTCCCATATCCGAGGCCAAATAGATATACAAAGTTGACTTTCATGAAAGTATTTCACCAAAAACAAACATGTTTCAAAATTGAAATTGTAATTAAATATTTATATAAATATACATAAGTATTTAATTGAATTTTATGGATATTAATTAGTCTAATTATTTTTTGTGAATCAGAATGTGCAAACAGGCTTGCAAACTCTCTTGTATTGATGGGGGACATTGAAGGCAACGACATAGGCTACGCACTGACACAGGGGAAGTCCATTGAAGAAGTAAAACTTACGTTCCAGATATACTAAGGGAAATGATCAATGCTACAAGGGTATTAATTAATTGTTCACACAAGACCTAATTCTGTAGCATTAATTAATTATTCACACAAGACCTAATTCTTCGATTTAAATTTTATTTTAAATAATTATTAACTCTATAAATGATAAAATACAGGCTTTGATCAAATTAGGTGCTACACGAATGATAATTCCCGGAAATGGTCCAGTTGGGTGCTACCCCTACATCCTAACTGCATTATGGACCGTCGATCCCACTGCCTTTGATGAACTAGGGTGTTTGAAGAGTGTTAATGAATTAGTCGTATACAAAAATACTCTACTCCAACAACAAATCGCCAATCTCCAAAATGAATTCCCAAATACATTCTTATCGTACGGCTCCACGTACGATGGTGTGCGCTCACTCATTAACGATACATCATTTGTAGGCAAGTTCATTCTTTCTTTCTTTTTTCAATTTTATTGGTAAATTTGTTTACAAGTATCAAAAATCCTGCAGAAGTATTATGCCTCGTACAAAAAAACTTTCATATTTACGGCTGGGATAATGTATTTATACACTCACCTGGGTGCACTGTGCACTCCATAATGTATTTTAGAAACATACAACTTAAAACTGTGCATGAAACTGCATGTATAACAGGCGCTGATGGAATCAACAAGGCATTGAAATCTTGTTGTGGAATCGGGGGGAGATACAACTACGACAGCAACAGGTTTTGTGGCAGCCCAGGAGTGCCCGTTTGCTCTAACCCGAACGAATACATGTATTGGGATGGCTTACACTTCACACAAGAGGCTTATTACAAAATAGAGCATCTTCTAGTTCAACCCGCTCTTGTTAACCTAAACTGCACAACCACTACGAGCTTAGAGACGCCTTCCGTTTCAGCAAGCTTTTAAGACATTCTACCTGCATGTAAGATCTAAGGAATGATCATAGTGACATATGTAACATTAATAAACGTCCTTAGCCAGTTTGTATTGATGTGTCCTTGTATTGAATCATGATATATTTCATTATATATAGCAATAAATGTCTTTACTCTCTTATATATCATCTTCTTTTATTCAACATAATGTTTTCGGTTATTTGTTTTCTTTATAACTAGTTAGGATTCAATTAACCAACAAATTCACTAAGTAATTCGTATTATATACGTTGATATGTTCATTAGTTATTACAGCGTATAATAAAATTTTCATTTTATTATATAGATATATTAAATTATTTTTATATTAATTGAAAGTGTGTGTGATTGATTTTAAGAGTGTTCTTTAAAATGTTATGCAACATAAATAACAATATATAAACAACGAAAGTCTTCAATAACAACAAGTAGTATCGAACCGCGAGATTTAGGAGTACGATGTGACCCTAGTGCTATGCATATGTACCGGCATGCTATTGTAGTTGCGAACGAAGATGGGAGAAAATAAACACAAGCAAGTAAACAAAAAATTTTAAAAAACAATAATAGGGTCATGCACCCCCGACTAGGTAGGATCAAGGAAAGAGGAAAGTGAACTAAGGTGATTATCAAATTGCAAAAATTAAACAAATGCACTAATAAAATTATCTTAATTTATTTCTCAATTATGTGATACGGACAAAATACTCAAGGCTACTAATAAGCACGATAGAGTAAAAAACTATAGAGGACAACTGTTTCCCTTCGGGTAATAAAGTCTTGCAATAAGGTGTTCCCAAACCCGGCCGGAAGTAAAGTTTTCCTCCTATCCCTCACTTTTCGCTACTTATTTTAAGCTCAAGTGTCTAACAATGGGAGTTTTAACACTAAATACCCTCTCTCGAATGAATAAGAAGTGTAATTAACGCATTTAATCAATTCTCAACTCACAAATTTGCACTTAGTCATACTCACACAACTCTCGTTTGTAGCAAGTATGATTTCGCACAAAAATTAATAGAAGACAACCAATCAAAGCACCATAAAGCCATAGTAGAATCAACATCAATTAAAAAATAAACTAAGAATAACTAAATCAAAACATAAGTTCAATATTCGCAAAACCAAAAGAATACTAAGGGTATGTTTGTTTTGAGCTTGAGGTGGATGGGGAAAATTCTGTGAATAGTAATTCCTTGTTTGTTTTGGGTTGAATGTAGTAGGGATGGATGGAACTTTATGTCAATCAATACTTTTTAATGATGATAATGTATTATTTTATTATTACTCTCTCCGTCCCGTTTGATTTTGCACCCTTTGACTTGCACACATATTAAGAAAAGTTTTTTTTGTGTTTTGTTGACTTTTCAAATGGGGTAGAGGGTGAAGATTGTGAGGTGGAGATTGTGAGATTCTTTTTCGTATTTGGGGTGTGCAAAATGAAATGGTACGGGTCAAAATGGAAAGTGTGCAAAATAAAATGGGACGGATGGAGTATTTATTAAGAGGGTAATGATTGAATGATTGTGTTGATTTAATATATAAAAGATAATATTATTATATATAATTACATGATAAATTGTATAATTATTTAATGATATTAATATATTCCCTTCAAAAGAAAATATATATCTATATTCGTATTTAATCTATTTTTGGTGTATTTTATTAATTTACAAAACGATGAATTTATATCCATGCATATGATTTAATGATATTAGTGGTGATGGTGGACATGTACTGTGCACTTATTTAAAATAATTTTATATCAATTTGGAATAATTTTTATGTATTTAAAATAAATATATATATTATGCTAATTTAGTGGTGTATTATAAAATAAAAAAAGAGTGTAAATATAATATATATTTAATATGAAATATAGAGTTGATATGATTGATATTGGGTTATGTGAAAATAAGGGTGTAGATGTATAATAGGGATAAATGTATATTTGGATAGAGGATGGGATGTGAAAATCCAAAAAGTGGACGGGACGGAGGGAGGCCCATCCCCCATCCGGACCTCCCCAGCTGAAAACAAATACCCTTAGGGTGTGATTGTTATATTGGAAGAGATAGGGAATAGAATGATCATTCATCTATTTCAAATACATTGATTGATATGTATTTTTGGAAGGAATCATAATTCTATTAGGAATTGTCATTCCCAAAAATAAAGGAATCCTCACATACCCCATGGATTTGTGAATTCCACATTTTGAGGAATGAATTTTATTTCCACAAAAAATATTATCATTAATTTCATAGTATTACCTTCTTCCCAACAACAATAATAATAATAATTTAATAATAATATTATTTTATTAAAAATTTTATTTAATTAATATAAAAATAATAACCAACTCTAATAATAATAATAATCATATTAAATATAATAATATTAAAATATATAAATAATAAATTTTTTAAATAATAACACTATATCTCGAAAAATGTAAATTAAAGTGAATTCCTAATAATATTTTAATAAAAATAAAATAAAAATATTATTATTTAATAATATATTATTAGTAATAAAAATATTAATAATATATATAACATTATTATTAACTCATACTTCCAACAATAATTAAAAACTTATTAATATACATATATATATTTACTAAAATTATATATTATTATAATAAACACAAAAATAATATTATTTTTGTAAGTATAAAATATATTATTTTAAAAAATATATATTAAAAAGCTAAACATAATAATATATTAAAAATATATATAATAATTAATAATAATATTAATATTAAAGTATAATTAATAATTAATAATAATAATTTTAAAACTGATTCACCAATACCTATATTTCATTTTTAGATCATACCAATTATAAGAATGATCATTCCTATATCATTTCATCCAGACTTACATTCCATTCACTAATTCATTCCATTCAGCCGCAATTACATTCAGTCATACCAATCATGCCTAAATATTCCCCATCAATTTACATCTCAAAATCTTGAAAAATAAAGTTCAAGAAATTAAATGAGATTACTAATTGAAATTCAAATTAAAGAAGTAAAAAATACTCCTTCCTCACTACCCCCTAGTGAGTGGGAATTTATGGGAGACTCTCACACCCTAGCTTTTCTAAAAATCTCTCTATCTAAATGTGAAAAGTGTCGAATCTGGTTCGGTTGAAATGTGATGAATTCTACATGAATGGCCAATGTGAAGCTGCTGCCCTATTTTTTTATATGACGGATGTAATTTTGCTAATGGGCCTTTGCTTTCTTGTATTGGACTGAATATTAAAATTGGAATAAGCCCAATTGCTTTTCTCTTAAACAAATCCAGCTTGGGCGTGTATCAGTTGAAGTAGGCCAACGAAATTAATTCCAAATGGGCATCAATTACTTCTCCGGTCGATGGGCCGCCGAAATTGGGCCTAAAAAATTTGGGCCTTTTAATTTTCTTCCGATTTTGCTTCTTCGACTTACCTTAATAAAATATTGACTCGTGTTTTGCTCCAAATATCCTCAATTTCACCTATAAAATTACAAAACACTACATTTCTCGACAATTAAACACAATAACTTTTCCTTACAATAACGCATACATATGCATAATAACACATGTTTTCCTTTATACTTAACACGTAAAAATTGAGAGAGTTTTTCTGTTTTTATTTTTAGGGCGATTTTTAAAATTTTGTTTGACCTAGTTCAATTCGTAAATAATTAAGTGAGTTTTTTAATAATAGCTAGGTAGGATGGTGTGGATATATGTGCATATTGTATGATTCTAAGATCCGCATAATATTGTATACAAAATTTATCAATCATATTTTTATGTGGAATGACAATAGAAGCAAAATATACATTGAACAACTTTCACATAAGAATGATTCATAAAATTAGGCACATATATACATATATATTGTTGTCACCAGATTTATCACACGTCAGCATCACCAGATTTATCACACGTCAGCAGGACGAATTATCACACGTCAGCAGGTCCCACCGAGACCACGTGATCTGTCGTGCTTAAAGATTTGTCGTGCTTAGTAATTTGTCGTGCTTACGCATATGTTTTGTCATGCTTTATGCACATGATTTGTCGTGCTTATGATTTGTCGTCTTTGGTCCTCTTTTATATAAAGGACCTCAACCTTCATTAGAAAAAGAACTCGGAATGTTTCTCTCATTTCACTTATATATACCTACACCCACATTTCGGGAAGAACTACGGTTCTTCAGCAGTTGTTCTTGTTCGACACTTATTTGTTTGGTGGTCAAATTCAACAAGCCACATCGAATCAGAAAATATTTTACCGTCAACAATTGGCGCTAGAAGGAGGGTAATGCGATTGAAATCACAGTTGATCAAGAACACACCCATATCCATTTCGTAAAAAATTTATCTTCAATTTGCGAACAAAAAATCCAACAAACCCACATATACATACGGATATACATACAAACAGAGAAGAAGAAGGAGGCTCCCGATCAAGCGCGCTACCGCCAGGCACCGTCTTACCTCCATCGCTTCTTCCGCTCATTGTCGCGTCACCGAAAACCCTTCGTCCAAAAATCAAAACCCCCAAAATCCAAAATCAAAACCTCCCATATACATACACCAACAGATACCACACATATACTTACACCGATAGATACAAACAAAAATCCATAAACATTTGACACGAGTTGCGCATACACCGCCAACACCGGTCTCTCCCGACAGCGCCGCCAATACGCCTTTGTGCACAACGTACACCGGCACGCGCGGCCTTGCGGTCTAAGCGGTGGCGCAAAAGCTAACTGTTTAGTCTCTGATAGAAAAGGCGGCACTCGTGGCGGAACAGTGGGGGCTAACCGGACAAAATATCCGGCTCACGCCAAAATCTCCAACACCGCCTCAAATGCTGTGCAAGCCCTTGAGCATCCAACGCCATCGCCGTGGCACGCCATCGCTTGCTCCACGCAACTTCTGATTTTTTTGGCGGTTAATCGACGCTATGGGCGTTGGGGGTGAAGTTTCTTCTGAGGGATTACACGTTTCAATTTTTGATCTGATCCAAATTTTTTGGTGTGATTTCTTAAGTGTGGGGCTGGGTTCTTCATAAGTTGGGTACAACCTTATGGGCCCGGTTTTAATTAAGTTTTTGGGCGGGTTTAATTAATATTGGGGCCCAAGCTGTTGGATGATTAATGTGTGGGCTGGGGTTGGTTGTTTTAATTTGTGGGCCCCTTTTTCGCCCGAGTAAAAAAAAAAAAAAAAAAAAAGCAACAACAATCTTAAAAGAAAATTCGACGAGCACTGGTCTCATGAGCTACTCAAAGAATCTACGGGTAGTCCTTTTACCCACCTCACCAGGTTTATTATGTTTATGTCCTCGTGGCTTTTCATTCATTTGTTTATTTTCATTCATTTTTTCAGTGCCCTGCGAAATGGTCGCGCCCTAAGCCGGACGACCGAACAAAAGACGAACGAGCGAAGTTTATGTTCACCGACAAAACACCAGACTTAGATACCCGCAAAGAAAGCGAAAGTGATGGGTACGCAATGCAACTAAATAAGACGACTAGTACTTACAGATACGCAACAAAGCGAAAGTGATGAGTGCGAGAATCGCAGACTAAATAAGACGACCCGAGAGAAGAATAGTGATCGCGCTAAATAAGGCGATCACGAAAACAAGAAAGGGGGTTGCACATAAGTTAACCCATCCGGGTCGCAACTAAATAAGACGATCAATCTAATTGCATCTCAATAAGACAATCAAAAAACCAAAGAAGTCGAGGTGGAACATGTAGACACGCATCATGTTCGAATTCATTCAGAAGAAAACGCTACTACCGCCAAATTACAAAAAAGCCACTTTATCGATTATGCCCTCTTTGTTCTACAGTAATAATACCTTTTCGGCGATTTATTATGCCCACTGTTCGGCGTGGGTAATACCGCTTTTTTCGGCGACGATTATGCCGCCTACCGGCGGTACTACCGCCTTCGGCGACGATTATGCCGCTATTCTGGCGGGCAATACGCCCGGCGACAATTATGCCCTTTGCTACGCGGCAATACCGCCTTTGTAATTATTGCCCACTGTCGGCGCTGGCAATCACGCCTTTTCGGCGACGATTATGCACGCTTGTTCGGTTGCAATACCGCTTTTTTCGGCGATGATTATGCCCGCTTTTCGGCGGCTGCACTACCGCTCGGCCCGATGATTATGCGCTGATGATGGCATTTTCGCTTTCGGCGGCTTGATTATGCCTTTGTTAAATGGCGATCCTTTTAAATGACCGATTATGCCGCTACTCGATTCGCTCTGCGCACCGGCGCGATGATTATGCCGCATTAGGCGTCTTAATCTGCGTCTTTTCGGCTGATTATGCAGCGCATTGACGTGCTGTCTGCGCCTTCCGGCTGACGATTACCCGCCTACTCGTGGCAGCGCTTCTCGGCGGCAATTATCTGCGGTGGCGTATAATACCACCTTTTGTTGATTATGCGGCTGACCGGCAATACCGTCTTCCGCGATTATGCCGCTTTGCGGCCCCTTCTCGGCGTGATCCGCACCCGCCCTACCGGCGTGGCAATACCCTGCCCCAAACGCGATTATGCCCGCCTACTCGGCATGGCAATACCGCCTTCTACGGCGGCGATTATGCCCGGCTTTCCCTTGGCGATGGTCCGCCGTTTTAGCGAAAATATTCTCCGCCTTCTCGGCGATGAATCGTCGCCTTCGGCGATGACCAGCCCGCCTTCCAGCGTCGGCTTTCGCTGCCTCGGCGATGTCGATCCATCCGTTTAGCGAATATTCTCCGTAGCTTCTCGGCGATGAAGATTATGCCGCTACGGCAACGACCAGCCCGCCTTCTCGGCATCGGCTTTCCGCTACCTATATGTCGATCCGCCATTTTTAGCGAAAGTATTCTCCAGCATCGGCGTGAGATCATCGGCCTTCTGGCGGCAACCCGGCCCCAGCTTCTCCGGCGATGTCGATCCCGCCCGTTTTAGCGAAAATATTCTCCGCCTTCCGGCGATAATCGATCCCGACTTCTGGCGGCAACCGAGCGCCTTCCGGTGTCGTCTTTCCGCTACCTCGGCGATGTCGATCCGCCATTTTAGCGAAAATATTCTCCCGTCTTCTCGGCGATAGAGATCATCGACCTTTAAGCGGCAACCGGCCAGCATCTCCGGCTTCCGGCTTTCCGTACCTTGGCGATGTCGATCCACCCGTTTTAGCAAAAGTATTCTCCGCCTTCCGGCGATGAGATCGCCGGCCTTCTGGCGGCAACCAGCCCGCCTTCCGGCGATGTCGATCCCGCCGTTTTAGAAATAATCTCCAGCGCTACCGGCGATGAATCTCGTCGGACTTTCTGGCGGCAACGGGCCGCTACCGGTGTCGAACTTTCCTTCTACCTCGGCGATGTCGATCCGCCATTTTAGCGAAGTATTCTCCGCTTCCGGCGATGAGATCGTCGACCTTTAAAAACGACAACCAGCCCGCCTTCGGCCCGGCTTTCCGCTACCTTAGCGATGTCCAGTCACCGTTTTAGCAAAGTATTCTCCGCGCTTCTCGGCGATGAGATCGTCGGTCTTCTGGCGACAATCGCCCGCCTTTTAAGCGTGGCCCTTCGGCGCCGGCGGCATTTTCCGCCCATAAAGCGCTCCTCGCCATCAGCGGGCGAGATCATTAAGCCCTCGGCGTTCATCCGCCTTCACGGTGTTGATCGCCCGCCTTTTACGGCCTTCGTCTCGGCGTTGTGTCTTTTGCCGCGCGCTCACCGCCATTGTCCCGGCAGATCGTCACCCTCCTTATTCATCCGACTTTCGGCCCTCTTGTAGACGCCTGATCGGCCTTCCGTTTGGCGTCGATTTATCGGCGGGTAAAAGCGCCATCTCGAGCGCGAGATCGGCGATGAAATAAGCGTTCATCGACAACGTCGAGCACAAAATTTACTCATTGTTTTAGCGTGCCCATACTCTATCGGCGTAAACACCTCACCTTCGCCGACTTTGGCTACTTTGTAAGACCGCCTGTCGGTCGGACGATTTATAAAAATAAATAAAGGTTCGTCTGTGGGGCTTTCGGCGATGAAGTGGTCGACAGCGGCACAAAATTTATGGGGCTCCCGCAAAATCTAAGGCGATCTAAAAGAAAAGTCATCTGACGGCCGTAAGTGGTCGATGTGGCTGAAAAATAGAAAAAGACTTCGTCTGTGTGGGCTCCCTCGAATCATGCTGGAAACTTCGTCTGATGGGGCTCACGTCTGACCTGAAAAAAGAACTTCGTCTGACCAGGGGCTCCCTCAATCTGATGCAGGGCTTCTCGTCTGTGGGGCTCCCTCGAAGTCTGAGCCACGAAGACTAAATAGGCAGGAATGTCCCGTCTGGTAGCCTGAAAAAAAGACTTCGTCTGACGCATCCCCGCTCCTCTGAGCCTGGTAGCTTCGTCTGGCGACGGGCTCCCCAGAAATGGAAAGTTAAAAAAAGACTTCGCATTTACAGAACAAAATGCACGAAAAAAGAACTTCGTCTGTGGGGCTCCCATCAGACGAAAAAACTGAGTCTTCGTCTGGCACGAAAGCACGAAAAGACTGACACGACGGGGCTTCAAGACGAAAGTACAAAAGACTTCATCATACGGGGGTTCGGCCTCGCACGAAACACAGACTAGATCGGCGATGAAGGTAAGATCCTACGCAGGGGCTCATTCTCAACGATCAAGATCTCATCTGAAACTCCGAGCAAGCTCGTGGGCAAACAATGTATTTCAGATGCAACAAAAGATAAAATCTGGTCGAGACATGAAACAAGATCGAGCTCGAACAACGCCACAAACCCGATCTTGGGGGCTATTGTTGTTACCAGATTATCACACGCCAAAGATCACCAGATTTATCACACGCCGGCAGATTTAATTATCACACGCCGCCAGTCCCACCGAGACCACGCGATCTGTCGTGCTTAAAGATTTGTCGTGGCTTTAGTGATTTGTCGTCTTTACGATATGTTTTGTCATGCTTTATGCATGCATTTGATTTGTCGTCTTTGGTCCTCTTTTATATAAATGACCTCACCCTTCATTGTAAAAAGAACTCCGAATGTTTCCCCATTCCACTTATATACCTACACCCACATTTTCGGGAAGAACTACGGTTCTTCCCGCAGTATTCTTGTTCGATTACTTATTTGTTTGGTGGTCAAATTCAACAAGCCACATCAGAATCGTAAAATATTTGACCGTCAACATATATATGTATATAGTTATTTATTATAAAAGAGTATTAGTCAAAATCAAGATGACACTAATTTAAATAGTGGTGTTTTTTATTTAGAAATAAAAAATTTAAATTTAAATTAAAAATAGAGTAGATGTCCTATGAAATTTGTTCGTAGTATAAAATTTATACTATTTATACTTATAAATTAATATCATAACACTTATTAATTGATATCACTACATTTATAAACTAATTTATATCATTGAATGCTATAAGGATAAGTTTATAAAAGACATAATATCATTTTATAAGTTTAATGATATCAATTTTATAGAACGACCAAGTTTCACTAGATAATTTGTATTTAAAAATATATATAAAATTATTAAAAAACTAACGTGAAACTAATAATTTCACACCCTACTTTCAGTTATACAAAACTATAAACAATACCCCGTGTCATGTATAAAACAGTCTAATACAAATTTTTATTATAAATATGTTATTACGTCTAAGAAAAGACTAACACGAAAAGGCATAAAAGTGGTCACAAATGAGAGTTGTCATCCACAATATAAAAAGATGAGTTTCTTTTATAATTCCAAATCCACGCGTTTCGTGGATCCCAGAAAATAAATTAGAAAAAACTACTACATACTTTGTTAATTGATTACTTAATTAGTAATCAACCCTTAATTACAAATTCAAGTCCCACTCGAAAGCAGTATTAGAAGCCACTGAACTGCAGCTTGATGATTCCAAAATGAATAAATCACAAGATTGTTGGCGCTTTAATTTACACATATTCGGGCCTACGCAAGTGACATCACTTCCTGTAGATGAATATTCATCCATATTTTTGCGATGTCTTATTCGTGGAGGTCTTTTCTCCTTGGAAATTTCAGCCACTTGCCCACATTTACTACTTTTTTCACCTTTCTGAAGATGCGTTTGCCAATAGTTTTTTATATCATTGTCACTTCTTCCAGGCAATTTCGCTGCAATTGCAGACCATCTGAATTCAGACGTAGGGAACAACAAACATCAATAATATATATAATATCCACCCACTAAAAGTAAGCACCTATTATATTAGGTCCCACACTCCCACTTTTATATGTCTACAGGTAGACATAAATAATACTTTCCTTCATCCCATTAGTTTGTTCCGTTCCATTATTTTGTTTATATATAAAATGATATAAATATTAAAAAAATCGAATAATGAATAAAGATTTTGAGAGGTATTTTTTTTAATATTTATTTATAAAATAATGAGATTAGTTGATTTATGTGTGTGGGCCAAAAATTAGGACATTTTGTTTAAATTTATAAAGACAGTAAAAGTGTAGTTTATAAAGAATTTACCTTTTTAGAGCGGGAATAAACTATTAGTACGAACAGAAAATAAAAGTATGAACAAATTAGTGGGTCAGAGGGAGCAATGTTCAAGGAAAATTACTAATGTTAACCATTTAATATCGTTTAGTGAAAATAAGTTTTTTTTTTTGAATCAGGCAAAAAATTTTATTCACCAGTTTGAGTACTGGGATATAAGGCATATCGAGTACTCAAACATTACAAAAGAGTTACAAACACAAGTTTACACAATTACACAAAGGGCTATGCACCAGACCTCACAAACCAGTAAAATCAGTGCAACTTGCCTATTAAATTACTCTCTCACACACCAATCTAGTGAAAATAAGTTATTTAGTTAATTGAAAACAACTACTCCCTTCGTCTCATAAAATTTTGCTCATTTTCCTTTTGAGACTTCCCACAAAAGTTTGCACATCTATAAAAGAAATATTACTAAGCTACACCCTCATAATATTCACATATTTACACAAAATATCATTAATTTTAAGGTCCAGACATACACTTAATCAAATTAATTCATTTATTTTATACATAAAGGTTTACCATATTATCCCTCGACACACTACTCATTATACACTTTTTTTAATATGTGTGCTCAAAATTTGTAGAAACTTTTTTGGGATGGGGGAGTACAACTTTTCAATGAAAACAAATACATCAATTACACCGTGCAATCGGTGTATACAGCCCAACACATAATGTTTGTAGTTGTTAGCAAACTTTATCATATTAATTAAAAGTTAAAAATAATTTTCAAAATATTTTATATACTAAACTTGATCAAATTATTAAGGAGTAAAAATTAGTTGGCAAATTTATATATATCCTAAAAAAAATTCTTATGCAATTAAATCTTATATTTTCATTTTAAATTCGTGTTTCTTTTTTTGTTTAATTTGTTTTTTAAATGGTATCCTAGGTTTATTTATTATATTATTAAATTCTTTAAAGAAAATTAAGAAAAATCATACTTAAATGTCACTATTTACCCGATTAAAAAAAATCATTTGAATTATAACCGTACATAAAACCTAGCTCGAAAATTCATAAAATCTAGACCAGTAATTTTGGATTTGGATGATGAACATTTGAATTTTCTTTCTTCTTAGAATATGAGGAGAAAAATTAAAGGACAAACGCAAATGAATCCACGGAGCATATTATAACTTGGTATGCAGAGGCGGACCTACGTTGAACAAAATATATATCTGAGCTCGAAAATTCATAAAAGATCTAGACCAGTAATTTTTAAACAAAGATTTGGATGATGAACATTTGAATTTTAAATAAAATTTTGATTTTAATATGAAAATAGAGAAAAATATAAAATTCACAATATACGTAAAATGAATATAAAGATGTTTAGCATAATTTTTGAAAATATATATAAAGTGCGTTTAATTTCTGTTTATTTATGTTATAAATTGCACCATAATGTCTATATAATATACTTACTAAAAATGAGTAGGATTTGGGTTGACTGGAAAATCATACTTGTTCCCGAGTTGTTGATGAAGTTTTGCTACAACATCTCTTTCTTCTTGGCTTAAGACCCCTTTTTTCACACCAGGTTTTAGGTAATTCACCCATCTCAATCTACAACTCTTTCCACACCTCTGAAGATCTGAAATATATATATCAAATATTAATTTCTGACCCATAATATTAATATTAATATAAATTAATAAATAATTACCAGCGAATTTGGGAAGTAATCTCCAGTTCCAATGGCCGTATCTGTCAATATAAGCCCTCAATTTATTGTCTTCTTCTTCAGTCCACGCGCCTTTCCTCAATCCATCTTTATCAACATAAAGAGCCTTCACCATTTTCCCACACTCGGATCAAATTAATCAACCCAACTTTATGAAGGTTTAGATAAATATAATAGGAGAAGAAAGAAGAAGAAAAGAAGAAGGGTAGTAGGTCGGACACAATTATTTTGCATAAAGTACATTATTTGTTTTGACTTTAAGAACGTAACATAAAAAAATGGATTGTTAATTTAATGCCCCCATTAATTAAATGTATTTGGTAGCCATTTGACGTGGGGAATCCGCGTCTTTTTGGGTGTGCTAACTGTTAACACGTGCATTGAGTAGTGGAAACGATCGTTTTTATTATGCATCATCTAGTGTGTCATTAATTGATTTAAATATTTTTTATGTCCCACAAAAATAATAATATTTATAATTTTACACCGAATAATAAATTATCATTTTATTGTACATGGAATTTTAAATTTTACCTATAAACAAAATCGGCCCTGCGGTGGCGCCGCCGCGCAGGGCTCCCACTCCGGTGAGATCCCTCGAATTTTATTTATATATATTGATGGAGAATATTTATGTCGTCCAATAAGGTAGCGACACGTGGACAATCGTCTACACTTTGAATAAGGAGAAGGCCGGTCGAACGGGCTGGAATATTAGAGGAAGGACCTTGGCCCGAGCATTGGACCAGGCAGGTGTAGAGCGGATGGGCCAGCGAGTGCTTAAGTAGGAAACTGGGTCGATGGACAAATTAAGAGAAAGACCTGGACAGGGCTCAGGCCCATCCAGGGAGGCGTTGAGAGGAAGCTGACAGGGCAGAGATAAGAAGATGGACCAATGGACCGATTAAGAGAAAGATCTGGAGAGGGCTCAGGACCATTCAGGGGGACGAGAAGGATGAGCCCACTCCAGGTGGACGTGGTCTTGAATACCTGGATTTACTGAGAGAAGGTTAGCCAGTCCGAAGAATGTGAGCTTAAGGACTAGGGAAGAGTTAGTTGAGATTTTCCAAGGAGCTGGCCGAGAAGAGCTGGCAGGCCCGAGATTCGAGGAATTTATTGAGTCGAAAGTTGGAGAGTGCGAAAAGGATGGAGAGCCGTTGGATTGAGATCAATGGCTCAGGATAATGATCCGCGTGGAAAGAGAGCTAAAAACGTGGGATCTATGAATCAGTTCTGAGCAGAGGGGGCAGAAATGGCTAGGCACGACAGAAAGGTGGAGAGCAGGGGGGAAAACGTACCTCCTTCGGGAGGGATTTAAATATCCCTCCTAGGTAGCACAAAACACACGAACACTTACACTTACACTTGAATACTTTGAATTGAACTATTTCATACGATTTCACCTGAGATTAAGAGTGATAACTGACTTGAGTGTCGGAGAGCCCGCGCTAGAGCCCCCTCCGGCGTGTTTTTCGGGTATTATCATTCGTGGTGGAGAAAATTTAGAAGATGAGATAATCAAACCTTGTCCTCCCTCAAGTCCAGGTGTTTACAGGTTATTGGCGAGGATCCTGCGGTCAAAGCTTGTTGATTCCTTGACATTCAACATTCGAATCCCCGTTGCATTCCAGGTCATCTCTTGATCTTTTTTTTTTTTTTTTGCACATCAAATTGGCACCGTCTGTGGGAATATCTGAGCAAGACTTGAGTTGCTCTTGATATTTTATTGAATTCTCCTTCGAATTACTCTAGCTTATAAATGTTAAGTTAAGAACTTGGAGTGAGATCATGAATATAATTGAACTTTGAGTAATCACTTTTATATCGTTTTGATTATGTGAATGATTTGTATGAATTTTGATATATGGATGATCTCGTCTCTTGGAGACGCATTTAATAGAATTAGTTTCGTCTCTGGAGGAACCTTCTAATTCTATGCTCTAGAGAGCTGTTATTTCCGGACTTATGAATTTTTTTGGAATATGTTCAAAGAAGCTGCTAGATATATACGCTATGTGTATATGTGAGAAAATGGAAGTTTGTTTTTAAAATGTGATGTGAAAAATCATGGAGTAATGATAATGAGTTGAGAGGGAATATTTTCCTTACCTCGAGGGGTAGCTGGTCACGTAACTGGACGAGTTAAAAATGATATATTCTGCCAAACATTTCCCTGCAATATGTTTTATGAATGAGGTGATTAAGAAAAGATAACAACACGAAGGGAATACAGGAAGTTCGAAATTTGATTGTTAAGAATATGGTGTTTAGCCCTAAGGGCGGGTTTTATCCAAGTGGGTTGAAATTAGAGATTCACCTTTTCCGGATAAACCGTTATCTATGTTTTGATATGGAGATTAATTGTATGTGATTCATAAGTGATTTTTATTATGAGTTTGAGATAATGCCTCGAAAATGAAATCTTTTACAGCATCTTTGAATAATTAAAGTGATAAGAGTTGAAATGATTGCATGAAATCTTTGGATAATTTTGTGAAATCTTCGAATATTTTCAATAAATTTTGGGTTTAATTAAATCTGAATGTATTATTGGATGTTGAGTGTCCAAAAAAAATAGGGGGCCACGAGGTTCCCCTGGAAGGCAGTTCATAATTCCCACTTTTAGTGGGGCACTGAGTCAACAAACAAGAATATAGCTTCCTTTTTTAGGGATATAAACAGAGAACTAGAAAGTGGTTCCTGATTTAAAGGGAATATGATTAGTTAAAGATCTCCAACTTTAGAGGGAGGACTAAGTAAAAAATAAGGTGGTTCACCCAACAGTGCAGACTGGAGGTACGTCCGCCCAGCGAGCTAGGCAGTACAGACTAGAGGTCCGTCCACCCATCGAGGTGGGAAGCGTAACCTGGAGGTGATTTTGCTTTTCATTGGTTCTATTGAAGGAGAGGATGATTGGAGAACTGAAATCAGGAAAGCCTTAGCTGGGAGGATTTTCCCTAGGGAAATGCAAGAGTTAGAGTAGGTGGGCACGATTTTGCCTGATCGAAGGATACTTGTACAAATTTTTCATTCACGCAACCATACTTGAGATGCTTGTCCGTGAATGAGAGGGAGTACACACTAAGGAAGATACATGAAGGATGTTGTGCAGATCATACTGAGAAAGATACATGAAGGATGTTGTGCAGATCATACTAAGAAAGATATACGAAGGATGTTGTGCAGATCATGCAGGTTTTTTATCCATAACGAGAAAAGCTTTGAGAGCAAGGTATTTCTAGCCAACAATGGCTAGAGATGCGAAAGAGTTGGTAAGAAAATGCGAGAAGTGTCACAAGCAGGGTCCTTTGATCTACCTTTCTGTATAGGAGATGGGGACCGTGCACACGCCGTCCCCCTTTGCCAGCAAATGGCTCGAGGCCATTCCCCGGCCAAGAACGATGAGAAAAACATAATCAGGTTCCTGGAAAGGAACGTCTGTTGCAGATTTGGAGTTGGTCAGATTTGGAATATTTATGTCGTCCAATAAGGTAGCAACACGTGGACAATCTTCTACACTTTGAATAAGGAGAAGGCCGGTCAAACGGGCTAAAATATTAGAGGAAGGACCTGGGCCCGAGCATTGGGGCAGGTAGGTGTAGAGCGGATGGGCCAGTGAGTGCTTAGGTAGGAAGTTGGGTCGATGGGCCGATTAAGAGAAAGACCTGGAGAGGGCTCAGGACCATCCAGGGTGGCATTGAGAGGAAGCTGGCAGGGCCGAGATAAGAAGATCGACCAATGGGCCGATTAAGAGAAAGACCTGGAGAGGGCTCAGGCCCATTCATGGGGACGAGAAGGACCTATAGTGGGCTCAGTCCCATCCAGGTGGACGTGGTCTTGAATACCTAGATTTACTGAGAGAAGGTTGGCCAGTACGAAGAATGTGGGCTAAGGACTAGGGAAGAGTTAGTTGAGATTTTCCAAGGAGCTGGCAGGCTCAAGATTCGAGAAAGTTGTTGAGCCGGATGTTGGAGAGTGCGAAAAGGATGAAGAGCCGTTGGATTGAGACCAATGGATCAGGATGATGATTCCGTGGAAAGAGAGCTAAAAATGTGGGATCTGTGAATCAGTTCCGAGAAGAGGGGGGAGAAATGGCAAGGCACGACAGAAAGATGAAGAGAAGGGGGGAAAACGGTTACCTAGCTCCTTCGGGAGGGATTTAAATATCCCTCCCAGGTAGCACAAAACACACAAACACTTACACTTACATTTGAAAATTTTGAATTGAACTATTTCATATGATTTCACCTAAGATTAAGAGCGATAACTGACTTGAGCGTCAGAGAGCCCGCGCCAGAGCCCCCTCCAACGTGTTTTTCAGGTATTATCGTTCGTGGTGGAGAAAATTCAGAAAAGAAGATAATTAAATCCGGTCCTCCCTCAAGTCCAGGTGTTTATTTGGGATTGGCAAGGATCCTGCTGTCAAAGCTTGTTGATTCCTTGACATTCAACGTTCGAATCCCCGTTGCATTCCAGGCCATCTCTTGACCAATTTTTTTTTTCACATCATATATATATGTTTATATATGTTTATATATTTTTTTGCACATCATATATAAATAAATAATTCTTCATATTTTTCAAATTCGAAGAATATTACCAGCCAATTCTAGTTTCCTTAAAAATCTAAATACTTTCTGCTATTTTTGTAAGAGTCACAATTCTGTATATTATGTGTAATTGGTGTAATTTTAATTTTATTTTAACTAATTATCACCTTTTTAACTACCACACACTTCGGCGTGCAAAGAACTTAACTAAAAACGCGTTGCTGTAGTAGTGTGATGCGAACGAGGGTTTTGGGCCCAAGAATGCGTGCAAGATTATTCGCCAAATTGTCCCATAATTATTACTTGCGGAATTGTCCCATATTTACCAAAGATATTGTTACAGATTTCGCAGGAGTTGGCAAGATATGCAAGATCCACAAGATTACTCTAGTTTTATTATTTAATTGTCTAGATTCATTTTTTATCCTTTAATTTCGTATTTATCAAGAAGTTAGATATATATGTTAGATTTTGTCCTTTTTAAATTAGGTTTAGTCCTTTTTTCTCTTTAAATAGTTTTTGCACGTTTTTTATAATCAATGAATGAACAATATTAATTTTTCTTAGCAAATTCTTGCTAAAATCAATCATTCACCTGCTGCCTTGAGCCAGGGCGTCGATTTTATATTTGTTCTCTTGCTAGCCCGTGCTAGGGCGACAAATTTATCGTGTTTCCAAATCGCGGTTCTCATCATAGTGTTGCCACATAGCCTGGTGGTCAATTTCAAGTAGTCCAAGGAGAAGTTGCTGGGTTCGGCCCCTAAACTAAATACACCATGCTTAATTTTAAGGGTTTTTTTTTTTTTTTTTTTTTACTGTTTTTATATTTATAAACGTTTTTTCTTTTTTACTGTTAGTATATTCAATGAATTCTTCCTTCAATTATCATGATTAATACATTTTTGAAATATGAGTTATACCTTTTATTATTACAAGTAATACCTCTTTTATTGTAACAAGTCACACCCTTCCGTTATTACAACTAATATCCTTTAATATATATATATATATAACACTCAAATCAGCACCACTATCAATCATGACAATAAAATCTTTCTTATAAGAATTATTTATAAGAAGAGAAATCTTAGTATACCACTTCTGTGATATAACCATATTAATGGTAGATAAATGATTCTTTATATTACTATTTTTACAGACCTGATTCTTCAATTATCATGATTAATACACTTTGAAAATATGAGTCGTACCTTTCAGTATCACAAGTAATTACCCTTAACAATAAGTCATATCCTTAAGTTATCACAACTAATATTCTTTAATAATATAAATTTTACCTTTTAATCAGTTCCACGAATTCCTTGTGTGGAACTTGTTCACTCTACATTTTGTCTTTTTAATATGATTTTCTTGCTTTTCTTTATTGAATATTTCTCTTTCTTTTATCGATTTTTTTCTTACTTTTTCTCATTAATTTAATTTTATGCTGAAAAACTCTTGGATCATTCATAATTTGAGGTCAAGATATTTTTAATAAAGAAGTTTTGTTTGGTTGGGTGATATTTTAAAATTTATTATTCAATATACTTCCCCGAAATCCCTGTCAATTTTATATTGGTCAAGTGGGAGCCAGCTATTAATTTGGATATTAAAGGTTTGTAATTGTTCTTGTTTGTAACCTGCTTGAATGTGTTTAAATAATGACCCACCCCACGTGGCTTATTTAAACTGTTTTGAGATGTTGGTTGATGCATGTTCATATTTTTTGGAGATTTCAATATGATACATGTGATCGAACCTTGTGATATATTTGTGCTTATGCAAATTGTTATTTATTTCAGTTCAACATGTCGCAACCTTTTAATCCACTGTTCAATATACTTAAAGACAATTTGCTTACTGGTGAAAACTTCGTTGATTGGAGTCGTAAACTTACTATTGTCCTCACTGCACAAAGCCATAACTGGGTTCTCACTACACCTAAACCAGAAAAGCCAAATGATGAGTCAACTAAAGCGGTTAAGAAAGAGTATGCTGACTGGGAGCGTTCCAACGAAATGGCAAAGTGTACCATCTTGGCTTCAATGTCAGATGTGTTGCAACACCAACACCAGAACGTTGAGACCGCTGCAGACATCATGACTAGTCTTAAAGCGATGTTTCAACATCAGAACCGTGTGGCTCGTCAGATCACTATGAGGGACTTGCTCTCTATGAAAATGGTGGAGGGAACACCCGTAAGGGAGCACGTTCTTCAGATGATGGCTCACCTTAACAAACTTGAGGTACTTGGCGTTGAATACGACATCGAGACCCAAATCGATTTCGTGCTCCACCCTCTATCGAAAAGTTTTGAACAGTTCAGGCTGAACTACCAGATGAACAATCAGAAGTTCTCAATGCCTGACCTGTTGCAAGCTTTAGTCTCGGCAGAGGCGATATTGGGGCAAAAGAGCCAAGCCTTGGTGGCAAATGGACCTTCTTCTTCTTCTAGGCCAAAGGGTGGTAAGAACAAGAAAAAAGATAAAAGCCACAAGCAAGTGAACTCAAGTGTTGCCAAGGGCAAAGAAAATGTGAAGGGAGGTGGAGGAGTGAGCAAGTCAGCTAAGGAGAAGTGCTTCAACTGCGGTGAAAATGGACATTGGAGGTCAGCCTGTTCCAAACCCAAAAGGAATGGAAAGAAAGGTAATTCTCACACACTAGTTGTTGAAACTTGCTTAGCGGCGTATGCCTCCCATTTATGTGTGGTGGATACAGGGCCCACTGATCATGTTTGTTTCACTTTACAGGGGTTCAAACGAACCCGACAACTTAGTGGGAGTGAGGTTCTCATCACACTGGGCGATGCTACGAGAGTGGCAGCTGAAGCAGTGGGAGAAGTGCACATGTCCTTTAAAGACAGAGTTTTAATTTTAAGAGATGTTCTTTGACCGCACTGTCGAGGTGCGACAAAAATAATAATAACCCAAACTATTCTACTAACTTGTAGTAGTGGAAAGTACGGGATCGATCCACAGGGAACGCGGAATTGTAATTGTGCCAATTGTTTGAATTAGTGAGATATCACACAAAGGAAGGGGGGTTTGTTTGAGAGTTTTACTAACACTAAAATAAACAGCAACCTATCAAGTAAAATTAAATGATCTCCAAAGAAACAATAATGAAACTTTAGCAAACGAAAACAAGAAGAAACAAGTATCCCAATTCACGGTTCATTCATCCCCCAGATTAACACGATGGCTTCAACCTCAACGTTTACTCTATTTGTTTTTTAGATTAATGCCCCTCGGGGATCAAAACACTTTGATTTCCCGGTCCTATCACTTAAGTATATTTAATTGAAAAGACGTCTCTTCAAGAAAACCTTTCTAACTAAGCAGTCTAGGTTAGCCCATAGATTTAACCCAGTTAAAAGCATTAAACCCTAGGATAGAGAGCAAACAAATTCCCAAGTACACTTAGCGCGACCCGTAAGAACCTGGTTTAACTCACCCTAGTGAACCCACTAGTTGTTACCAAGAGTCTCCACATATAACAATTACACGGATTACATGCTTAGACTTAACAGGACATATTTAAACTATTAACCTAAATGACCAGTCTAAACTAATTAATTTAAACACGCAAGAAGTTGAAATAGATAAATTCACTAATACACATTTGGCCTTGGACAACTGTTAAAATAGCCCTTAGAGAGCGGTTATAACAGTTGCCCAAGTAACAGCTGTCCAAGCTTGGACAGCTGTTAAAAAACCGTTGTCTAAAAAATAGACTTAGACAGCGGTTTTGAACCGCTTTGCAAGATTGCAGCTTAGACAGCGGTTTTCAACCGCTGTCCAAATTCCTCCCTTGGACAGCGGTTTTCAACCGCTGTCTAATATATATATTTTTAGGCACGGACCCACCAAGCATCTCATATATAGGCCACCAAGTCTCCCAAATAATTGAGGCAATTATTCGCTCCCATGAGGGACCGAACACAGGACCTTGGGCGCCGGAGCGGGGATCAATTCCGCTCGGGCACTAGCTTTCTTACGTTTACTTAATGAAACTAATTCTATATGTCCTAGAATTCATTTTTTTAAAATCTTTATTTCAATTATCTTATTTATTAATTCAATCACACTTTTTTATATAAGAATATTTTTTTATATGAATTTAAATTAAATTATATTAAAATTATATTTTTTACTTGTTTTTTTTTTAAGTATACTACGTACCTTTCTTTTAAACTTGTAATACTTTTCCTTCTAAACAAGTAATATACTTTTTTTTATCTTAATAAGTAATATTTTTCTTTAAACAAGTAATATTTTTTCTTCTAAACAAGTAATATATATATTTCTTTAAACAAGTTATACCTTTCTATTTAAACAAGCTAGTAATACTTTTCTATTTAAACAAGTAATTATTTTCTTTAAACAACTAATACTTTTTCATCTAAACAAGTAATATTTTTCTTGCGTTTACTTAATGAAATTAATTCTATATGTTCTAAAAATCATTTTTTCTTACAATTTTTTTAAAAAATTCTTTATTTCAATTATCTTATTTATTAATTCAATCACATTTTTATATAATAATTTTTTATATAAATTTAAATTTAAATTAAATTAAATTAAAATTATATTTTTTACTTGTACTTTTTTTTAACTACCTTCTTTTAAACTTGTAATACTTTTCCTTCTAAACAATTAATACCTTTCTATCAAAATAAATAGTATTTTTCTTTAAACAAGTAATACTTTTTCTTCTAAACAAAGTAATACTTTTCTTTAAACAAGTTATACCTTTCTATCTAAACAAGTAATACTTTTCTATTTAAACAAGTAATACTTTTCTATCTAAACAAATAATACTTTTGTATTTAAACAAGCAATACTTTTCTATCTAAATAAGTAATATTTTTCTTTAAAAAAGTAATACTTTTTCATCTAAACAAGAAATACTTTTCTTTAAACAAGTTATACCTTTCTATCTAAACAAGCAATACTTTTCTATTTAAACAAGTAATACTTTTCTATTTAAACAAGTAATAATACTTTTCTATCTAAATAAGTAATACTTAGACAAAATTGAATTAATTTATAAGAATATTAAATATTATAGGTATTAATTTATAACAATTAATAGTGATACAAGTTCGTAAGTGTAATATTATGAATTTAATATTATGAACAAGTTTTACATAAGGGTTTGTGTTAATCTCATTATATGAGACGAATATTAAAAATAAATAACACGAGAATTTAAAGAATAAAATATTTGAATTGTACATAAAAAGAATTTACAAAAGCAAAAAAATAAAACAAAAAATACAAGCTTTACAAAAAAAAAAATTAATTCAATTGGAGAGCGGTTATGAACCGCTCTCCAAGCTTTAACTTGGACAGCGGTTCAAAACCTCTCCAAGTACCCTTGCATAGCGGTTATGAACCGTTGTCTAAGCTTTGATCTTGGACAGCGGCTTTTAACCGCCTGTTTTTTTTTAATAGAACCGCTCTCCAAGAGACCACATAAAGAGCTATTCGAAAAAAGGACTGTCCAAGTGGAGCTCTCCAAGCTCAAATGTGTAGTAGTGATTAAACAATCCCAAAACGAATACCGTAACCATCTCGAATTAAATAATCACATCAAACATGGGTTCAGAAATCCCCGGAGTTGGGATAAAAGAGTCTAGCCTCTAATAGGCATAACTAAAACAAACGTCTAAATAAAAAATAATAAGAAACGAACTCCAAAAACTCTTCTTCGTGAGTCTCTCTCCAGAAATTATCGTGACCTTTTTGCTTCCCCCCGCACTTAACCGCAGCTTGTCCTCAAGCAGGATATCGTATAGGAACAAAATAAGACAAAAGGGTGATAATGCAAAACATGAAAATGAAAGAATCTGATTACCAACTCTGGCCGGGAGTTTGATTCTCCAGCTGCTCTTGTAAGCCCAAATGCCATTGCCCACTTCAACATATTTAAGCCTTCTTCATGCTCACTAATAAAACAACCGTCCTGCAACAAAAATTAAGATAGACACACGAAGAAGACAATCAAACAGGGACTGCAAAAATTTAACTGCTACTGTGACACTTGGTTACCCAGTGTCAAAATTGTTGGAATTTAGAGGCACGTAAACACGTAATACATGCGCAGCAGAAATTAAAGTTCACCAACAACTAACAATTAATTGCATAATTAAACAAGAGTAAACGTAAACAGAATTCTTACAGCAATTCGTACACGGATTCCTCAACTATGGTATCAACGTAACAGTCGTTTACTAACTCACACAGATCTGCCAGCGTTGAATCCCCGAGATGAATTTGCTAGGAAAATTCTAACTTAGAGATTTTATGGAGAAATATGAACCCACGTATTATGAATTCCCAAGAGCTCATATATATAAGAGAGGATTAGCTTAAGTCTCAAGCTAACCTAATTAGGAAATAAAATCCCTAATCTTTATCTAAATAAATCTCTTAGATTTATTTCCCACATATAAATCTCTACAGATTTAAATTCCATATATGACAAATCTCTACGATTTGTTTCCATATATATTAAATAATAATATTCCAAATATTATTATTGGGAATTCTTATTTAATTAAATCCAATTTAATTAAATATTAATAATAATTAATTCCAAATTAATCTATTATTAATCATTTCTCCATAAATTAAATATTAAATCTAATTTAACATTTAATCAACCAACTATAATTAGTAAACAACCGTTACTTGTTGTGTGACCATAGGCCCTAATATATCGAGCGATTAGTCAAACTAACAGTCTTAATTGAACCCTAGACAATAAATCAGACATTCTCAATATATGAGGTACGTTGCGAGGAAATGTGCAACTTGTAGGTCCCGAACGGGTTTTGTGAGGGCAGAAGTCTAGAGGGGAGGGGTGAATAGACTTCTGAAAACTTTTGTGCAGATCAGGTGTGATGGCGATTAGCTTTGATCGAGTCTGAGTGAATCGGTTTGAACTAATAACCAAACTTACCGATCGCTGAAGGCGATCGATTCGAGAATTATCGGTTTAAGCGATGTGTCGCGAAGCTTAAGTTTTACCCGTGTGAAAAACCCGGTTTTATAAATCGGTTTCAAAGTTAGTCTTTTAACCAACACCAAAGTGTCAAAACCGACGATCGAAAACTTGGTGCTAACTGATCTCAACTTGGAATATGTATGCGCTTTAAAGGTTGTGTGCGATTGTGTAAACAGTTAATCAAAGCGGTAAAGGCACACAAGATTTATAGTGGTTCGGACAAACCAGTCCTACGTCCACTCTTCCCTATCACAAGGGGCACCAACTTAACCAACTGGACTTTGTTTTTTATGTGTAAGTCCAACACAAGACACCCTCTGAGATGTTTAAGGAGTTCTCACTCGACCGATCCCGGAGATCGAAACTAGAAACCCTAGTCTGAAATCTTGCTAAACAACTTAACCTAACTTGGGGTTTGGATAAGTGTTTTTGGTTCCAACTATGAAATCTTTTCTCGTGTTTAAGGTAGTCTATCAGCTAGATGAAAAGATTTCTTTGCTAAGAACTTATGGGGATGAACACTATAGAAAAATAAGCTTCAAATTTGTGTTCTTCGTGCGAAATCGATAGTTGCTTGAGCTTCTTGATTGTTCGGTTTTTTCCGTGTCTTCACTCAAGTGTGATCCCATATTTATAGACCTTGAAATCAAAGAGCCGTTGGAGAGCAATTCAATTTCGTGCTATACTTGGTAGACTTGCGGGATTGATATGACGTCTTGAGAATGGCATGGCCGAAAAGCGTGAATATTGTCTTTTATAGCCGTTAGAGAGAAAGAAGATCAAATCCCGCAATTCACGGCTCCGATCATCGTGTCTTGTCCTTATTGATAGCGGACTCACTTTTGCGGTGTTGTTTTACCAACTAAGGTTGACATTCTTTGTGTCCAGATCATCGTCAGATGATAAGATGAAAAATCGGTTTTTTCACCGGAAATGACCGATCGATCAAAAGGTCGATCTGTCTACTGACGGAGTCATCTGGTGCTGGTTGACTTAGCTTCAACTAGCAGACTCGACAGATGTAGGTCTTCTGGTCTGATCTTCGAGTATTCTGAGTTTGAGCTTTATGACTTAAGCTGAGATATCACGGAAGATCAGATCGATCTGATCTTCCGTTCTTGTTTTGCATTCTGGTCTGTCGGATATCAGCTGTCCTTTGAGTCTTCAGATCTGACCTATACATATTGAGATTCCCCCTCAATATGTGACCTATCTATTACATTAGTTGTTCTATCAATAATTATCAACCGGTATTCTATAGATTTGAATATAAACATCGATCAACCTAATGTGTCCGACCGGGTCCTATTACATGTGTTTCTGGAACTTTCATCAAAACTATAAATTTCCCAACAATTTCCCCATTTTTGATGAAACCAAAACACCTGAGAAACCAAACACAGTTGATAAATATAGAACAGTTAAAGAGCATATAATCAGAAGACAATGAGATTTTGTCTTAGGATCAGAAAAATAAACTTTTCTCATTAGATATGTCGATTACATGTTACAACAGAAAAGTTTGAAATTAAGAGCAGCTGATCCTAAGAAGTCTTCTGGTCTTCATTCTTTTGGCTTGTATCCTTCTGGCATCTCTCTCTGATCTTGAGGTACGTTGAAAATCTTGTAGAGTTTCCATTTGACATCATTGATCTGTTGAGGATCAGTTATGCGTGTTTTGCTCAAGATGTCAAAATAGAATCTCTGAAATGCCAGTCTGTCAAATGAGCCATCTGCCTTCTTCGAGTATTCTAACAGATCATACTCTTGGCGAGATATTTTTGCATTGATAATTTTGGCCTCATTTTCCAGATACTTTAGAAAATCTGGGTATTTGTTTTGCAACCAGTTGAGGAATTCATCATCTGGAGATTCTTCACTTGGAACAAGATCAAGAACAAAAGCATCCAGAAGCCATTCACTTATGATCTTATTCCATTCCTCAAAGCCTCTTAAATGTCGCGCGATCTTTGGAATAATCTCATCAACTCTTGCTGGCAGCTGAGGTTCTAGTACAAATTTTCCAGCCTTTCCTTTCTTCGCTCTCGATCTGAATTTCTTCTTCAAATTTTCTGCCTCTGCCAATTTTTTTTCCGCCTTTCTTCTTTTCTTTTTTTTGCTTCTTGACAATCTGCTTTTTTTTGGCTTCTTGAAAGAATTTGCTTTTTATGGCTTCTTCAAAGAAATCTGCTCTTGGGGCGATTTTTTCACCGATTCATTATCTGCTTTGAATTTGGCTAGCTGTGCTTATTGTGACTATCCCGAGTAATCGGGTACGAGTTGTGATGTCCCAAAGACCCGCAAAGAAGACTTGCAGCGGCCTAACTTTCTCGCCTTTGACTTTTCCATCTTTTCAGAGACTTCATTAGCAAAGCGATCCAGATGGTCTAGTCTTTGTCCATAAGCTTCAACTGTTTGAATCGGATCTTCGTTGATCGATCCGTCGATTGGTTTCTCACTCTGTCCTTCCCCCTTTTTGGTTTGATCAAAAAGAGTTGTGAGGTGGGAAGTCAGAGATCCAATGCTGACTGATATTGCCCTGTTGAGATCCGCAGCAGATAGACCTTGAGCTTGGACATTTAGATTTTGAACCTTCAAATCATTTCGATCTTAACAGATTCCATGGCGATGGCGAGTGAAAAATCGGTTTGTCAAGTTTCTCTTACGTCAATTCTAGCCTTTCAGTGAGCATCAGAAAAGAAACTTGTTGTTGATCCACTTGAATCAGCTTGTCATCAACGGATTTTATTAGATTGGGTGACCGCGGTGGTTCTGATTTGGGAGAACTGATCTTTGATCGCCTCAATCTGGGAAATAGCCAATTCTCTTTGATCTGATATTTCCTTGAGACCAATCTGCCTCTGATCAGCTATCACTCCCTCAACTTCTTCTTTCAGAAGATCTTTGAGACAAGATCTGATCTCCTGAATTTGATCACGGTGGCGTGAGATGTAGGAATGTTATCGTCAACTTCTTCTTTTTTTCATTGTTTCCGCCTCCGGTGGTTGGTCATGAACTATGACACCGGTTCCACTATCATCCAGCGACTCTGCATCCTTCATGTTAGCATCTGCCCGGGGAGCTTCTTCAACGGTCTCCGATTAAATCTGTTAAAGCAACCTAGCTTCCTGTGGATCGAGCTTTGTGATTTAATGATTATCGGCTCATTTGGTGATCCCACTTTAGCAGATTTCCTCATGTTGAAATCGAAGTCTGCAAACTCATTAGCACCACCCATCTGTTCAATGATGATTATAAAATCTGAGAAGCTTTTTAAACGAAGATCTCTCCAGGTGAGGATCTCCATAACTTCCTCTCTTATAGTCGGATGGGCGACCAGTTCTGGATATAACTCATCAATTTCTCGTTCGATTCTCATTCTGACCATTTTCCCAGCGATGGTCTTTGTAGATCTGGACTCAGGAATTGTCTGTCCAGATTCAGGTTGATGAGATGTGGAGAGTTCTGGTAATTCTTGAGTAGGCGGAAGTTGGCTGATTGGCTCGACCTCCGGAGAGGGTTCCTTTGTGTGGAAGCAGGTGTGTCTGGTTCCACATCAGGTAAGCTTTACGGTTTCTGAACCGATGTAGTTTAGGAGTTCGCGGGCGGTGGAGGAGAGTAGGAGAAACATGCTTTCGTGACGATAGTCGAGTGGTGAATCATTTCGAGTTGGAGGAGAAGGAGATCGCTCGTCTCGTCTTCTTCCTCGGAATGTTACAGCGAGCTCTCGGCTTGAAGCTTCTTGGTCGATTTTTCACTGATTTTTGTGGTTCATTAGGCGATCTGGCGCTCTTCGTGATCGACTCATCTTCTAAAAGCAGAGTCATGGGGGCTGCTTCCTTCTTGCCTCTCTTTTCCGGGCCTTCACCAGTCTTCTTTTCTTTTTCTGGGGGGCATCTGGTGTAGACGAGTTGCTTCCTTGCTCTTTCCCTTCTTTGCCTTCGGAGGAGTTGGCCGCATATCATCGTCTGGTGGGCCAAATATGGCTGAAGTGGTGGAAAGGAAAGCCTTGTAGGACTTCAGTCCATTCTGTTCCCATTTGGCATTCGGCATTTTGTCTTGTAGAATAACTGCAACCTTGTTAAGATTGCTGATCCTCTTCTTCAGATAGACCTGCCTCCACTCATCAACTCCAAATTTCTCATGTTCTTGGAGTAGAATGGCCTTTAGGAACCCGTGCCAATTGATGTTCTTGGCTTCATCAATTATTGCAGCCATGCTATACAATTTGACAGATGTAAGAGCATCTGGGCTTAATGAAATACCCATAACTGTTTTTGACAAAATTTCAAACAACAGTCGGTATTTCCTCTTGAGCATTGGCCTGACAAAACCAGCTGCATGATGTTTGTCGGCCTCTCTGAAGAGCTCATTTCTGATCAGCTCATCTTGATTCTCCTCAGAGTGTGTCGCAGGTGAGATTCGCCCTTTTAGTAGTCAATGACGAAGTTATGTCCTCATTAAATCGGTCGATCTCTTCTCCCATTGATTTCGAAAGTAGCTCTTCTCCTGGAGCATCTGTATCCACTCTTAAATTCCTTAGGAATTCGAGTGCTTCATACTGCATCACTGGGTTGCAATGAGCAGCACAATATTTCTCAAGTCCTGCTTTCTTCAGAATTTGCTCCACTTCCATTGATTCCGGATCCTTTGTCAACTTGTCCTCGACAATCCTTAATGTCAGTTCCGCATAATTGCACATTATTTTACCCATACCGTGAGTAATCATCTACAAATAAGATAGATTCGGTTAACATTGTGCATAATCACTAAAATATCACATATGCGAAAACCAATAAACAATAAATCATAATACAGGATATCGACGAAAGACAAAAACTTTAAGAAACAAAGGTTTTAAGAAAGAAGATTCATCAAAATAATCATAAATTACCAGATTCAGTTTTTCGGAAAGATGGATTTAGATCGAAAGTAAAAACTCTTTGAATCGTAGATAATCTGGAGTTTTCGAAGAATAAGTCGGAAGATTGTGAAAAAGAAAAAACTCCGGTAGGGTTTGATGAACCTTATAAAGATGAGGAGGGAAAACTAAAGACAAGATTTTGGAAGATCAACCGGTTTTGAAAAGAATAAACGCTCCAGATTGAGCGGTTTTGATCGTAGGGTCAGGAAAAGTACGTATTAAACCTTTTGGATTTTAAAGACACATTTAGTAGCAATTAATACATGTACCCCACGTCCGCATTAAATGTTTTGCAGGGAACACGTCACAAAAGGTAATGAGAGCAGTAAGGCGAGTAACTTCAGATAAGAGCAGACAGATAAGTAAGCAAAGAACAAGAGAAAAGGAAAGCGTATCTGGTTGACTGATATTGTAATCAGTCAATACCACTTGTCCATGTTGATTTCACTTGTTGATCTTAATATTCTGCCTAAGCCTTAAAATTTCCCAACTGTTCCTTTTAACCGATCTTCTTCACTTGCGTCTGATTTCCCTTCTGATTCTCCTAGATCAGTTGAGGTTCCCCCTTCAACTGATATTTTTGTTTCCTCGTAGACTTATATATCTGATTTGTTGAGGTTTCAAGCACAACTGATCTTCCTTATCTGATCAGTTTCATAAGTAATCAGTTTTTGTTGACCTAATCTGATCCTTCTCAGATCAAGTCAATTCTTGGGATAAGTGTTACCGCCAAAACTTAGTCTAGAATAGTAGCCTCTATTCCCTAAGTTGGCGTGCTTTGACATGCGTAATTATAGTCTGAATTTCTCGATATGTCAATCCGCCGTAAATTTATCCAATTATCAGTCGCGTGATTTCTACACGCTATCCTTGTGATGCAAATTTCTTAGAAGGGCTTTTTGAGATCAAAATTTCATTTGCACCCTTGCTTGGCCTCTATAAATTGGACCAATGTTTTACACAACATAACCCATTCACCATACTTATCTTCTTTGTAGAATCATGCCTTCTGGTGAACCCTTATTTCCGGTGAAGCTTCCGGCAAATACCTTTACCCCCTTTTTAATGAATTCAGCTTCTCAAATCAACCCTGTGTATCCCTTATCGCTGTTTTCGTCGTCATCAAAGATTTCACATACAATTGTTGCTAAGCTTCTCTACCATCAGGGCGGCGGATCTGCTGTCGCAACTGAGAAGACACTTCTCCTAATCGTATGCACCTTGTGTGTCTATCGTGATGACGTAACATGCATCAACAGACTCAGTTTGATATAAAACATGAGTTTGATATACGGTCTTGATCAGACAACAGCTAATCTTTCTATATCAACTCAATTTTTGCATGTGACACATGTGCCCATAAGGTCTTTGAACCACTTTCTTGGCACATGTGCTCCATTTAACAGCTGGAGAGCCCATTGACTTCAGGTCTAAGGGCTCCTGGCTTAAAAATCCTATCAAGGCCTCTCTCGCTCCATTGTATTTAGCTTCTGCGAGTGCCTTGGGATTATTTTAAAGCCTCTCTCACCCCTTGTTAAGTGGGGGAAAATGAGAGCATCAGATTTAAAATCTCTCTCTCTCCGCCACTTCTAGGGTTAGGATGAGGGTTTAGGGTTATAGGTTTAGGGTTTTCGGTTATCACTTATGTACTGACCTCCGGGTCCTTTGTACTTGTAACTTGTAATGTAACCTGACCTTTGGGTCTTTATCAATGAAAAGTTCTATTATTCCATAGTTGTGTAAATTTTCTGCTTTCTTATGCGATTGTAGACTTTAATCTCTGAATCTTGCTTGTTGAGTATCAGCTTAATCGACTTACAAAGATGTAAAATAACCAACTTGATTTAATCAGATAATCCTTTAAACCGAAATATCCTTTAATCGATAAACCTTAATCGATCGATTTCCTTTAATCGATAACTTGTAACTGATCGATTCCTTTTAATCGATAACTTGTAAATCTGATCGACTTCTTATATCAGTTTCTTGACTGACCTTCTGATCAGTTGAGATACCAAACTCAACTGATTTCTCTTAACCTGGTTATTCTCTTAACCAGATTATTCTCTTAACCAGATTATTCTCTTAACCAGTTGGTTCTGGAGATCAATCCTTCAACCATTTTAGGTGCCTTTTCTCCAAGATCCAGAAGCCCTAGCTCATTGCATAATTCTCCTCGAATCGATCTCAAATAAGTGGCTTGGTTAGAATATCGACTTTAGTATATCGGTATGAATCTTTTCCATTCGATATTTTTTCTTTTCAACATGATCTCTTATAAAATGGTGTCTGAGATCCACATGCTTGCATCTTGTATGTAGAACAGGATTCTGAGTGATTGCAATAGCACTATTACTGTCACAGAAAATTGGTACGTTCTTAGCTATAATGTTGTAATCCTCATTTCTTGATCGAGCGAGCGATTAGGAACAACAACTTCCCTGACCCGTATATTCTCGCTTCAAGAGTAGATGTCGCTTAATCGATGTCCTTCTTTTGAAAACCACGAGATCTGTTTACTTCCTAAAACCGACAAGTTCACGAGGTTGATTTTTTCGTCAATCTTGCAACCACCATAATCGAATCGAGAATACCCACTAAGCTCTAGATTATCATCGATGGGTAAAATAAACCAAGGTTTACCGTCTCCCTTCAGATACTTAAGAATCCGCTTAGTCGCTTTCTAGGTGGCTTATCATTGGATTTGCCTCGAATCGCACATACACCCCTCTGCGAAGGTTATATCCGGTTTCTTTGGCGGTCGGTATAGTAGAGATCCAATGAGAGCCCTATATTCCTTCGATTGGTTTTTCGACCATCCTCATCCGGATCCATCTTGAATCCAAATCATCATAGGAATTTTGGCTTCCTTACGATTCAACTCCAAACTTAGCCAATAAATTCCTAGTGTACTTTGCTTGGCGATGAATATCCTTCGTATTTTGCTTTACTTGAAGACCCGTAAAGTAATTCAACCGACCCATCATGGACATTTCGAACTTCCCTTGCATCGGTTTTTGAATCTTTCACATAGACTTTTGTTGGGAGATCCAAAGATGATGTCGCCCACGTAATCAACCATCGAAATATCTTCTCCATCTTCTATTCGAATAGGGTTACGTCCCATTGTTCCTTTAGTGAACCCACCGTCAATCGAGAATCGAGAGAGTGTATCATACCAAGCTCGAGGAGCTTGTTTCGAACCATAAAGAGTTTTTCTTAAACGGTACACTGGTTGCCCTTTTCAAAGCACGGAGGTTGTTCGACATAAACTTCCTCTGCTAGTACCCCGTTTAAGAAAGCACTCTTTACGCCCATCCATCGATACACAATGAACCCTCTCATGGGAAGCATATGCGAAAACAAACCCGAATGGCTTTTAAGCGGCGGCCGGTGCAAAAAGGTCTCATCATAATCAATTCCTTCCGATTGTGAATACCCCCTAAGCAACAAGTCTTGCCTTATTTCGTGATGACATTTTTCTCATCTCTTGTTCTTGAAAACCCACTTCGTGCCTATTACGTCTTGATGATTTGGTCTGTCCACTAGTTCCCAAACTTGATTTCTCTCGAACTGTTCCAGCTCCTCCTGCATGGCTAGAATCCAGCTTGCGTCTTGTAGAGCTTCCTCTATTGTTGTTGGTTCCTTCATGGACAAATAACAGCAATACATGGCACTTTCACCAACTCGATGTCTAGTCTTAACTTTATCGAGATGGGTCTCCGATGATTAGATCAGTTGGATGACTGGTTATCCAGGTCCTTCTGTTCTGATTTACGGCGTTTTGGAGAACATCATCCTTTTCTGATAAAGCTTCATTACTAGCGACTGGGAGTGGTGCAGAATTATGATCCACTTGATAAGAACATGTCTCAGCTGATGTTGGACTCATCATGTCTCGATGTCCGTTAAGTGGGAACTTCAGTGTTCCCCCGAACCGGATGGTTTCGGTTGATCTTTATCTCGGTTGTGCGAACTTCTTCATCGACGATTGATCGTACCTTAGGATCTGATTGATCCGTGAATCGGCCTAGATCCGGAATGTATCTTTATTTATTTACGATCCTTTTTCTTTGATCGTTAGGCGATCCATTTTCTCGAGCATCGGTACATGTTGATCGTGTGCGTCTTGTTACGGTACGGATATCTCTTGTTCGGATGATGCTTCATCAAAGACTACATGGGGTGTTTCTTCCACAATTAGGGTTAAATGCATTTGTAGACCACGAAAGCCTTGCTAGATGAGGAGTATCCTAAGAATATACCCTCATCCGACTTGGCCTCAAAAGTCTTCAACCGACTCTTCCCATTGTTGTGTATGAAACACTTGCACTCAAAACATGGAAGTAAGAAACACGAGGTTTTTCGCCTTCCCACGATTTCATAGGGTGTTTTGTAGTGAGCCTTAGTCGAAGACATCTGTTACGAGTATGGCATGCAAAGGTTGATTGATTCGCCTGAAACGGCTTGGTAGTGCATGTTCAAATAACATTGTGCGGCGAAAATTTCTTTGAGAGTCCTGTTCCTCCGCTTCGCTACTCCATTCATTGTGGCGTTCTTAAATTTGATGTTTCATCTTTGTATACCAAACTTAGAGTAAAAAAATCAAGAATAAAAGAGTTCGAAATTATGTACCTTTTTATCCGATCGATTTTTACTACTAATCGACACCCTTCTCATTTTGTAATCTTTTTAGCAAACTCGGGTATCTTTGTTGTCGCCTCATTCTTCTTATGTAAGAATATAACCCGTAAACTTGGAATAGTCACGATTACGGAGTATATTTGCGTCCGTTGAGATCGACCGTGTAATCGGGTCCAAATAGATCCATATGAAGCATTGCAAGATTCTCTTTGGATGTTGGTCCAGAATTCATTTGAATGAAGCTTTGACTGCTTTCCCTTCTGACATGCACCACATGTCTGATCCTTTGAAAATACTTCATTCGGAAGTCCTTCCACTAGAGACATCCTCGCTATCTTATTAAGAGTTTTAAAGTTCGGATGGCTCATTCTTTTGTGCCGCAGCCAATCGCTACTTTTGGAACTCTTAACAATCAGCAGCATTTCTTGGGCAACCTGCTCCAATCTCTGTGTGTAGATCGTTCCTTTCCTTGAACCAGTTAGCAAAATCTGTTGAGTGGCTCGATTCTTGATAGTGCATTGATCAGTCGAGAACTCAACACTAAATCCGTTGTCGCAGAATTGTGAAACCGATAATAGGTTGTGCTTCAGACCTTCGACAAACGAGACTCCAGTTACTTGTACATCATCATTCTCTAAGGTTCCGAAACCTTTGGTATAACCAAAGTTATCGTCACCAAAGAGTACACGCGGGCCTTTTCGTTCTATGAAAAGAAATTGAGGAGATGTTTGCTTCGAAATCATGTGCCTTGAGCATCCACTATCGATGTACCAGATAGTTGCTTGCACACCTCCTTTGTTGGCCAGACCCACGCGAACTTGCAATCAAATCAGGCTTTAGGTACCCCTTTAGGATTGGGTCCTGAGGGGTTAGGGTTAGTTTTGGGAATCCATACAAACAGAGCACTTCTATTGAGATCAGTTAGATCAGAAGGCCTGATTTGTCTCCCATACTTGTCAACATAATCATACGTCTCTTTATATGCTTTCTGATTTGTATGATTATTAGTGTGAACCTTGGATGACTTAGAAGACTTGGGATTTATCTTTTCTGTTTGTCTTCTTTTTTTTATCCAAGATGTGGTTCAAAAAGCTGTTCCCTAGATTTACGATTATAGGGATAGGTACGATTGCTACCATCAAAAGATTCATATCTTTTTGGCATAGGTGGTTTTTTGGGTTTTACCTATAAGCGTGCTTTTTAAACGGTGACCTTGATTGGGTCTCAGATTAGACTTCCCTTTTACAGGTTGTCTTTTCTGGTACCTGATCTGTTGATTAGGTTGAGGTTTCTTCAGAAGAACTGGGTTCTTCTGTTGATTCCTCGGCTGATGCTTTACTAGTTGGGGTCCATTTCTGTTCCCCTTCTGGTTAGGCACCTGCCTTACCTTCTCAACCGGTCTTTTTCCCTTATTAGATACATGTGTGGCTTTTGATGTATCTTTGTCGTTTAAACTCGTCGATTACACCTTTTTGAGATGTATCGGTAGGGGCTTTTGAGGATTTGGAAGGGTTCTCAAACCCAAGTCCCTTCTTGTTAATCGTTGTTCGAAAATAGGTGTTCATGTCTTGAACAGTTTTAGATGATTTTGTGAAAACTTCTATTTTCTTACGCAAATTATCCTCAGATGATTTCAGACTTTCATGCATTCGGAATAGCTCATCAAATTTTGCTTGAAGAATCTTGAAGTCATCGAACTTTGTTTTTTTGTTAATAACCGGTGATCTTTGATCTGTTTCTCCTGATCAGAAGCCTTAACTTTCAGAATATTAAATTCCTCAGTTGCCTTCTGAGCAGTTTCAATAGATTTAAGTTCAGAGGCTTTTCTGAGATCATTCTCTTTAGCAAGCTGATTATTTCTGATTCTCAGCTTGTCATTTTCAGCTTCCACTATAGCATAAGTGTCTCATCTGCATTGGAGAGATCCTCAAGCAATTGCTCGAGTAGAGTCTGCAGTCAATCTCCCGGCGGTGTGCTAATGATAATAGTGTAGTAAAGCGAACAAAGCGGTTTGGAGGTTACCTCAGATTGGTCCTCCACGGCCATCGTGGCATCTCATCATCGTCTCGAGAGAATATCGATCTTCATTTTCATAGAAGTCAACAAAGATCTTCTTGATCGGTAAGTCTCTTCTCTGAGGAGGAGTATCCAGAGTCCTCAGAAGGCAGATAGGAATCTTCAATCCCTGACATGTCAGCAACCATGGCTTTTTTGTCCCTGTACCGTTGCTCTCTTCTGTTCCTCTTTTCTTCCCTTTCTCTTGGCGTCAGATCTGGGCAGTCTGCGCTATAGTGACCTGGCTTCTCACAATTGAAGCATGCTCCTTGATCCACCGAACCTTTTCTTCCAGGTGAATCACTCCGTCTGTATGACCTATCAGGTGACTCTGAGTTTCTTCTGTCTGATTGGTTATCTCTTCTTTCATCAGTCTGATTATCTCTTTTCCTTTCATCTCTGTGATCTCTCCGATCATCAGATCTGGTTCTTTCGGGAGATCTGTTGTCTGATCTCCTATCTCTTCCTCGGCTATGTTGATAATCTTTATAAAATCTTCGATACTTACCAAGTTGGACGTTCGACTTCTCAAGTTTCTGATAGTAGCGAAGCGATCTGCTCTACCGACTCATTATGTTCCCAATAGGTTCGTTGGCCTTCGACCTGCTGCTGGTTGCCTTAAAAGCAACTGATTTTGAAGTTGAGGCTTCAGCGGGCACCTCATCTTCATCAGTTTGTCCTCTTTCAATTAAATCGAACTAGTGAGCTTTAAGGCTCAAGAACAAGCTACTTGGTTTCATCTTTGAAATGTCTTGGCAATCCTTGATTACCGTGACCTTCATGTCCCATTTCTTGGTGAGAGACCTTAGAATTTTGTAGTTGATATCTTTATCAGACATCTCTCTACCAAGTTCTCGAAGCTTGTTTATTGACATTGTAATCCTTCCATCGAGTTCGTTGATGGTTTCGTTGAAGATCTTGATTTTTCAAACTTTACCGGTTAAACTTGTAGAGCGGTAGTCTTTTTATCTGGTCATTTTCCTCGCATATCTCAGCTAGTGTATCCCACATTGCTTTCGCAGTTTTGAGATATTTAATCTTTTCCTTGGTGACCTTGTCCATTGTTTTCATGATAATATGCCTTGCAATAGTATCTAGAGTATGCAGTTTCCTTTCCTCTGCTTCCATCAAGGCTGGGCTTTTTCGTACAAGACTTCCCGGGGCATGTTCTGGATCTCCTCCAACCCGCAGGTTGTCGTAATAAATGATGATGGGTCCTCTTTGATGACTTCCATCATTCTCGCCGCTATAGAACCTAGATGGTTGGACATATATATGGCCCAATCTGCATACTCATCGATTGAGAACTTTGGCAGATCATGATACATTCCTGAGGTGTTATCCATGCTGAGTGATTTTTGGAAAATGAATGAGTTTTAAAAATAGTTTTTCAAGATCTGTTCAGTTGACCACAAAGATTCTTCCTCAAGAATCGATGATACACAAAGCCGATGGTCTCAGAGAACCACCGCTCTCCCGATACCAACTTGTAGGTCCCGAAACGGGTTTGTGAGGGGCGTAAGTCTAGAGGGGAGGGTGAATAGACTTTTGAAAACTTTTGTCTGCGATCGGTGTGATGGCGATTAACTTTGATCAGTCTTGAAAGTGAATCGTTTGAATCGATAACCAACTTCTTGTCGCTTTGAAGGCGGTCGATTCGAACTATCGGTTTAAGCGATGTGTCGGAAGCTTAAGTTTTACCCGTGTGAAAAACCGGTTTTATAATCGCCTTCCAAAGTTAGTCTTTTAACCAGTTGACCAAAGTGTCAAACCGATCGATCGTAAACTTGGTGCTAATCGATCTCAACTTGGAATATGTATCTTGCTTTTTAAGGTTGTGTGTGCGATTGTGTAAGCAATTAATCAAAGCGGTAAAAGGCACACAAGATTTATAGTGGTTCGGACAAACCGATCCCCACGTCCCTTCTTCCCTATCACAAGGGGCACCAACTTAACCAACTGGACTTTGTTTTATGTGTAAGTCCAACACAGTACACCTACAGATGTTTAAGGAGTTCTCACTCGACCGATCCCAGAGATCAGAACTAGAAACCCTAGTCTGAAATCTTGCTAAACAACTTAACCTAACTTGGGGTTTGGATAAGTGTTTTTGGTTCCAACTATGAAATCTTTTCTCGTGTTTAAGGTAGCTATCAGCTAGATGAAAAGATTTCTTTGCTAAGAACTTATGGGGATGAACACTATAGAAAAATAAGCTTCAAATTTGTGTTCTTCGTGCGGAAATCTGATAGTTGCTTGAGCTTCTTGATTGTTCAGTTTTTCCGTGTCTTCACTCTGAAGTGTGATCCCATATTTATAGACCTTGAAATCAAAGAGTCGTTGGAGAGCAATTCGAATTTCAGGCTATACTTGGTAGACTTGCAGGATTGATATGACGTGCTTCAGGAATGGCATGGCCGAAAGCGTGAATATTGTCTTTTATAGCCGTTAGAGAGCGGCATCAAATCCATGATTCTTGGGCTCCGATCATACGTGTCTTGTCCTTATTGGATAGCAGACTCACTTTGCAGTGTTGTTCTACCAACTAAGGTTGACATTCTTTGTGTCCAGATCATCGTCGTATGATAAGATGAAAAATCAGTTTTCACCTGGTGAGCTGACCTGATCAGTCAAGGCTGATCTGTCTACCTGACGGAGTCATCTGGTGCTGGTTGACTTAGCTTCAACTAGCAGACTCGACTGATGTAGGTCTTCTGGTCTGATCTTCGAGTATTCTGAGTTTGAGCTTTATGACTTAAGCTGAGATATCTGACCAGATCAGATCGATCTGATCTTCCGTTCTTGTTTTGCATTCTGGTCTGTCGGATATCAGCTGTCCTTTGAGTCTTCAGATCTGACCTATACATATTGAGATTCCCCCTCAATATGTGACCTATCTATTACATTAGTTGTTCTATACAGTAATTATCAACTGGTATTCTATAGACGGTAATATAAACATCAGTCAGCTAACAGGTCTGACTGGTCCTATTACATGTGTTTCTGGAACTTTCATCAAAACTATAAATTTCCCAACACAACTACCTGTAACTGAAACATGGACTATTACGATTTCCTCCTTTCATTCGCAAATACTCGATTAAGTCCTGAACATGATGAAGTGTCTATTCAAATAACTTAATCAATTTATCTCCAATCACTAATTGATCATGTATATCACACTTAGCCACAAAGACTAAGTTGACGTGCATCGGCCGATGACTTTGATCCAATTATGATGAGAAGATGAGTATTCTCTTTAAAACCACTTTGACGAATGAATCCTATTCTTGGCTCAACTACCACGCACATGCACTTCGTGATGAACCCAATCCAAGTCGTATCTACCCATGGAAGGGTGCAAGCATTGGTCATGGTCAAAGTTCATCATCCCACACATGTCGTGCGTATTGACCTCAAGTCAAAGGAGTACCGCATCGCTTCCACTAACCGAGACACCCGTAGACACATATAGTGGAACTACATCAAATGGTTTCTCGGATGGGTATACCAATACCCTCTAAGGTATTTGTGCATCCATCATGAGATACCTAGTATCTCGTAGTAAGTGAGATCTTACCACACTCTCTATGAGTATGATGCAGATTGCACACCAATCTCCATTGCATCATCAATATCCCATTCTTGATGATCCTTGATCAGGGTTATTTGAGAATCATGCTTAAGTCATCTGAGTTCTCACAACCTCAATGACAACAATGACTCATGGGAACACTTATATGAATAAATACAAACAATCAAACATAATATTCAAACAAGTGTATTGCCATACTTTAATATCAAATGAACTATAATATTAAATCAAACTGAATATCATCGAGTATTATGTCCTTACAATAGATTATTTCTAGTACACTTACACTAACAATCTCCCACTTGGACTAGAGTCAATCACCTACATGTCTAACCCCTAGACCATCAAATTTCTAGTGTGTACATGAACACTTAGTGTTTTGGTGAAAGGCTCTGTCAAATTAAATATGTGGGAATACATTTTAATTCAATTTATCCTATTCTTATGATCTCCCAGATCAAATGATAAGTCTGGGTACATGCTCATTTATGCTTGTTGATCTCGGTTCTTTTGCTTGAGCAATCGCACCAGTGTTGTCTCAATTAAAACATTATTAGACAACTGACACTCGAAACTACCCCTAGTTCTCTTAAGAACTATAAAATCCAGACAGCCTCCTTGAGGCTTCTGATACAGCAATGTACTCAACTTTGGTTGTTGAATCTACAGTCCTTTTGCTTGGAACTATTCTAATCGACCTTCTCATTATTGAGAGTGAAACGTATCCTGACTGTGATTTGTAATCATCATAGTCGGATTGGAAACTTGCGTCAGCATAATCAGTCACTACTAGTTCTGACCTTTCACCATAGACAAGAAAACATTCTTTAGTTCACCTAAGATACTTCAGAATGGTCTTGACAGCAATTCAGTGAGACTCACCCGGATTCTGTTGGTATTTATCAGTGATGTTGACAGCGTAGGCCACGTTTGGCCTAGTGCAAGTCATGGCGTACATGATTGACCCAATTGCATATGCATATGGGACATATTTCATGTGCTTGATATCAGCTTCATTAGAAGGACAATCCTTCTTTGACAGCTTTATCCCATGATTTGCCGGTAGAGACCCTCTCTTAGAGTTCTCTATCGTAAAATACTTCAACGCCTTGTCTACATAGGTGGACTGTGACATCCTCAACATCCTCTTGGATCTATCCCTAAGGTGTAGCAGGCTTCACAAAGATCCTTCACCATGAAGGTCTTTGATAATTAATCTTCAACGGACTGCATTAATGGGATATTGTTTCTCAAAATCAATGTGTCATTGACATACATGATTATGAAAACAATATTCTTCCCGTAGTGTTTACAATAAACACAAGGATCTTCCGAATTTCTGATGAAGTCAAAAACTTGATAGCCTCATCAAATCGGATATTCCAACTCCTAGAAGCTTGCTTCAATCCATAAATGGATATCTTTAGCTTGCATACTAGATTAGAATTTGACTTAGATGTGAAACCTTCCGGTTAAGTCATAAACACTTCCTTATCAATGTTTCCCTTGAGGAAAGATGTTTTGACATCCATCTGTCAAATCTCATAATCACAGTGTGCTGCTATCGCAAGTAAAATTCGAATGGACTTGACCTTTGCAACTGGTGAGAAGGTCTCATCATAGTCAATGCCTTCGCGTTGACTATAACCCTTCGCCACCAACCTAGCTTTGTAGGTTTGTACTTTGCCATTTACAAATGGGTCTAACCCTTTTAGGTAACTCAACCAAGTCCAAGACTTGATTGGTGTACATCGAGTCCATCTTGGATTTCATGTCTTCATGCCACTTCCATGAATCAATATCTAATATTGCTTCAGAGTAAGTATTAGGATCGTCCTTATCCGGTATGTCCACATTAATTAGTTCCTCCAAGAGGTAATCGTATCTAATGGACGGATTATAATTTCTAATATACTTACGGAGTTGTGGTTGTGCAGGCTGTACATTCTGATCGTGAAAATTTTTGTGGTGCATCAATTTCATCAATGTCCGAAGAGTCCTCAAGAGCTACACTTTTAAATGCCTCTTAGGCGGGAGTTTGAACTATGTTGTTCTCATTCAGCCCACTTGGAGGTTCTTGCATAGGTAAGCCAACTCCAATTACGCTCCCACTGGCTGAAAGACGATCACCTAGTGAAAGACTCCCACTGTGAAAGTTGCTGAATGCTCCCACTGATTCTTTGTCATGTTGCTTTGACAATATATCAGTCTCTTTGTTAATTTGTGGTTCTTGAATTTCTTCAAGTTCTATCAGCTTACGACCTTGTTCCTTAAAGACATAGTCTTTTTCGAGGAACTTGGTCTGCCTAGAGACAATCACTGATTGTTTCTCAGGTAGATAGAAGTAATATCCTTTAGTTTCCTTAGGATATCCCACAAAGTAACCCTTTTCACCTTTGGATTCCAACTTGTCGGTAAGCATCCTTTTCACAATCACGTGGCAACCCCATGTTAGATATGTGTAAAAGTTGGCTTCTTGCCACACCATGGTTTATATGGTGTATGCTCAACCGATTTAGATGGAATCCTATTCAGAATGTAAATTGAGGTATGTAACGCGTATCCCATAAGAATGTTGGAAGACATGAAAAGCTCATCATGGACCTCACCATGTCTAACAGGGTTTGGTTTCTTCTCTCGGACACACCGTTCATCTGAGGTGTTCCGGGAGTAGTCCATTGCGACTGGATTCTATGTAACTTCAAGTAATCAGTGAATTCATGGTTAAGGTATTCACCTCCTCGATCCGATCGAAGAGTCTTGATACTCTTACCAAGTTGCTTCTCTACTTCAGCCTTAAACTCTTTGAATTTCTCAAAAGATTCGGATTTGTATTTCATAAGATACACGTATCCATATCTAGAAAAATCATCAGTAAAAGTCATGAAGTAGCCGAAGTGACCCCTAGCTAGAGTGGGCAATGGTCCACAAATATCGTTGTAGATCAACTCTAGAACTTCTTTGGCATGCACCCCTTTCCCAGAAAAGGGTCTGTTGATCATCTTGCCCATGAGATAAGATTCAAAATTATCATAAGACTCAGAGTCGAATGGGGTTAAGTAGTCTAACTTCCTTAACCTTGTAATTCTTTTCTCGTTTACATGATCAAGTTCTACAATGCCATAAGTAAGTCGGGTTTTCATGATTACTAAGTTTGAGTTTTTTATTTTGTATATTAAGAACATCATATCCATAATTCAACATTTACATGTTGCGAGTAATAGAAAGAACTAGATGACAATCATTAAGTTCTAATTTAAAACCAAAGGGTAAGTCTAACACATAAGTCCCCACACGTTCGGGAGCAACTATTGCTCCATTCCCACGTGTAAGACGACTTTACCCGCCCTAACTGCCCTATGACACATGAACCCTTTCATATTAGTACAAATGTGAGAGCTAAATCCAGTATCCAATACCAAGCAGTTAGCGCTATTAATGGACATGTTTATCTTAATAACAAACATACATGTTCTAGTGCTAGAAGCACCTAGTGCATTCCTTTTAGCAACTAGAACCTCATAGTCCTTCTTCCAGTGCCCTCTTACAGTAGAGGCACACATCCTTGTTTACCCGCTCCTTCTTTTGAACACCATCTTGAGGATAGTGAACTCAAAAGTCTTGAGCACATTATGAAGTTCAGGCATGGTCACATCCGTCTTATTCATATTGTAGTTCACAATGAAGCTAAAACATAAATACGGAAGCGATAGGAGGATAACTTAAATGAAAACGTTGGCCTTTTAGCTCGATGCCTAAATTACCAAGTTTATCAATTAAGCCTATCAACATTAGCATATGAGGTGAAATCTCCCCTTCTTTAGCTAACCGACATCTAAACAGATCTCTCATCACTTCATAAATCTCAGAATGAGATTCAGAATCAAAGAGATCCTTCAAATGCTTGAGCATTGAGAAGGGACCCATTTCCTCATGTTGCCTATGTATATCGGGAGTCATGCCGAGTAACATCACACACTGAGCCTGGGAAGCATCCTCTTGATGCTTCTTCTGAGCTGCTACGTCAAATGTGATTGTCTCAGAGTACCAGCTTCAAGGGTAACAGGGATATACGTGTCCAACACATACTCAATCTTCTCTTGCCTTAGCACCAAACACATGTTACGGTGCCAGTCCAGAAAATTTGGCCTAGCCAATTTGTTTATTTCCAAAACACATCTCAATAACAGTTATACATTTCAACTAACCAAGAGAAATAAAATAAAACAGGAATTAAACACATAATTCATATGATCAATATTCAACAATAAAAAATAAACGTGGCCTTTCTTTTGTGTTTATTTTGTCTCCATTATTTTCACATATTCAACGACCTCATCGGAAGAATACGAATTTATATCTAATATAAATTATAATGGACTAGGATCCACATTCCTACTATCATAATCCCAGCGAGGACTGATCATTACAATAGCATAACTGGTAGGTCTCCAAACCAATTGCAAAACTGTAATTCCTAGTTTGTCGAACCTAGTTCGACTGATGTCCCTTACCCTTTGTTCCCCTCGAGGGCTAGCGAAACAAAGTTAAGTTGGTTTACAACCATCAAGCGGCGACATTACATGTCCCTATAAAAGTCCCGTTAGATGTAGATCCGAGCAAAAGACGAGGGTCTTTAAGTACTCATTGGAACAAAATCTCCGGTTTACTTTTAATTTTGATGGAAGACATCTTATCAAATTAATGAGAAAACCATATTTTAGTGAGGAACGTTTTAAAGTCGGGGCATTAATTGCTTAATCGAGATCCAACATGTTAATCTATATCACATTTGAGCAATTATTGGGCGCCGCCTACCCAAACATGATTTACACAGACTAACATTTATTTGGGCGCAGTCTACCCAAGCATTTACGGTCCGACAAATATTGGGCGCCTTAATAACTCGTTTAATTCTTTAAACCATAATTTTAAAATCCAATTTTAAAATCAAGTTTTAATAACTAAATTCATTATTAATATTTTAACTCTTAATTAATTTAATTAATTAAGTCTGTCATTAGTCCAACTAATACATTTTGTGAGATTTAATAATCCTTTTAAATCGAATTTTAAAATCTAATTTTAAATTCAATTTTAAAATTATTAAACTTCAATAATTAATCCAATTAATCATTTTGGTCCAACCAATTTCAATTTCAGAATTAAATCAAATAAAATTCTAAAATTTAAGTTTTGATTTCATTTGTTTTCGGGGGCTCAGGTGCAATTCCAAATCTTGCACGGGAGGGCCCGTCTCAAATCAAATTTGCAAGACGGCCCTCCAACATCATCACCCTCCCAAATCGAATCCAATCTGAAATTTCCAAACACCCAATTCAACCAATATTACAGAATTCAATTTCATCATAATTAATCAAATTAATCAACCCAAAATTCTCGAAACAGGAACCCCCAAAATCAGATTCGTCATTCAAAGAACAGGGTCGCAAGTTCGACAAAATCGGCCATCAGCGACGCGGCGGTGCGCACCATCGGGCCTACGCAAGCCACCAACGTCACACCCAGCGTGCGGGCGGCTCGTCGTCGACAACAAGGCGGCGAAAGGGGGTATTTGGAAATGGTATGAGGGAGATCGCTAAGTAATGGTATGAGGGAGATCGAGACGGTGGCACATTACCACTGACTCTTCCCGAATCCGGCGACGCACCGCCTTGAATCGCGTCGAGACGGGCACACAGGCAAAGTCCCGAGTGAAAGCAAGCGGCGAGAGTCAAAATCGGAGAGAATCGACGGCGAACCACCACGACACGAGCGTGGGCGAAACAGGGTCGCGCTGCAACGCCGGTGACAAAGCACCGCGTGCGTGCAGAGCTAATCGCCTCCAAGGTGATGCCACATCGGAGCAGAAAAACAGCGGGCCATCGCGATTCGCACCACGGTCTACCGCGCGTGACGCGAGGCACGGTACCTAGCACCGGCCTCCGCGACGCGGCGTAGCTCCGCCAGTCGAGTCGAGGTTCTGCGAATGGAGGCGGAGGGAATCCCCGAGGAAACCCTAATCTGGGTGGAGGGGATGAACCGAGCACACAACAAAATCAAAAGAGGAGTGCGGTATCTAATACCGTGCCCCCAAACCAATTAAAATTTAATTTTAAAATCAGTTTAATGCAATTAAACAGGAGCCTAAGCTCTGATACCACTGTTGGAATTTAGAGGCACGTAAACACGTAATACATGCGCAGCCGAAATTAAAGTTCACCAACAACGAACAATTAATTGCATAATTAAACACGAGTACTTGTAAACAGAATTCTTACAGCAATTCATACACGAATTCCTCAACTATTGTATCCACGTAATAGTCGTTTACTAACTCGCACAGATCTGTCAGCGTTGAATCCCCGAGATGAATTTGCTAGGAAAATTCTAACTTAGAGATTTTATGGAGAAATATGAACCCACGTATTATGAATTCCCAAGAGCTCATATATATAGGAGAGGAATAGCTTAAGTCTCAAGCTAACCTAATTAGGAAATAAAATCCCTAATCTTTATTTAAATAAATCTCTTAGATTTATTTCCCACATATAAATCTCTACAGATTTAAATTCCATATATGACAAATCTCTACGATTTGTTTCCATATATATTAAATAATAATAATCCAAATATTATTATTGGGAATTATTATTTAATTAAATCCAATTTAATTAAATATTAATAATAATTAATTCCAAATTAATCTATTATTAATTATTTCTCCATAAATTAAATACTAAACCTAATTTAACATTTAATCAACCAACTATAATTAGTAAACAACCGTTATTTGTTGTGTGACCCATAGGCCCTCATATATCGAGCGATTAGTCAAACTAACGGTCTTAATTGAACCCTAGACAATAAATCAGACATTCTCAATATATGGGGTACGTTGCGAGGAAATGTGCAACTACCTGTATTTGAAACATGGGCTATTACGATTTCCTCCTTTCATTCGCGAATACTCGATTAAGTCTTGAACATGATGAAGTGTCTATTCAAATAATTTAATCAATTTATCTCCAATAACTAATTGATCATGTACGTCACACTTAGCCACAAAGTCTAAGTTGACGTGCATCGGCCGATGACTTTGATCCAATTATGATGAGAAGATGAGTATTCTCTCTAAAACCACTTTGAGGAATGAATCCTATTCTTGGCTCAACTACCACGCACATGCACTTCGTGATGAACCGAATCCAAGCCGTATCTACCCATGGAAGTGTGCAAGCATTGATCATGGTCAAAGTTCATCATCCCACACATGTCGTGCGTATTGATCTCAAGTCAAAGGAGTATCGCATCGCTCCCACTAACCGAGACACCCGTAGACACATATAGTGGAACTATATCAAACAGTTTCTCGGATGGGTATACCAATACCCTCTAAGGTATTTGTGCATCCATCATGAGATACTTAGTATCTCGTAGTAAGTGAGATCTTACCACACTCTCTAAGAGTATGAGGCAGGTCGCACACCAATCTCCATTGCATCATCAATATCCCATTCTTGATGATCCTTGATCGGGGCTATTTGAGAATCATGCTTAAGTCATTTGAGTTCTCACAACCTCAATGACAACAATGACTCATGGGAACACTTATATGAATAAATGCAAACAATCAAACATAATATTCAAACATGTGTATTGCCATACTTTAATATCAAATGAACTATAATATTAAATCAAACTGAATATCATCGAGTATTATGTCCTTACAATAGATTGTCTCTAGGACACTAACATTAACAAAAATTGCAAAAAAATTTGCAGCGACACATGAAATAAACGTGGGGGTTACGGAGGAGAGAAATCAACAACTAAGACACTAAAATACTCAGAAAAATAACAGAAAAAATAAGCCCCCATAAATCACACACAAAAAACATAAAAATTATTCACACCATTCCCCGGTAACGGCGCCAAAATTTAACCAAATCTTTTCCATAATAAACTATTTAAACCAAATCTTTTCCATAAAACAAACTGCACGCTGGATTCTTTCTCCACAGCATTCTGGAACATGGGCCTGCACTGGGTCATCTAGTGTGGGCCTCTCTTGCTCAATAGGTCCAACAACTCTTCGCAAAGAAAACACCTAAATACTCTTGCATTCATAAAAATCGATCAAGTGCGGAATAATACGATCAAAGCACAGATGAGTAATTTAACATGCCATTCTAACATAAACGAGCTCAATAAATTGTGCCCTATCATATTAAAAACATGCATATTTCACTACCTATAATTCTTTACGTTCCTAGTTTTAGAAAGAATTTAATTTTGGTTTCTAAACTTTACCTTGATGGATATTCGGTTACTTTTGATAAAGTTGTTACCATTTCTCTTTATGATAAATTTACTAGTCATGGAACGTTGTCGAATAATCTCTATACAATTAACTGTGCACACCACTCACGAAATGCATCCTATAACACATCAACTATTTCCGATAAAAGAAAACGTTCATCAGACGTGAACGAGACACTTCTATGGCATCTAAGATTGGGACATATTAATCCAAAGAGGATCCAAAGGTTGGTAGAAGACGGTTCACTGGAGTCTCTCCAAGTTGAACCAATCCCAACCTGCGAATCATGTTTGGAGGGTAAAATGACCAAGAGGGCATTCTGAGCCAAGGGGAATAGAGCCAAAGAAGTGTTAGAAATCGTTCACACAAACGTATGTGGTCTAATGTCAATCAAAACAAGAGGAGGTTATGAGTATTTTGTCACTTTTATTGATGACTACTCAGGGTACGACTATATTTTCCTTATGAAGCATAAATCTGAGACCTTTGAGAAATTCAAAGAATTTAAGGCTCAAGCAGAGAATCATAGGGAAAAACGTATCAAGTCTCTACGATCTGATCGTGGATGCGAGTACCTCAACGATGAGTTTTTGAACTACTTGTCAGATGAAGGGATTGTATCCCAGCTAACTGCACCCGGAACCCCTCAACAAAACGGGGTTGCAGAGCGAAGAAACAGAACTCTTTTAGAAATAGTTAGATCAATGATGAGTTATGCGGATCTACCCAAGTCGTTCTGGGGTCATGCCTTGGAAACAACGACTTATATTCTGAACTTGGTGCCATCCAAATAGGTTCCCAAAACTCCCAAAGAATTGTGGACCGGGCGCAAGCCCAGTCTGAGACACATGAGAATTTGGGGGTGTCCGGCCTACGTGTTGGACAAGGAAGCCGAAAAATTGGATCCCTCGATCAGAATTAAGGTTGTTTATAGGATACCCCGAGGGAACAAAAGGGTGTACGTTCTATGGTCCCGAAGATCAAAAAGTGGTAATAAGCGCCCACTTTAGATTTTTGGAAGAAGACTATATGAACGAAAGAAAACCTAGAAGTGAGATTACCTTAAATGAGCTAAGGGAGCTAACCTCAGTGCCAACTGTACAAGATGACATACCAAACGACACACTTACACAACTGGAACCTCGTCGTAGTGGGAGGGTTGTAAGACAGCCCGAGAGATTCATGGGGCTAGGAGAGTCCTCGGACTTAGTCCCCGGTCAATATGAATCAGACCCATGGACATATGACGAGGCAATCCAAGACAAGGATGCGGTTTCTTGGCAAACATCAATGAAAGCCAAAATGGGTTCTATGGATCATAACAGAGTGTGGGAGCTAGTCGAGCCACTTAATGGGGTCAAACCCATTGGTAGCAAGCGGGTATACAAGAGAAAAAGAGGACCGGACGGGAAGGTGGAAACCTTCAAGGCAAGGCTTGTGGCGAAAGATTTTACTCATAAAGAAGGGATCGACTATGAGGAAACCTTTTCGCCAGTAGCAATGCTCAAGTCCATCCGAATTCTCTTGTCGATTGTTGCGCATCTCGATTTTGAAATCTGGCAAATGGATGTCAAGACGGCTTTCCTTAACGGAAGTCTTGAAGAGGAAATCTATATGCAACAACCCCAAGGCTTCATTGAAAAAGGCCAAAAACACCTAGTTTGTAAGCTCAAGAAGTCCATTTACGGACTCAAACAAGCATCCAGAGCTTGGAACCAATGTTTTGATCAAGTAATAAAGTCTTATGGGTTTGATCAAAACGAGTACAAAGTTGTGTGTACAAAAAGCTTGTCGGAACTGCATTGGTATTCTTAGTATTATACGTAGACAAAATTCTGCTCATCGGGAACGATGTAAAGGTGTTATCAGACGTAAGGGCATGACTTTCAAAACAGTTTGATATGAAGGACTTAGGGGAAGCCGGGCACATCCTTGGGATCAAGATTACTCGAGACCGCAAGAAAAAGATGATAGGCTTATCGCAAGCTTCATACATAGACACTGTCTTAAAGCGATCCAGCATGCAGGATTCCAAGAAAGGCTTCGTACCTTTCAGACATGGAATCCATCTATCCAAGGAAATGTTCCCTAAGACACAAAAGGAGATAGATGACAAGAAAGATATTCCTTATGCTTCGGCTGTCGGAAGCCTTATGTATGCAATGCTGTGCACGAGATCGGATATCTGCTTTGCCGTTGGCATGGTGGCAAGATATCAAAGTAACTCGGGGAAAGAGCATTGGACAACAGTTAAAAACATTTTGAAGTATCTGAAAAGAACTCGAGATAGAATGTTGGTTTATCAGTCAGATAGTCTAATTCCCATCGGTTACACGGACTCGGATTTCCAATCAGACTTAACAGAAAGTCTACTTCCGGTAGTGTGTTTTGCATGGGGGGAGGAGCCATGACATGGAGAAGTGTTAAGCAGAAATGCATCGCCGATTCTACCATGGAAGCTGAATATGTAGCTGCTTGCGAGGCAGCGAAAGAAGCGGTTTGGCTCAAGAACTTCCTAGTGGACTTGGATGTAGTTCCAAATTCGCCCAGCACAATCACTGTTTATTGTGATAATGCCGGAGCAGTTGCAAATTCAAGGGAACCAAGAGCCCACAAGGCCAGCAAACACATTGAAAGGAAATACCATCTTATACAAGAAATCGTTAAGAGAGGAGATATAGAGGTGGCAAAGATCTCGTCAGAAGATAACCTAGCGGATCCATTCACAAAGGGTCTGCCTCAGAACACATTCGAGAGACATGTGGAAGGAATGAGTGTCAAAACCGTTGCCAATCTGCTTTGAGTATAAGTGGGAGATATTATTAGGTTCGTGTAGGTGACACTAGATGTCACGCATTAGGAACTACACGAGACATGCTGTAGTATACTTAAAAGTAGACTTTGAGTATAAGTGGGAGATTGTTGGGGTTATACTGGAAAGTATGCTTTTACTTTGTATAACCAAACTGAATTTCTGTCTTATTTACTGAAATAAATTATTTATCACTGATGCTTTAAATATCATTGAATGTTACATATATTTACTGCATAACTGTTCAATCAATAGTACATGTTACATTGTAGTTAATTTAGTGATACCAGATCACAGAAGATTAAATTAACAGTCCCTTGTAACTAAAAGTACACCGTTCACGACCTAGATGGAAATGAACAATCCATCGTGAAAGGTTGAAGTGTAAGGCTCAGATTGACTTGTCTTGACCAAGAGATTACACTAGTGCATGACTGATGCACTGAATAGGACCTACAGTAGGATAAATTCTTCAGCACTGAACTAGGAAGAATTAGACCTCAGTGGTTCGTTATTTCTTAATCTTCGTCCCTTAAATAGGATCGTGTGTGGTTAGTAATTATTGCTTTGACTTATGACGGGTAGAGAATCAATGAGATTCAATACTTTATATCTTGGGCAATATTATTGGTCACATGCGATTGCTAAGATTTAATACGAAGAATCGTGTGCAAGTACGCTTGTTCGATTTGCCCCCTTGTGAGGTTCATAAGATTTATCATACCAAATCTTGCAAGTGGAACTAGTTTCCGGTATGGATAATAATGTTGAACCGTTCCTTGACCAAGGACAAAAATATATTAATTAATGGAAAGCTATTTCAGTGGCTTGAATTAATTAATGGGCTAGATAATCTTAAACACGGGAAATAATAACCGGGATCCATATTAACAGTAATATGGGTTAAGATGGGTAGTGCAATATTAATTATGTAGTGGGGTTAATTAATATTTATGGGCTTGAATAATATTGTGGCTCAATATTGATAATTCAAGATCCATTGGAATGTCCAATCTTAATTCTCCTAAAGGCCCCTCAAGTAGCCTAAACATAAAGTTCAATAACTGAAAAAAAAGTTTAAAAATAAAATAAATGTTGTTGCCTAATTTTCCTATAAATTTCGAAAATAATAAATAATAGAGGGAGAAAGATTTTCTTTGAATTTTGTTATGGAATGAAGATAAGTATTCTTGGAATACAAGATTATCTCATTAAATTCAAGAAATCTCCCACTTGGTTATTTATTTGAGAATTTTCGAAAATATTGAAGAAAATAAAGGAAGGAAAGATTTTCTTGATTTTCTTGAAAAAATATTATGGAAGATATGTATTTCTTGGAAAACAAGAATATCTCATAAATTCAAGAAGATCCAAATCTTGGTTTCCTTACTCCTTAATTTTCAAAAATACCATAACATGAGGGGGTGAGATTTTTGTGGAATATTTTAATTATGGAGAAAAGAATATATGAGATATATTCAAGATTTCTTGGAGATCAAGAAAAAGATTTTCCCATATTATTTTTTCCCAAGAATTTCGACCACCACCTCATCTATAAATAGGGGATGATTCTTTTTCCCAAGTGCAATTCCATGTGTTGGAAAAAATAGATATCCACAAAGGTGGTGCAACAAATAATTTATTTTTTCTTTTGTTAATTGTTCGCGAGTTTCCTTCCACCGGATTGACGAGCAAGGACTTGGGAATACTTGGGAAGGCTTTTTGGTGTGTTCGTGCCAACGGAGTCCATTGCCATTCCTAACAGGTTAGTTCACGTAAATCCGTAGCAATTCCGCATGAGTAGGATTTATGTGAACTATTTATATGCATGATTTGTTGTTGAATTATTATTTGAATTAATATAGGATTAATTCATGCTAGTAATAATTGTTAGAATTAAATTTGTATTTAAATATTCATCCCGAATAGATCCGGACAATTAATTCCCCAACATAGGTCCACGAAGAATGGAATCTATACTACATGGACTGCTTACTTTGATGCTTCTGAGCGTGAGATCTCTCCTACTACCTGGATACGAGATGCTACACATTGTCACAAAATTTAGACGCTCTGGATAATCCCGAAGATTCAAGTCTTTTTATGGAAGACATTACTCACTATTATCCCTATCAAAATAAATATGATTGGTAGGTTTGTAGATGTGGATCCTTTCTGTGTGAGGTGTGAGGTGAAGATTGTAGAGCATGTTTTTCGAGACTGTAAGTGGGTCTGTAAGGAATGAGATTCATGTCCTATTATGGTGGTGTATGGCCTGGACTCGTTTGAGGTCTAGGTTCGTCGAACTATGAATCGCTTTGATGTGGAGACTTTTGTCTGTGGAAAGTTTGGTTTGCTAGAAATGAGCTCATTTTTCAAGGGAAGCATAGTTCTGAGAAAGAGGTGGTGGATTGGGTGGTGGCACATAGCCACGACTTCTTATTGGCATCACCTAATGTGTCTGTGAGAAAGTCTGTACCGGATGGAGGAGTTAGGTGGAGGGTTCCGGAGCAGGGAGGGTTGAAGCTTAATACCGATGCTTCAATAAGTGTAGGGTGGGGTGCTAGTATTGGTGTTGTTCGTTATGATTCAGAGGGGACTGCAGTGGTCCTTTAGTGAGAGATATTGCACGTTTGATGTGGGTGTTGCTGAGGCCACTGCTATTAGACGAGAGTTGCAGTATGCTCGTGATATGGAGGTCCATGATTTGGAGGTTGAGTTTGATGCTCAGGTTTTCATTTATGATTTGCTTCATCTGAGACAAGACTTGAGCTATATGGGTCGTGTGATTAGTGGTATCCTGGAGCTGGTGAAGGTGTTTGACAGGGTTACGTTCGTTTCGACCAGGAGTGTTGGGAATTGTGTGGCCCATTTGTTGGCCTTCTTTGCTTTATATCCTGATTCTGTTTTCTTTTTTGTCCGTACTCCGGGCAATGTTGTTGTTACTGTAAAAGCTGATCTTTTGTTCTCTAATGTCACTAGTTTTCCTTAAAAAAAAAAACTTGTATAAACCATTTTCAAGTGCCCCTTGAAGAAGAATCTTGTGAGCGACTTTGTCCTTGAAAACACATTAATTAGAGTGAAACTCAAAGAAAACATGATTATCAGAGGCAAATTGAGAGACACTTATCATATTTTTCTTTATATTTGGGACGTGAAGCAAATTTTTTAGAAGGAAGGAATTAGCATGATGAGAACTAGGATCAGTAATATTAGAATTACCATATTCAAACATGTGTCATTTCCCATGTGGACTCTTTCGGATCCTTGATATTCAAGTTCCCATGTTGAGATTGTTCAAATCAAAAGTAACATGACTGCTTACACCAGAGTCAGGATACTAGGAGCTTTCATTCAAACTTTCAGAACCATCATATCTTGCCATGTTTGCAGCAGGTGAAAAGCTTTTGTTGTTAACTTGATAATTGTAAGATGGAGGAACATAGTTCAAGTCTTGTCTGTAGAAATATTTTTCAGCAGTGTGGTTGTTTCTATAATAGATTTGACATTTACATCCACTTGTTCTTCCACCTCCTCTTGGTTGTCCTCTTCCACCTCTATTTGCTGGAGATGGATTGCCACCATTCTTGCTCTTGAACTGACTCTTACCATTTCCTTGAGTCGTAATATTAACACTTGGTGATCAAGAGCCATCAATGCTGAAATTGCTCTAGTTTAGGGAGAGTGAGAGTTTTCTGGAGAGTGAATATCTATTTTAATTTTTTTCTTATAATTGAATAATTAAGAAAATAATGATGTGGAATGCCATATAAGTCATTTGGCTCGATAAGGAGCTCAATATTGGTCTCCATATCAAAACAATTGAACAGGGCCATACTAATATTTGTGTATACATTTAATTGGTAAATTACAAATTGATATAAAACGATGTATGCTTATTTGTAACATCATTTATTCGATTCGGTTCATTTTTTTCGAAATCCGATTCAATTATAAATATTCCGATTAATTCGATTCAGTTAAAAAAGTGGTCAAAACCGAACTAATTAAACGAATACTCACCTATACTTTTTTCGGTCAACTAATAAAGAATTAGCATTTCCATTAAATTATAAAAAACAACGTTAAATGTAAATTTTATCTGATTTTTTAAGAGTGAGTTTAGTATGGAAATGAATCCCCTCCTGTATACTGCATGTGTATGTTTCAACGCCGTGTTGTACATGGGAGGATCCATTTCCGTTTAATTAGTAGCATGATAGATAAGCACTATATTAGGAAAAATATGGTTTTTTTTAGACCTATAATTTTACCACTTTTTTTGTTTTGGTCCTATGACTTTTATATTATGATTTTTGTGTTATAATTTACACACTTTCGCCTTTTATAAGTTTTGTTTTTTTGCCATGCAATTTACATACTTTTACCACTTTTTTTTTGTTTTAATCTATGTAAGTTATAAAATGAAAATCAACATTTAAAAACCAGTAGGACTAAAAATTTAAAAAGTCTATAAATTACCGAGCAAAACTCAAAATTTAAATATTAATCAGACTAAAATAAAATAAAAAAATAGCAAAGTTAAAAAAAAAAACCATTTCCCCCCAGCATATTACAATTTTTTGAGTGACTCTTTTGTGCACCATTTGCACAAGATGCAATTGATGCACTTAAATTTAATTTCAATTTGGATAAAATATTTACACCCTAAATACTAAATAATGAATCATAAATTATGACTTACTCGGGCCGGGTGAATCATGAACCACTTTGATCAAATATACTATAAACTATTCTGATCAGGTTTGGGCCCTAGTCGAGAAAAAAAAATTTAAAACTAAAATTAAAATTAAAAATAAATTTTTAAAAAAAAACTAAAATTAAAAAAAATTAAAAAACGAGCTTTTAAAATTAAATTACACCAAATTAATTTGGTGCAAACCATGGTTCGGAGAATTTGCCCAATTTTTTCGCTCTTTTGTTATCTAGACACCCGGAATAAAATTCACACCCAAAAGCGGATTTTGTGTTATACAGCAACTCGGAAAAGGCGGCTAAAATGACAAATTTGCCCAATCAGCTGTCATTCTTTTATACCCCCGAAGCACACGCCACAGTCACCGGACCGCCGGCTCCGTCACACAGGACTCAGAATCTTGGCCGTCTCCGCCTCTTCCTCTCTCCAGTCGCGCGCACACGAAGAAATTGGGGATTTTGCCACCGAAGAAATTGCCGCTGCCGCCGCCACCGTGAGAGAGCAGGTTGCGGATTTCAATTGTGACCCAATTTCGATTGCAATTGCAGATTTTTGAGTTTGCGTATTTGTGGCTTCAATTTTGATTTCAGTTCGCGCCTCCGCCGTTGATGGCTTCAATTACAAATCTGTGAGCTTACCCAGTTGTTACGCGCTTTCTCTCTCTCTCGATTGCACGGTGGAAGTCGAAGGTATTGGAGAATTGATTTCTGCAATTCAATTTCTAGGTTTGATTTCTGTAATTAAGTTCTGTAATTTCTAGGTTCAAACTGGAAATTTAATTTGTGCAATTAAATTCGATTATAATTTTCTGGTTTGATTAAGTCGTTGAAGTGATGAATTTGCTCTATCAAGGGTTTCTTCAAGTTTTAAGGTCTTGTCGCAACTTGTAGTATAATTCTTTACAATTACAGCAGTCTCTTTACTTAAAAATTCAATGTTAATCATACTCAGCAAACATATAAAATTAAAGGTGAATTAAAGGGAGATGTTGACGTCGTCGAGGGACAACTGGGAGAGGCTGGTGGCAGCAGTAATAAAGAGACAGCAGATTTGGGAGCTCTGCCATCAGCAATCAAGAACCCCAAGCATCTGCAGCACCACAACATCAACATCTGATGATGATGATAATTTGAGTCAACAATTTCCCAGGTTCATCTCAATTTCATATATACTACTCCATCCGTCCATCAAAACTGTACTTTTTTCGTTTTGACATGTTCTACGGAAAGGTAAATTAAGTCCATTTATGAATAACATAATTGATTTTGAGTAAAGTACAATGACAACTTGAGTAACATAATTGATTTTGAGTAAAGTACAATGACAGCTTGAGTAATTAAGTGATTGTTGGACGATGAAGATAAAAAAAATTGTGTCCATAAACGTACTTAATTTACCTTTCCGTACAACATGTCAAAACGAAATGAGCACAGTTTTGGTGGACGGAGGGAGTAATACCGAATAGTAATTAATTAATTAATTAATTGGGTTATATTTCAGTTTTTCCGGTACCAATTTCGAATCTTTTTCAGTACCTCCATCTCCTCTACTCCCACCCACAGATCCCTCAATTTCTCAAGGTCTGTTCATCATCTAATGTCATGTTTCTTTCTGCATAATTACTTCAAAATTGGAGTTGTGGACGTTTAATGTGGTATATTGAATCACAAATATCTTTTGGTCATCTCGAACTTGGGGAAGAAGAGTTGGTCTTGTGTAAATCAGTTTTTACAGTGCACCTGTTTTTTCAACAAATACTTTGTAGTTAAACAACTAATACTTTACAGTTAAACAACTAATACCTTTTAATGAAACAACTAATACTATCAAATTAGTACCTTTTAATGAAACAACTAATACTGTTAAAAATATACACGAAATGCAAACCAGTTGCTCAGTAAAACTAGTCTACACACGACTTTGTTGGGGAAGAAAACTTGCAACTGCTGCAGGGTTTTTGTTGTTTCAACTTTCAACTGATATATTTTTATACTTGGTATTACTTCCCCAATATTTTTCACTAATCTGGATAATTTCTAATCAAGTAGTAAAGACCACCGCAGGTAGTAACAATGCTTCTTCTCGATCTATTACACGGATGCTATTTTCTGGTTGGTTACGAAGAAGGAAATCAAAGGACCATGACTTGGCTGATATTCCTGGTAAGGCAGAAACAGGCTTAAATTTTTACCTTGTGTATATCAATATATCAATGACAATTTATTTTTTGTACGGGATCATTGTTTCTTTTTTGTGCATCATACAAGCATACATCCTTTTTTTGGCATGTTTTTATTTGGATAACAGCATTCGATGTACCATGTTTGTATGAATTTTTTGTTAAACACTTTAGCTTATCTTGCATAACTTTGCTGCAGAGTACCCTGAAGTGTTCCTGGGACAACTCGAAAGATTCTCTCTCCGCCAACTGCAACTTGCAACTGATACGTTCAGCGATAAAAACTTATTGGGGAGAGGTGGATTTGGGAAGGTATATAAAGGACAACTCGTAGATGGTACACTTGTTGCCGTCAAAAGGATGAACATGGTGCAGACAACTGGCAAAGAGATTCAATTTCAGACGGAGGTTCAGATGTTCAGCATTATGGCAGTGCACCGTAATATACTTAGACTGCGTGGCTTCTGTAAGACTACTAAGGAACAATCGCTCGTTTATCCATACATTGCTAATGGAAGTGTTGCATCCTGTTTAAGAGGTGATGCTTTTAATGTCGAATAATGTTATTTGATCCAACTCCTTTTTGTTTACTTGTAACATTACAAGTGTGGGAAGAGTGTACCAATTGAGGTTGGCTGAATCATAAATGACTGAAACATGGGCTTATATATAAATGCAGAAAGGCCTCAAAATGTACCACCACTTGATTGGGTGACACGAAAGCGCATTGCTCTGGGAATTTCAAGAGGATTAGCGTTTTTGCACGAGCGCTGTGATCTGAAGATCATTCATCGTGACATAAAAGCTGCAAATATATTTTTGGATGATGAGTATGAGGCGGTTGTTAGGGATTTTAGTTTGGCTAAACTGATGGATCATAATGATACTCATCTCACTACCGATGTGCTTGGCACTATTGGACACATAGCTCCTGAGTACCTTTCCACTGGAAAAATGTCAGAGAAAAGTGATGTTTTTGCGTTTGGGGTTACGCTTCTTGAGCTGATAACAGCAAAGAGGGCATTTGATCTTGTTCGTCTTGCAAATGATGAGGATGTCATGCTGCTTGATTGGGTATATATATAAATCATCTAAGCTTGCTCTCTCACCCTCTCAGGAATTTTGATATTTTGGTGTGTTGTTCTCAGGTGAAAAGGCTATTTAAAGAAAAGAAATTTGAAACAATAGTTGATCCTGATCTGCACAGTAATTATGTGGATGAAGAGGTGGAGCAGCTAATCCAGGTTGCTCTGCTTTGCACTCAAACTTCAGCATTAGAGCGACCTAAGATGTCAGAGGTGGGGTGGTTGTTAGACGGGGATGGCTTGGCTGGGAAATGGGACAAATGGCTCAAGCAGGAAGAGCCCCAACCAGAGGTGGAATTTGCTGCGCATTCTACTTTCGATAGGATAATTGTCGATTCTGTTGGATCATCAGGTCCAGGATGATATATGAAAGTAATTAATAAAAAACTAGTAGATTCGTCGAAATTATTAGTAACTATATAGTGTGACCTTCAATTCGCGGAAAAATGGTCCTTTTTATCTTTAATATTTTGAAATTATTAGAAACTATATTTTGAAAAATATTAGTAATTTTTTATATATAGGAACTAGTTCAGCAAGAATTGAGCTTGGATCTGGGCATGAGCCAAAGACTTAGACACTATGATAGAGTTTCATCTCATCTAAAAGTCTACACTTATAGAGAGTGTGAAATTGGTGAGTTTAGATTATATCCCTAATATTTCATATTCCTGGCAAGGCTTAATTTTAACCTTTTGTGTGCGTGTATCATTATAGAAAATATCTAGAGTAGTTAATTGTATTTAACTGCTAGCAATTCAGTTCCAGCCCTTCTAGAGATTTTATGGCAAAATTCGTGTTGCAACAGAGGAATTTGTCATCATGTTAGCATCATTTGTTGAGAGAGTATCAAAATTTCAATTTCAATTATATTTTCTTGGGCGGATTCATTGTTATTTGTGCATCATATAGGCATACATTCTTTATGGTATGTTTTATTTGGATGACAGCATATGATGTGCCATTTTCATATTTATTTTTACAATCTATCAGTTGCATAACTTTGTAGCAGATATATTTGGTACAAGTTGAAAGATTTTTTCTGCACCAACTGCGAGTTGCAACTGATGCGTTCAGCGATAAACACTTATTGGAAAGAGGTGGATTTGGGACAGTATATAAAGGACGGCTAAAAGATGGTACACTTGTTGCCATCAAAAGGCTTACAGAAGAGTGGAGTCCCCCTGGTGAGTTTCAATTTCTGGAACATGTTAAGATGATCAGCAAGGCAGTGCACCATAATATTCTTAGACTGCGTGGCTTTTGTATGACTCCTACGGAATGGTTGCTCGTTTATCCATACATGATTAACGGAAATGTTTCATCTTGTTTAAGAGGTGATGCTTTTCAAGAATGCTAATGTGTTGGGTTTTCCTATTTTGTTGGAAAATAGTTTTTTAATATTGTAAGTTACCCTAATTTTTTGTTACAATCTTTTCAAATCAACGATCTGAAAATAGTAGTGTAACTTCCAATTTTTGTCATTTTGGTCCAGTAACTGGCTATAAGAGGTGAAACATCCGACTGATGCTGGCGTGACAGTTTCTTATTTGTCAACGTAGCAATGTCTAATACGTTGACCTGATGTTTTACCTCTTACAGCCAGTCAACGGAACAAAATGTCAAAAAATTAAAATTTATAGGACTATTATCAATTTGCAAATGTCGACAGAACTAAACTCAAAATAAGGGTAACTTATAGAATAAAAAAAAATACTATTTCCCCTGTTTTTCTAACTATCAACATTATAATTTACAAGCGTGGGAAGTGTGCACTGAGGTTGGCTGAATCATAAAGGACTAATATAAGTGCTCATAAATGCAGCAAGGCCACCAAATTTACCACCACTTGATTGGTGGAGACGGAAGCGCATTGCTCTGGAATGTGCTAGAGGATTATCTTATTTGCATGATCACTGTGATCCAAAGATCATTCATGGTGATGTGAGAGCTGCTAATATATTCTTGGATGAAGACTTTGAGGCGATTGTTGGAGAAATTGGTTTATATAAGCCTAAACTCATGGATCATGAAGTAACCGATATAGGACACTTAGCTCCTGAGTACCTATCCGCTGGAAAAACATCAGAGAAAACTGATGTTTTTGCTTATGGGGTTACTCTTCTTGAGCTGTTAACGGGGGAGATGGTATTTGATCTTGCTCGCCTTGCAAATAACAATGATCTCATGATGCTGGATTGGGTATATAATCTTTTTCTATATTCTCTTAAGCTTGCTCTTTCAGGAAATTTGATAGTTCTGCATCTTGTTTTCAGGTGAAAGAGCTATTAAAAGAGAAGAAACTGGCAAAGTTGGTTGACCCTGTTCTGTGTAGTAATTATGTGGAGGAAGAGGTGGAGCAGCTAATCCAGGTTGCTCTGCTTTGCACTCAAACTTCACCGTTGGGCCGACCCAAGATGTCGGAGGTGGTGAGGTTGTTAGAAGGCGATGACTTGGCTGAAAAGTGGGACGAGTGGCAAAAAATGGAAGAGGTGGAACTTGCTTCATGTCCTACTTTCATTTAGGAGAGTGGCGAGTCTATTGACAATTCAGATGCTGTTGAATTATCAGGTCCAAGATGATGGAAGTAGCAAAAAAGTTTTAGTAGATTCAGATTCTGCTTGTAGCCCACTGCGATTTGTATTCATTAGATCTATGCACAGCAGATTCAGAGATGGGAAGAGTGGGTCCAGGGTGAGATTTTGAGCGAAGAACAGCCGACGATGAGGATGAAAAAGAAATGGACCAACTATGGATATTCAGCAAAACTATGTGGTGGTGTGGAGTTGGAGGATTTGTCATTTAATATGTTAGGATTAGAACTTACCATGAGTGAAAATGAGACGATGGTGTGAAGGCAGAGCATTCGATTCCTCTGTAGTCTGGAAGTGCCATTTTTTCTGTTCCATTATATGTTTCGTTCTCTGGATCGTTAACACTTGGTCGTAAAGTATACAGTCCGTCGCCACAAGAAAAGTAATCAAATATTGCCTCAAAGAAAAAAATTAAATCTTTGCTTGATAGTATTTTTTTTTTATCTAGCTCTTATTTGAACATTTACTATTTGCACGAGTTTTAATGTAGGAGTTGTTTATTATTATTAGAAGAGATAATGTTATTTTTTATGGGTATTAATTGTAAAGTAATGATACTCGTGTAAATTAAATAAAATAAATTTGATTTTAGTGTGAAAAAGGTAATGACATAGAGTGTAATATTGAGATGTTCGAGAAATATAAATAAAAGAGAAAAAAAATATTTTATTGTTATTTATAGAAGTATATACCAATTAAATTTGAGACAAAACTTTTTGATAAATATTCAAATAAAAGTGGAATGATGGGGGTATAATACAAGAACTAACTGCCAGAAAAAAATTGATAGATTTCTCTCATAACGTAGTGGTTTGAGGAGGGCCAGGGAAAATTTGCGGGAGTTTTCCCTAGCCTTTTCCGAGTGAGTCTCATGTGCATTAGATGCACCGTACACTTCATAATGTACTTTAAAAGTATATAATTTATTACATTAAACTATACAATTTGGACAAAGTCTCATGTGCAATTGGTGTACGGATCTTACCCTATCAATATATCCACATAACATGTCTAATATATTAAATGGTTCAAGTATATTTTTAAATAGATCATTCAGTTGCATGAGTGTACGGTGCACTTTGGTGCACAAAAGACTCACTCTACACTTTGTTATAAAAAAATGTGCAATCTACATTTATGTGCAAAACTACAACAGAAAGTCAACCATATTAATTGAATACTACCTCCGTCCACCAATCTTATGCATAGTTGACTTTTACACGTGTTTTTGCGAGCGAATTTTTGTATTAGTAATTGATAGCATTTTTTTGCGTGGTTTCTTGTAAAATTTCAATTTTTGAGATGTATGTTTGGTTTGAATATTTTGATTGCAGATTCTTGAGAAGAAGGCGAAAAATTAGTGCAATCGGAAAGGATTTGGGGCGATCCCTGAGGCGCTGGGTTCTTGTGTTTGTAGATTTTGATTTCAGATTCTTGTAAAGAAGGCCTAATTCCAGTTTCTAGATTTTGATTTCTGGGTTCTTTTGTTTGTTGATGAGGCCTAATTTTGTTTAAATTTTTTACAATTTCTTTTATAATTACGAACCCGGTTATGACGTCGTCGTCGATGTCTCCGACCACCGCGCCGCCCAGATCCGGATGATCGAGGAGTTGCTCCGATTCGGGTCTGTTTCTGGTATTGTTATCTCTGCATTTAGTGTTGTTTTTTTTTTGACGGAGCATTTAGTGTTGTTAATCGATGAAACATTGATGCTTGCTCTATGCTGTTAATGACCGATTTCTCGTGCAAAATTGTATTCTCACTGATTGTATCAATAATTCATGGACATTCATTTAAATCACAAATGGGATTAGATCATCAAAAAATTAAAACAAAACGTCTTATATTTTTTCAATTAGCTACCGATGTGTTCTCAGTAACTAAAATATGTGATTGTATTCTAATTTAATAAGAACTCTTGAAAGTACAATCACATATTTTAGTTACCGATAACACATGAATAGCTAATTGAAAAAAATATAGGACGTTTTGTTTTAATTTTTTGATGATCTGATCCCATCCTTTTCAGGTTAGATTCAATATTTCCTGAAATTGCAATAAAATAACATTTTGACTTTAAATTATACATTTCAAATATTTTAAAAATTACATCATATATATATATATATCTCATTACTTTTTCTATTTAAAAGTGAATTTTACCTTCTTTAATTTATATCACATGAGATTATTTTATCATTGATCAAAAAACAACTTTATCACACTAAATATTAATAAATATTTATGTTAAATTCGGTGCAAACAATAAGTTTAAATCAAATTTAGGATGAATGGAATAAATTTTAGTTTTTTTTTTTTTTTTTAAATTTCTAGTCCTATTTAATGTTAGATGCACTAAATATTAATAAATATTTAACACTTTAAATTGAATGTTGAATTTGTTAAATTATATCAATAATTTTAAATCAAATTTAGGATGAATGGAAGATTCATTTTTGTTTTTTTTTTTTTTAAATTTTAGTCCTATCTAATATTGAAAGTGGACTCAGTAATCGGAAAACGCGTTCTTACTTCCAACCTATGTCCCACACTCACATAACTTCGCTGCGTGACAATTATAAAAAAATCAGCATTTTCCATGAAATTGCCGAAATTGTGTCTTAATTTTACGGAACACCATGGAAGACTTCATAGCCTTGTCTTTGCCAAACCAAACTTCCCTTTTTGTCGGATATTTCCCACACTCACATAACCCATCGCCATGTCTTAATTTTTGTGTCTTAATTTTACGGAAGACCATGGAAGACTTCATAGCCTTGTCTTTGCCAAACCAAACTTCCCTTTTGTCGCTTCATCTACATATTGAAAGTGGACTCAGTAAAACGGAAACCTATGTCCCACACTCACATAACCCACTTCCAATTATAAAAAAATCTATTTTCCATGAAATTGCACTTAATTTTCACAACACCATGGAAGACTTCATAGCCTTGTCTTTGCCAAACCAAACTTCCCTTTTGTCGCTTCATCTAAAAAATCAGCAAAACGCGTTTTCCATATGTCCCAATTTATAAAAAAAAAATCAGCATTTTCCATGAAATTGCCGAAAATTTTATAAACTGCAAAATTTCATCAAACATGTTCTACTTCTTTATGTAGCATCTGTTTTTTTTTTTCTTTAATAAATAATCCCAGGTATACTTCGTTAAAAAGCATTTATTTATTAAAGTTGAATTAAAGAGAGATGCTGACGTCATCAAGGGACAACTGGGAGAGGCTGGTGGCGGCGGTGGTAAATAGACAACAGATTTGGGAGCTCTGCCATCAGCAATCAAGAACCCCAAGCATCTGCAGCACCATATCATCCGATGATGATGAGTTGAGTGAATTAACTCTCAGGTATTATTATTGGGAAAAATGGTTTCCTTTTCTAATTCTGATTGAAATTCTGGAATTGATTTTAAGTCGCATATTTTAAAAATTCAATGTAATCAAAATCAATTAAGGCCCGACTTGGATGAATAGATTTGAAATTCGTGAATTTCACACTCAAATCATCAATCTCTCTACTTGAGTTAAATGAATTTATAATTACTCAGATTTAAATCTAGTTTAAAATAGAGGGATTTTATGTCATTTGTAAATCACATCTCTACCCCTTCCCGCTCTTCCATGCTCCCTAATCTTTTGATAATTAATTATTTAAAATATATATTATCTTACCTTTATTATTTTTCAAATTCCCCCATCTCCAAAGGTAACCTTAAACGAAAAGATTTTGACACAACTCATTCCATTCTCCCTAATCTTTTTATAATTAATAATTTAAAATGTATATTATCTTACCTTTATTATTTTTATCAAATTCCCCCCATCTCCAAAGGTAACCTTAAACGAAATGATTTTGACACAACTCATTCCATCTCTAAAATGAATGCCGTTTTTTTTTTTGAAACACTGAATGCCGCTTTTAGAATTTGTTTTTTCTTCCATAATTATTCATTTCGAAGTTCTAACGAAAAGTCTCCTCGTTAACTCTTTTATAAAGTAAACTGCTTTAATTTCTATGATCATATCTATTAATTTTTATATTTTTTTTATCGGACAAAGTTAGTTGTTAGATGCTAGTAGTTAGTACACCAAACACCCAAACATTCCACATATTCACCAAGTCACCTTATAACTCTCATACTCCAATTCATTCCAAAAGGAAATCGAACCTGGATCTCCCACTCAATTGAGGAGCCCAGTGACTAGGTGGACTAAGTCTGATTCATCATATACAAATTAAAGCATTAATATGTTGAGTATACCATACTAAAAAGGCACGCACTTAATTTAAAAATGAAAAGGACAAAAATATATTTTAATGATTAGTAATTTTATAATATTTTATATAGTTAATTAAATTTTGTATGCATTTAGGTGCACCGTGTACTTATAATGTATTTTAAAACAATACAACTTGTTATACTGAAAGACATAATTTTTTTACACTGAATTGTGCAACTATTAACATGGAAAAATAATTGCATGGTGCAATATAAATAAGCTTCATCTTTCGATATAACAATTTAAAATACACTATAAGTGTACGGTGCACTGAATGCACATGAGACCCACTCGTATTAATTTTTGTCTTTTAAATTTGTGAATCTTTTTAAAACAACATTTATTATGGGAAAGATAAATTATGCAATGATCTTTCTTTTTATATTTACCCCAAGTGCTACTAAGATAGAATCACTTTTTAAATTCATATGTTCCAAATTATAATCACGTTCCTTTATTAATGACATTAATTATTAATCGTCCCACAAAAATATTCCAATTTAATAAATTTGATTTTGTCAATATTTCAAAGAGCATTTAATATTTTTATCAGTTAGTATAAGATAAATGAGGAAGAATATGAGAAAATTTTATAATTTTAATGTCTTCTTAATATGCATGAAAAATTAAATGTGTCTATCTTAATTATAAAGTGGAAGTAATTAATTTGGTATTAATACTTCCGTTTTTCAGTGCCTCCGTCTCCTCAAATCCCACCAAAAATTCCATCAGTTCCTCAAGGTTCGTCAAAATATTTACTTTATTACCTCATCGGTCATCTTAATTACGTAGTTAGTCTATCCATTTAAAAAAAAATATATTAATAAAATACAAAGGGCACTCTAACCCAATGAATACAGTCATCATAGCAAACCTCCAAAATTACAGAGAAGTTGGGATACATTTTATGGGTTGACAATCCCAATCATAAAAAGCTGCGGTAAAAGAGAGAGGTGAGTGACACCGAATCCATTTTTAAGCATTAAATTTAGGATGCGTTTTGAAATACTTAAATAGTTTTCAAAAGTATTTATTTTTAAAAGTTATAAGGGAAGACTTTAAAAATAAATGCTTTTGAAAGTTGTTTTAAGTGTTTCAAAATAGAGGTGTCAGTCAATTAGCTTATCCATGTTGTCTTTAATTACCCGTTTAATTTTTACTCTTTTTTTTTTTTTTGAAAAATAAAAATGAATTATATAAATCGAGTACAAGGGGTACTCAAAAATCCATACAGATACGCAAGTTACAATTTAGCGGATAAGCACTCTAGCGGTTGACACACCCAACTATGAAACTGAACATCAAAAGAAATTGGATAATGAGATCTAATCCACTGAGTTTGAATCACAAATGGTCCCATAACTTTGGTCTCAAATAGATTTAGTCCCATAATTTTTTTTGTCGTTGATTTAGTCATAATAACTTTGACAATGTCCAATTTTAGTCCCATATCGACCGAACTAACGTCGTTTTACCATTTTTATTTGGGGCTTTCCGGCAGATGCTATGACTGGACTACCACGTGTACTGCCAAATACGTGGTAGTCAAGTCACAACATCCCCCAGAAAGTCCCAAATAAAAATGCCAAAATGACGTTGTTCCGGTCGATTTGGGACTAAAATTGGACATTGTCAAAGTTATTGGGACTAAATCAACGACAAAAAAATTTATGGGACTAAATTTGAGTATTTAAAATATTTATTTATTATTTTTAAATTAATTTTTTATTTAATTTAATTATATGATTTGAATCTAAATAATTCTATTTTAGATTATATAAATTTTTTATTGAATTTTAATATCATTTTATACATTTTAAAATATGTAGTGAATTTGATACATAATTCAAGGAATAACAGGGTTCAACTGGGACTAAGTGAAAAATTATAACAAATATGTACATTGCACGGGCAAAAAGGTAGTTGCTATATTTTGCAGCATATACTTCTTTTCTCAAGAAATTTTTTGAAGTTTCGTCACATTAAAATTTTATATTTACATTTAGTATTTTTTTAAATATATTAATATAGGTCGTGTCATATGAGACTTCAAAACATAAAAGTCATCAGTAATTAAGTCAAAATTTATCTATATTTTTAATAAAATATACGTTGCTTTTCTATTAATAAATAATATTTAGTTAAAACAAAATTATGCAACTTATGCTCAATATTTTTTTAATCATTTCAAGAAACATTTATCAGTTTAAAAAAATATCTCATTTAACTCATGTTATTACATGCTTATATTTATAATTTCTCTTTTTCTAATATTAAACTGTTCAAAAATTTATTATTATCACAATATATTATAATAAAATATAAAATACTCATACATATTCCACAAAAGAGAAGGACAAAAATTAAGAGAACAATCTAGATATTTAATGTTGAACAAGTTAAATAAATAAAAATGCTAAATGAAAAAAAATAAAATCACATTCAGATGATTATACTTTAAATGTTTGGGTGTGAGAAAATCTTTGTTGTGGATGAAATTTTTGTATTTCAATATTTTAATTAAGTTTTAATAAGAAAAAAAAAAAAAAAAGAGAGACATGATAGATCAGGAAAATATTTTATATTAAATTATTTTAATTTAATAATTAAATAGAGAGTATGTGTACGTCATTTTGCACTGAATTTGAAAAAGAGGAGACTACCAAACTGCAAACAGCCGTAACTACTAATCCATCAAAACCAAAATGTGTTCGTTGAATATTAAAACAATCCAATACAGCAAAATCACGCTACAGATTAGTCAAAGTCAACTGCTACAGTCGTTTCGTTTCTCGAATCATATCCTCACAAAGTGCAGCCCCAAAATTTTGAACACACAATTTCAGAAATCTGTTAGCTCCAAAAATGGCTGAATACGTCGTGTTTTGCGTGATACGCAGCCTCAGCGAATTGCTATCACACGACGCGAAGAACTCACCGGGATTGCGAGGTCGAATCGAAGTAATCCAGATGAAACTGCGGCAGCTGAAATCGATTCTAGAAATCGCAGAAGCGAGGCAGGAAATCGACGACGGGATCCGCAATTGGATTGGGGAAACGCGAGAAGTTTCGTACGACATCGAGGATCTCCTGCTCGTGGCGAGTTCTTCAATCAAGGAAGGAAACACCTGGAAGAGGTACACTTCTTCTCTGTTCAAGGAAGGCGCAAATCTCGAGCCCAAAATTCAATTGATTGAAGCTAAAGTTTCCGCCCTAGAATCAGATCTACGCGTTTGGAACATCAAGCCGCGACAGAGAGGCAGCGCTAATCCAGTCTCGCAAAGAAGGATGCAGCAACGGCGGACGTATTCGCACCGCGTGGAGGAGGATTTCGTGGGGTTGGATGACGATGTGGAGCAATTAGTGGCGAAATTGATCGATGTGAACGATTGCCGCGTTTTGTCGATTACTGGTATGGGTGGGATAGGGAAAACCACCATCGCTAATAGGATTTACCACCACGAAGATGTGCGGAGTCATTTTCACGCTTTTGCTTGGGTCTGTGTTTCGCAACAATGGCAGGCGGAGGATGTTCTGCAGAGGATACTGAACAAGCTGGAGCCGGAGAAGAAGATGGAAATCAACAGCATGAAAGTGGAGGAACTGGAGGTGGAGGTTTTCGGAGTTCAGAAAAGGAAGAGGTGCCTGATTGTGCTGGATGATGTTTGGGAGATGGATGTTTGGGATATTCTGAGACCTGCTTTTCCTAACAGGCAAGTGAATATCAAGGTCGTTCTCACAACACGTAATAAAGAAATTGCTCGTTACATAGATATGGATGCTGCCTGTTATCTCTATGAGCAAAGGCATTTGGATGAAACAGAAAGCTGGGAATTACTCAAGAATAAAGTCCGCTGCAGTCTAAGACTTGCAGGTACGACTTCACAATTTTGCAGGAATATTATAGATGTCTGGAACAAACTGGTTTTTAAATTTATCAGAAAATTATATTTAACAGTTGATGACATGAATGTCCATATCTTTAGCTCTCAAGAATGACAAAGTCTAGTATGAAAATTTTCATACATGAAAAACTAATTTACAACCAGTGGTTCATGGTTCACACTGCCCGAATAATTCATAATTTGGGGTTCATTATTTAGTATTTAGAGTGTAGATGGTTGATTTAGGGCAATTTTATAGATTTTCATACATGAAAATTTTCACACTAAACCTACTCAGAATGAATTGCTTCGATTTGAAAATTTCTGTTTCTTATCAATTTTATTTATTTATTTTTATTTCTTGATTCAATAGAAGTGCTAAGAGGTGAATAGGGTCCCAAAAATAATAATAAGTGATATTAGAAAGAAACAGGTTCGACTACGCCAATTCCTTTTTTTTTAATCAGAAAAAAGGATTCATTGATAAATAATGAGCATGAGAAGTACCCATTGAATTACAATGACATGGGAAGATATAATACCCCAGAGCATGAGTTCAGTCAAGTTTAATGAGAAATCAGTAAGCATAAATACACCAAGCCACTCAGCAAAGTATGTCTAGCAAAGTATATCTCTAGGACTCAAACACCACTCACTAAAAGAAATTTTATCTCTCCATGTGCCCCTTGCATTTATCCAGCTCCAGACTCTTGTTTTTATCTCTTCCACAAGTTGCTTAATCTCCGTCTTTACATTCCGGAAAATAGTAGCATTTTGCGCTTTCCAAAGTGAACAAATAATGCATTCCCACAAGCAAACCATAAGGGTCCTCCCATCCTTACCTTTAATAAGTCTACTAAAATGGAGTAAGCTTATCGCCGGCTTGGACGAGAGAGCAGTTTCAATTCCTAATGCTAAATCGAAGTGATCCATACTTAAACATTGTCTATTTAGATTGCTTAAATGATCCAATCAAAATGCATATATATCTAGATACATATAAATTCATAACCCCAGCCAATTCCCGTTTTGGTCGAACATATCTACTGATTCCTTGATTCCAGTTAGTAAGAGGGATCTTGAACTAAAAGAGAGTATCTTTAGCAATTGCAATAATAAGGTTCATTGATATTCCTGAACAGTAGAAGCTATACACATACAATCATGCTCAATTCAATGGAATTGTTTGATCTTGAAGGAGATCTGCATGAAATTGTATATCTGAGTCGTGACTTTTTCTTGAGCATAATAAATAACTAATGCTTCATTTCAATAATTTATACTTAGTTATTGATACCAATTAGTTGGGCGATAGAAGAGTAAGTGTTATTTTACTTATTGGCGATTCTTCCGATATTGCTGCCAACATCCAGGTATTTCACTTGACAGAAGTCAACGTGGAAGTCAACGTGGAAATGGATCTGTAGAAGCACAGGAATACAGCTCTGGCTTTGAGGACGATGATGCATCATCACATGCAGGTAGCTTCATCTCGTACTTCAGTGATGAGGAAGAGAATGAACCCATAAGTCGGATTCACTGTACAAGTTCTGGGGACTCCATTCAAGGTATGAGGATTCTGTATCTATTGGAATTTAAATTGTCAAGAGTTTTTATGTCTGAGTGAATGAGTACATTTATTTCATGCTGTAAGCTGAAGAGTTTAAATTTTTAGTAAAAAGGGATAAATGCAAATACAAGTGTCTACCATTTTTCTGTCTTAAATTGATGCCCTTGGTGTCCTTGTCATATCTGTGCACAGAATATTGGCCTTAGGGGATATAGGTTTAAATTGAGGTATCTGAAAGTGACTGTTATAAACTGGGCCAAAAATCAACCTTTGCATGAACACTTTCTTCCCACTACTTTTAAAATCAATTATCCAGGGCGTAACACTTGAGTGGTGCAAATGGTGCCCAACTATTACTTCTCAATGAAAACAATTAATACTGATCAACTAATACCTTTTAGTAAAAGAACTAATACCATTTAAAATGCACTTGGGTTGCACAATGCAACTGGTGCATATAAATATTTTCCTAGTTCAGAAGTGTCCACACATGAAATTTGAGAAAACTAGCATTAACTTTAGACATCGTTATCATTCTTAGGTACTACATTTGTATTATCCAGGAGTAACAAAAATTTAACAGCTTAAAGTTCGAATCAATTTTGTGTGATCAATCTCTCTATGTGGCAAGCTAGTCAATGATCTTACTTCACAAGTTAATCTCAGCAACTAGAAGATACGACTCTTAATTCCCTTGAAAGAAAATAAAATTTGAGCTTTACTAATTATTTCTCATTTCTTTTCAAACCAACTCCAGATGACGAGAGAAATCAGATGGATGTGGAAAGACTAGGAAGGGAGATGGTTGCGCAGTGTGGAGGATTGCCATTAGCAATCATCGTTCTTGGAGGACTATTGATGACAAAGTGCAGCATAAGCGAGTGGAGAACAGTTCACCAGAATTTGAATTCATATTTAAGGAAGGGAAGAAGTAATCGGGAGAATGGAAGAGTCCACGAGGTTTTAGCTCTGAGTTATCAGGATCTCCCTTATCAACTCAAACCGTGTTTTCTTCATTTGGGTAACTTCCCGGAAGATTCCAAGATACCCACTAGGAAACTGTACCAGTTATGGGCTGCTGAAGGCTTCATATCACAAGAACTTGAGGATGAAGAATCAATGATGGAGATAGCAGAACGCTATTTAGGAGAACTTGTGCAAAGATGCATGGTTCAAGTTAGGGTTAATGAAACTTCTGGAAGATTCAAGTCTTGTAGACTTCATGATCTCACTAGAGAATTATGCCTTGTAAAGGGTAAGGAGGAAAACTTCTTGAGAAAAGTTCCTATTCGTTATGAGCCTGAATTAATGACCACCCCTTCTCCGTCAGCTATCCCAACGTCAATCAGCAACACTCGCAGACTTTCCATTGCTGTTGATTATGACTTCGATACTTATTTCCCACGTAAAAAGGACAGCTTTGGGAATTTTAGGAAAGATAATCTAGACCATGTTAGATCAGCATTGTTTTTCTCCAGGCTTAGTGAGAGAAGAAATCTGCAATCTGCATTGGAGTTTGTCTGCAATAAGTACAAACTTTTACGAGCGTTGGACCTCGAAAGGTTTGATTTTGGGGAGAAACTATATAAAGGAATAGGAAATTTAGTTTACCTTAGATATTTAAGCTTAAGAGGGTCCCAACTCTTTAAATTACCATCATCAATCGGCAATTTGAAGGATTTACAGACACTTGATCTTAGGGTACCTGTTTTTGTACGTTTGACCATTCCTAATGTGATATGGAAACTGAATAATTTGAAGAATTTGTATCTCCCTCCTTCCCACAAAACCAACAATGGCAAATTGCTGCTAAATACCTTAACCAAGCTGGAAATCTTAAAAAAATTCGATAGCCGAGTTTCAGATTACAGAGATATCACCAAGTTAACTAAGCTTCAGAAACTTGCAGCAATCCTGAGTTGGGAAACGAAGAATCTGTCAGCATTGATTGATTTCCTGAGTAAAGATGACACACAAATTAAGTACTCCTCTTTCCGTATCAGATACGATTTTCAGACAGAGAAAGACGTCGTTGTCTTGAGACAACTAGCGGGGGTCGTCCATCTTCATAAACTGGATTTAGTCGGGGTTATATGCAAGCTGCCTGAGAGTTACGATTTTGGCCACAGTCTCACAAAATTAACTCTTAGAAGGAGCAGAATGAAGGAAGATCCTATGGCTATTCTGGAAAAACTGCATCAACTCCAGATATTGATATTGCGTAAAAATGCATTTGAAGGGAATGCGATTTGCTGTTCTCCTGAGGGTTTCCCCAGTCTGACTAACCTGGAACTCCAGGGGCTGAGTAGCTTAGAGTATTGGAGAATCGAGGAAGGGGCTATGCGTCATCTTTATTCTCTTAAGATCGATGAGTGCGTCAACTTGAGGATGGTTCCGGAAGGAATCAAATTTATTGCTTCGTTAAGGGAGTTGGTGATAATTAATATGCCCGATGCGTTCAAGTGGAGGGTTCAAAAAGTGGACGAGAGTGGGGGAGAGGACATTGATAAAGTTGGACATATTGCATCGATTACAATTGCTGAGACGAATGATTTGTACAAGAAGAAGCTGGAGACACAACTATCAGGTATCATAGTCTGATTAAACACAAAGAATAGTCCTATGTTCTTTGAGTTAAGTCTTATGTAAAACAATTTTATGCACAACTGGTTTGCAACTCTCTCTTTATAGTAAAACAGCTAATACTGTTTAAAAATAATACAAAATGCGAATCATTTACACGGTAAAATTGGTTCACCCAAGACTTTGCCATGTTGCAACTTGCATCATTGGTCTGATTTTGGTTAATTGGCAGGAAATTCTTATTCTGGACTTTTTCAGAGTTTTTCACCATTACTTGTACCCAAGGATTGGCAGAAGTCATGAAAACCACAGTGGTAGCTCATGCCAACTCGGATCTGCTCATCAAATCAAAGTAAGGAGAGGTCATCTTATATTATTGGCCTTCAAGTTCCTAAACTTCATTTGTTTGTAATTTGTAAAGTGGTGTTAAAAAAAAATAAAATAGTTGCACATGCACATAGATCTTTTTGTCCAAGGGGGCGTCCGATGAAAGTTATTGTGCTATTAATGAAGTGATTTAAGTTAATTGTGTAGGGTTATCTAAAGCGGGGATTGATTGCAAATTCAGTGTTTTCAGTCAATCTCTGAAAATTGGAAAAATATATTAATTTATTATTATGCTTAGAAATAATTATTTAATCAGTCGAAATGAACACAAAATCACTTTTACTTTTTTAAAGAAAGTAGTTTTAATGGAGTTGCAATGTCGGAATGTGATGCTGGAAGTAGAAAACTATTTTATAGTTTGAAGGAATAATTTATTCTTTATAAAAAAGAAAAGAAAAGTATAGCTATAAGACTACATATGAGTGCAGAGTTAATCTCATAGATTTACTCCAAAGCCTCCATGGAATAATAATAATAATACATGAACCTCCAAGTGAAACTACTGCTAGCATAGAGTCATACTGATACTATCCAGTAAATCATAATCAGCAAAGCATAAAAAACAAACTGTGCTATCATACTTGGGTAACATTTCCTTAGATATTGGCTTAAACGTTTGCAGTCGCACATCATTTAACACATTTTGTCTTTTCTTTTAATGCCCCGGCTTCTTTTGAAAGATTTGTAGTTTTTGAGGCAGCTACATCTGTATAAACCCATATTTTTAGTTGCTAATCTAATTTGTCCGAGCTACTTGGTATTATGAAATTTACGACATTTTGATCTTCAATTCAAGGCTCCTAGTCCTGGAAACAAACATACACGGACCAGTTCACAAGTATTTGTCTGAATAGTTCAAACTTCAAAGTACCAAAACCTTTGATAACAAAATGTAATGTAGTCAAATTTGCATATGTGCAAATGCAATTGTATTTTAAAGTAATAGCAAAAACAACTTATATTTTATAACAATAGTCTTAAAATTTTGTATCATAGATAAATTTTTTTCTTTTTAAAATTTTGTAGCCGAACTTGACTGGTTGATAAATTTTAATATATCCCACTTGAGACAATTTTACGAGAGTCTCACAAGAATAAAATATATGAAACAAGTGTGACCAAACTGTTGCAAATTATTTGCTGTTAAAATTTTGACAGTAAGACATAATCTATAATTTCCATCAAATGTTCTTTTAACGCAACCGAAAAAAATATATCAACAATATAACAAAGAGGGACCAAAATGTTACAAATTATTTGTAGTTACAATTATAACATTAAGCATAATCCATAATTTCAACGAATATTCTTTTTATTCATTATTAACATTAAGTTCATCGAAGTACATAACAGATTATTATTGAGAATTATAGACAAAACCCATAAAAAGTATTACAAGGATACAAGAAGTAACATACACACTATGATAACTTTGGTTTGCTATCTTGTTGTTCTTGCTTTTTGATTCTAGAAACCATCTGATCAGTGGTCTGCCAAAGAAAATAAATCACAAAATTATTGCATGTGATGGTATAATGTCAAGACGGATTGTTAGACGTAACAAATTAAATACATGGTTAATAACGAATTGCAATATGTACTATTATTATTTTTACAATCAACATGTACTATTCTCTTAAACAAAATGCAATCTGAACTAGTAAAAATTGACAGTTTTCGACCCCGACTCATTTTTTTAAAAAAAAATTCTATCAAATTTCTTCAATTTTATGTTTGCTAAAATATTTTTTGACATTGTGGTATATACAATATATCATTTATAGGCTATATTTAGTCAAAACGTTTCACAAAAAAATGATCCCGGGTTGGAATCAATCAATTTTTACCAGTACAAGTTGCATTTTGTTTTAAAAAATAGTACATGTTGCAATTTGTAAAAAGGGAAATGGTAAAGGTTGCAGTTTGTAATTAACCCTTAAATGTATTTTACCCACCTATATACTAACCCTTAAAATTAATACACCATAAATTTTGACCGTCTCAAAAGAGAGTGTCTGAAAAGAATACATACAACAGTACATGGTATCTTTCATTTGACCCCAACAATTTTACCCATGACATAATGCAACAGTTTTTGTAAATGAACAGAAAATTGGAAATATATCATCTCTTGGAAACTTGGAGAGGCAGTAGGAGACAACAGAGAAAGATATAAGAAGCAAAAAACAAATGAAATCCATATTTAGCAAAACTGTTCAAGTCTCTTTTTAAGGATATCGAATACTTACTTTGGTTAAATTTTGTCACTGAAATAGTATAGCTCACATCCCATATATTAATTGCACCAAGTTTAAAAGTTCTTTTTGGTCCCATAAAATCGCCGGAAAATTGTAAATGGTGTCGTTTTATGCAACATGAATGTCCAACTTTGGCCCCAAATTAAATACCCACGTGACATTTGCGTGACAGAGAAGTTAGAAAAACACCGTTTTCAAATTTATAGCAATTTTGGGGCAATAAATGGACAATTTTTTTAATATTCGGACTAAATCGGAAAAGTTAACATTTTTAGGACGAAGGACAGTAAACAAGTTACCAAAAGTCTTTTTAACTCTTCATTCCATCTAACCAAAAATTTCAATTTCTTTCAATAATAAATATATAACAAGATTGAACAGACCTGCTCAGTATATGGCAAGTACTTCCCATCAAATGTGACAACAGCACGATCCTTTCCATCCATGCCTTTGACTTTGTCGACTGAACAATAGAAGTCAATTGCAGACATGCTAACCATTGAGGTCACCCACCCAACAGAAGAAAAAAGACGAGTTAATCGAATGGATTGAGTAATATAAAAGTCATAATAAAAACAGCAAACTCAACTAAGAAACGTAGGAAACTAAACACCATAACAGCAATCCACCAATCATTAACAACAAATTGATGGTAAGGATAGATGTGATAGGACTACAGTTTAATGGAGATAAAAGTAAATCATAATATTCAGAATGTAACAGAACTTGATGGGTAAAAGGACATGGGAATCTTTCTAATTTCAAATTTCTGCTGCTTAATCCAAAACAGAAATAACAGAGATAAACCTATAAGCTGATAATATAATTGAAAATATAAGGTGAAAACAAATAAACGTGTCTCAAAACATTTGGACATTGTAATTTATTAAAACACATTTCTTGGGAAAAAGAAAGGCCCATGAAATTAAGCTACTAGTTGTACAGGACATCAATATCTCTCTATCAACCCAAATCTGCCGAATCCCATTTACAAATTAAAACTTATAGTATATTAGTATAAGTTACGAAACAAATTATCATGAGATGTTTACAATCTCAATGAAATAGAATAGCTAACACATAGATACTAGATTCTCATGAAAGCACAAAAATAGTCCATGTTAAGGTCCGTAATATTAAAAACTGGGAAGAACAACTTACATGCCATCCCCAAATTCTTCATTAATAATGTCTTTAATGCTCTCCCCAAAATGCATAACAGCCTCGTGCAATCTGGAAACAAGGAATCAGAACCATAAACATTCCACAATGTGCAAATATGCATAAGAAACACAAAACAAAACATCAATTGGATATTATCATGGAACCTCGACTTAAAATAGGAGGAGTTATAGCTAACAACAAGAACTTAATTCTCCATAACAATGAATAGAATCACTATGCATCCCATTATATTATATAGGAGTAACACTTGGGTGCACCAATTGCATCGTGCAAATGGTGCACAACTAATATCGTTCAATGAAAACAACTAATACCGCTTCAAAATGCACACATAAAAGTATTTTCCATTATTTAGATATTTTATCATCAGCCATAACAGAGATTTACAATAAAAAGTCTTGTTGGATTCAAATCGTCCACAATAAGAACTTATTCTACAGAACAGAGATTTACCGTAAAGATCTCGTATTAAATTGATGACAATCACAACAAGATTTGTGAAATTGGACAATACAGCTTCATAATCTGAATCCATTCCCCATTACCAAAACTTACCCCAATTAGTTCTTAACCTAATTCCATAGTTGCTCATTCCCTCCACCAAAATTCAAAAATTAATAAAAGGTCAGAAAATCAAAGAAGCAAAGAGGAAGACCTGTAAACAGTAGGTTCCTGAATTAAGTTAGGGTCATAAGAACGGAGGGGCGGCTGCATCATTTCCTGGAGTAGATCGTCGCTGAGGGCGGGGAGGGCGGCGCGGAGCAAAGGGGCGGTGGCGGGCTTCAGCTGAGCTTGGCGGCGGAGGAGCTGAGCCACGTAGACGTTGGTGAGGCCGGTCTCGTCGGCAATCTGGCCGTACGTCTTGCCGGATTTGCGCTTCACTGCCTGGAGTTCCGCCGCCGTCCTGGCTTTGATGATGCTGCTGCTGCTGGCTTCCATGATTGTTAAGGCTTCGAGCTTTTTCTTGTGAGATAAGATAGTAGAGCACGCAAGGATTAAAGGGAAGGGGCAGCTGTTACTGTTGTTAACACACACTGTCGTTTGATTATAGGTGTATTTTGAATTTCTATATCAATGTTTTCATAACCGAATCAAGACCAAATCGGCTGGACTGATTAAACTGACGATTCAACCGTTACAACCGTTAAAATGATTTATATAATCTTTTTTTTATATTTTGTATGTTACATTTAAAAATAAATATTTATTTATAAAAAATAAAATTATATTCTCTCCGTCCCATTTTTTAAAGAACTCTTATTTTTCATAAGGATTTATGAGAATAATGATAAAGAATGATAAAGTGACAAAATTATTTATTGTTTATTAGTATTTTATGTGATAAATTGATGGGTAATTGAGGGTAGAAAGAGTTGTTTATTACTTCCTCATTTTTTAATTACTTGTCGTTTTAGCATTTTTAATTATTTTGTTTATAATTGTCGTTCCGATTATTTTTTCCCAGTTCTCTCAATTTTACCCTAATTGATTCAAGGATGTGGGCTTCTTTCCCAACTTAGATTAAGTCAAACACCACAATCAATTAAGGATAATTAAGGAAAAAAAACTTATTCTTAATTTAGAGTTACAACTTAAAATGATAAGTATTTTAAAAAGGAGGGAGTAATATTTTATGTGATAAAATGATAAAGTGAGTATGTTCATTTTAGAAAATGTTCCTTAATGATTGGGACAAAAAAATGGAAATAGTTCCTTAAAGATTGAGACGGAGGGAGTACTAATTTATAACTTATACTACCTCCGTCCCAGAAAAATGTGCACACCACCTTTATTATCGAGTTTTTGTGAGCGAGTTGTTTATTAGTATTTCAAATGATAAAGTGATTTTTAAAGAGGGGTATTATAGATCTACCTTTCATCTATTGCATGCATTTTTAAAAATTATTTTATTATTTCAAATACTAATAAAAAACTCGCTCGCAAAAACACGTGAAACAGTAAACGTGCACGTTTCTTTGGGACGGAGGGAGTAAGTTTTATATTAAAATAAATACAATAGAATTTGAAGACCAAAGATGATGGGGTTTTGGATTAATTCCACACAGTGTGTGACGGCAGTAAAGAGATTAAATGAAATTGATGACTTGTGAATGAAATTATAAGGAGAAAATGATACTGCGATAATGACAATAACATTACACAGAGAGATTTAGAAAAAAATAATGAAAAGATCAAGAAAAGTGATTTAATAAATAATAAAAAATAATAAAACTGGATTAACCATTTTTAAGAAGTAGTTCGATCGGCAAAATGAACGGTTCACGGTTCGATCGATTCAATTGATTTTTAAAAACAATGTTCTAAATAATTATTTTTAAAATTATTTTTTTCCAGCGATAAAAATTCAATTTGAGACAGTCTTATAAATAAGACGGGTCAAATACTTGACCCATGTTAAAACAACTTGACTCATTTAGCAGGAAGTCGGTTTCGTTCGGCTGCTAGGCCCAACATGCCAAAATATCCCAAAAGCCCTCTTCATGTTGTAATTAATATGCATTTCATAATTATAACCAAGCATCTTTGTAATAGAATTCTGTTATATTTTAATTATTTGCTTCTATTCTAGAAAGTGTTTCAAACCGTTAAAATTGATGTTCTTGTTAGACATTAAGGCGGTTTTACTTTCGAATTGTTCAGTTCACATGTTCCTTTCACCTGCACGTTAGTATGTTGTAAAAGTTTGAACTCTAACCATGATATTACAAATTTGATTAGGTTAAGTTGTTTGTGATACAAACAAAGACTGATGGGCGGATAAAAATCTTCATGCTGACCTATGTTGGGGAAACTATGGACTTGATATTGAATGAAGATTGATTAGAATGTGTTATGACAAAGTATAGTGTGAATACGTTTTACGGTGAAACTGGTTAAGGAGCGCGACTTATATTACTAAAGTAATGGACTTGATATTGGATGAAGATTGATACGAATGTGTTATGATAAAGTATAGTGTGAACAAGTTTTACGGTGAAACTGGTTAAGGAATGTGACTTATATTATTTAAGTGTGTGACTTTTTACTGTAAAGTGTGTGACTTTTTACTATAAAGAGTATTACTCATAAAAGTGAAGGGTGTGACTTATATTATAGCAAAGAGTGTTGTAGTGATAACTGAAGTGTGTGACTTATATTACTAAAGTGTGTGACTTATATTATTAAAGTGTATGTCTGTAAAAAAAAATCAGTTTCACGGTGAACAAGTTTCACAGCATACCAACTCATGTGTTATGTATGTTTGTTTCACAAGGAAATAAGTTTTTGAGTAAACTGATTAATAAGAAGGTAATATACTTGCACAACTTGGATAGAAACTTCCATGTTCAACCAAAAAAATAAAATAAAATATTTATTTATAATACAAAGGTCCAATTTTCAATAGGTAGTGAGCTATTATCTTACGCTCCTTAATTATAAGGTAAGTACACCGGAGGATGATAGAAAATCTTAGCTCGGAACATATATGGAGTGAATACTACAAATTTATTACTCCCACGTCCCGAAGAAATTTGCCCCAACTTTATAGCACAAATATTAAGAAAAAGGTGTAATGAGTGGAGTGTTGAGAGGTAATGTAATAAATTTATATGTATAAAGTAAATGAATTAAATAGATTGAGTGTATATGTGGACCCCAAAAGTAATGAAATTTGATATAAATATGTGAATATTGTAAAAATAAAATTTACAAGGAATTTCCTTTTCTAAGATGTGCAAAATTTTTATGGGACGTCCCAAAAAGAAAATTTGACAAATTTTTTGGGACGGAGAGAGTATTGTTCTGCTTCAGAAGGATTAGAAGACCAACATATGAGACAGTAAATTGTGTTTCTTTCCACTATTTCAAGAAAGCGTTGATCATATTAGTATGGTAAATTATGTACTAAATTGAAAAACTATGAATCTGGTTTGGTTCAACTTGTTTGACCTCAATGGTTGAGTAGTGTGCAATTGCATATGAGCTTTTAATTATCACTTCTAGCGAATCTTTTTATTTTTTTTCCCTTCAAAATTATAACTCCATTCCTCTTCAATATTTGACAACTGCATGTCCTTTATAGGAAGACGAAAACTCGTGCTGGAAAAAGAAGGAAAACTAGGCTAAAATGTTGTATTTTGCATGCAACATTCGTCGATGCAGGATTTTTTAATTGGTCTTTGTTCTTGTCTATAAGTGCTAAAAGAAATTATGATTGAGACAAAATTGCAAAAGCAATTTCATATAATTATAAACCAATTTACAGAATCAAGATTTTTAAAAAAATTAATAATAGTATCTTTATTTTTATTTGTTTTATTTCCATAGATTAATATTTATCTTTAATTAAGTTTCCACTCTTATTAAAGAGCTCAATTGTAAACGTTTTATTGAGTTGAATGATGAATTAAGAAAAGAGTTTTTCCCGTTTGCTTATTTTACAATTTTTAATTGTGAATCAACGTATTTTAGAAGGTGTTTTCGTTAATTTATAGTCTGGCTGCATCAAATTATTAGATATATATAAATCATATAGCCGTGATGGCAATACTGCGTTGACATGGATGAGCAAGAGGGGAAACTATTGCACAACATCTTATCATTGCTAAAGCCTGAAGGTTATTTAATTATTTAACTTGTATAACTTCAGATTCATCTGTTATTAGTCTATTACGCAACTAAGTCTTGAGGCATTTTTTGTTTGTTAAACATGACAACTGTGAATGTGATCCTTTTACAAATTTTAATGAATGCCTTTTGTTGATCTTATTGCATATTCCTTTGAGGATTGAGCATGGACATATTCACACTAATGCGGCCACCACCTCATTTTAATACTATCACTTCTGTTGGAATTTTGAGCACCAACAATCGATGGCTTACAATATGAACAAAAATAAATAAAAATAAAAGAAAGGAAAAACTAAAAAATGTAAATAATACATTTTGTGCACCAATTATGGTTAAAATATTGATAGAAATAAACAAAAATAAAAGAAAGAAAAAACTAAAAAAACTAATACTTATCTAAAAAACAAGTTTTCACTCCAAGCAACTTTCCACTTCGAGGAGGTGCGACAATAGCACACACGAAAATAGCAACAAGTCGAGTCAAGGGTATATACAGGAATGGAGGTATTTATATTGTTAGGGCACCCCCCCTCCCCCATTTTTTTTTACCTATGTATTATATATATGCATATTATATTATATTATATATATGATATCACATTATGATACTAATAAGAGTTGGGGTGAGTGGACTGTGGAATTGACTATTGAAGTGTGGGTCTTTGCCCAAATATTTAATTGATAATTTAGTAATGGATAGGTCTTGTATGCACTCGGATGCACTCGTAGTGCATTTTAGAAGCGTGCAACTTATTATGTTGAAAAACACGACTTATTTACAAATAAAAGTGCAACTATTAATATGGGAACATAGTTGTATGCTTCTGTTTGGAATAGTTGAATGTTTCTATTTTATATAGTTGCACGCTTCTAAAATACACTATGAGTGCATGGTGCACCCGGGTGCACATGAGACCCACTCGTTAGTAATTAGTATTGATACTTCTTATATTAAGCCTAATATGTCAAACTAATTTTAAATTTTAAATTCAATAAAATCTGAAAAATCAAATTAGGATATTAATTGAAAATTTGAAAAGTCATCTTCCAAACTCGTCCTCTTCTTGACTTTTCTTCCTAACCTTTTGTAATCTGTTAGTGTATATTGAGAAGAAAATTGCAAAAAAAATTGTATAGACTCAATTATAATGATTTTCGTGATATGCAAGAAAGATGTTCTAAGTTTTAATAAAAATGACATATTTACTTATTTTTAAATTATCTGAATTTTATTATCGAGCTTTTATTAATTTTAAATTATACCATTGACCCTCCCTTTCCCTAAATCCTGGCTCCGCCCCTGGGTATATCATTTGCCCGCAAAATAAATACATCCTGACTAGTGCTCACGGTTTGAAGTAATATTCCCAAAGGTAAAACGACTTCATCTTTATACGAGCAACACCACAATGTATACAACTCCAACGAACCGAAAATGACGTAAAAACTGGACTGCACTCTATATGAATATGAAAACGAGCATGAATGAATATTTGTACTTTGGAAAACTTCTCGTTCGTTCGATCAATTTCGTTAGATCGTTCGATTTCTTGGTTTTTTCAATAAAATAAATAAATGCATGCAACCTATTTATAGGTACGTCCATCAGTGGGAGACATAATGACATTTTAATCCCGGCTCATAACAACAATTAACGTCATTCATTTAAATTATTTTCGTTTTGAAATGTCTTCCCTAGTGACACTTAATGTTATCATGTAACGTCTGATGTTATAATCTGATTTGACGTCAATGAATCTGGACATCCCGAATGTCTACAATTGTTATGCAGCAAACTCAAAATTGTAGGCTGAATTAATTCAATGTGGGATAATTAACTCTCAGTTATTTTTCACAAGTCCCAACAATACTTCAATCCATAAGGTGTATTGTGACGTCTCAACTTCATGATTTAATTTCTCAATCACCGAAAATTCGATTTTGAGATTATAAATACACTACAATCATCTACTTCGAGAGTAAATTGATCATATACCATTTAATTTTCCATATATCAAACTTTAAGCCCTTGTTTAATTGGTCAAATACGAGTGTCCAACACTCTTATTAAATACCAATTAAACTCGAATTAATTTAATTAATTGGTTAAAAACATATTTTCCCTAATAATCACCCATAGGAGTGAAAATTACACCTATAATTACCTCCAATCCAATCCTCGAGAGACACTATTGCATCCGAATTAGTAGCTTGTGACTTTGAACCTTCCGTAGTCAAACACTATTGAGTATTCTGGCGGCTTAGTGGACGCGATGCCTTGAACTGTTCTCCCTTGGTATATATCGAGACAACAATGTAGACACAATAAAGCCTCAACGCCTTTCCGTTCTCATGTTTTTGTCAGTTCTGGCCATGCACGTCCCTTTGGTTCATAAGTGTTAGTTGAAGCGGCCCTCACTTCTCACTTATATAGATGATCTTCTTTCTTGAGTATCTCATCTTACTCAATCTCCTCGAGGTATTAGGAATCATTAAAAATCATAGATTTAACCTGTACCACAAACTTACGGCCCAGTTTAACACTTGGTGTAGTGCTCTCCAATGAATGATTGGAATACCAAGTATTTTCCAACAAACATCCACAACTGCATATAAGCTCGAATTGCAAAAAAGTTGTAAAAGTGAAGTTTTATTGACCAAAATTGAAAAATATAGATTAAATTGCAATTTAAAAAAAATGTATTTTTATTCGCAATTAAACCTTAAAAAATTAAAAAAGCAAGAAATAATTTTTGGAGAAAAAAAATCGAAAATTCAATTCTTTAAAGATATCATGATATTAGGTTCACTGAATATAATCTCATTATGAATTAATATAAATTTTATATTACTTATATATTGTTTTGAAAAGTATATAATTAGTTGTAAAAAACTACTAATACTGAAATTAATGACGATATCTCTATAAATTTTGGTAATGATATAAATTTCATTATAATTGTAAATTTTGGTAATATCACTTAAAAAAATCGGTAATATCTCTATAATAGTAATTTTGGTAAAATATGTATAAATCTTAAATAAATTATATCCTCAAAATCAAATCTTTTTAACTTTATATTTTCAAAAGTTAGTAAAGATAAAATAATATATAATTGTATTATGTAATCTGATATTTTAGTTAATCAGTAGGTTATAACCCCGCATATTACTCGGTAGAAAATAAAATTATATTATAAAATAATATTAGATTTTTTAAGAATCAACATGCTACGTAATTAAAAACATATTATATTTAATAATGAATTTGCATGAGACGATTTCACAGTGAGACGGAGTGTAATTTGGGCAAATAACGTTTTAACACTTTGAAAATGAAGTTATTGATTTGTTTTAGTATGTACCCTTCATGTATGAGACCGTCTCGCACGAATTTTTGTCTTTAAAATTACATATTATTTATAGTTTAACAATAAAAATATGTTTATAAGTGAATTGAATGAATCAAATTAAATTAAATTTTTAAATATTTAATCTAAAAGAAGATTAATATTGTAATATTGTATTATTTTTTATCACAAAAAATTATAAATAGGGTGGATATTTTTTACCCATGGAAAATTGTTGGAATGTTAAAATCATTTCTAATAAAATAATGTATCAGATTTAAAATAAAATTATATAGAAATTAAGCATTTTGAAATAAAGTGATTAGAAAGGTGGGGTTAATACGAATTAAAAGATAAGTGATTTTTAAAATATATCACTCATATTGATTTGAAAATGATATAGCAACAACATCGTCGATTTATTTATATAAAATTTTCCAAAACCATCTAATTTATTTACACAATCACCCTAAAATATTGTGTCAAATCACCTTATTTCAAAATATCTTTAATATTAAGCTTAATCTTATTATTACATCTAAAGTTTTTTAGAAAAAAAATAATCTCAACCTTGCATTTTAATTTCTAGGTTCTACAAATTTCAATTCTTTAAATTTGGTGCTATATTTAATCAAGTTTGATCGTTGGTTAAAATTAGCTTGAAAAATTAAGCACGTATTATCACTAAGGATTGATTTTAACTTAATTATTGTCTATTTATAACACTCTAATGAATATTACGTAACTTAAGGTTCATTGTTATGGCAATAATATCAATATGTGAATTAAGTGAAAATTTGAAGAAAATATCAATGTCAAATATTTAATATCTGCAATTAGATTTAATTCATGATTTTTTTTCAAAGTAAATAGAAAAGATAGATTAAGTTACAACTTTTAGAGAAAATAAATATCAAGCTCAAATCTTTAAGTCAAAGTATAGAGTGAATAAGTTTCACGGTGAAATTGGTTAATGAGTGTGACTTATATTACTAAAGAGTGTGACTTTTTACTATAAAGGGCATGACTTTTTACTCTAAAGAGTATTACTCATAAAAGTGAAAGATGTGACATATATTATAGCAGAGAGTATCGTAGTGATAACTGAAGGGTGTTGCTTATATTACTAAAGGGTGTGACTTATATTATTAAAGAGTATACCTGTAAAAAAAGAAAATCAATTTCACGGCGAACAAGTTTCACGGAATACCAGTGGTGTAAAAGCCCCGACTAGTCCCCGCCTAGGCGGCGTCTAGGCGCTAGGTGGTCGTCGGCCTACCCGATTTTGCCTAGGCAACCGAGTCGGGAGCTAGACGGCTAAGTCGGGAGCCAGGTGTTCAACACTAAGGTATTGTTTGATAATGAGAGACTTTGTTCGTAGAATAAATTGATGATAAGACAAAAATTGATAATTTTCACTACACTAAAATTTCAAAACACAAATTTGTTTAGTTTTTTTATGTTACATTAATTTTCTTGTAATCTATAATGGATAATATATATAAGAAAATGTGTTTCAATTGTTATCTAGATTTAGACGGTTGTATAATGAATTTGTTAATTAATTTTGAAGTGTAAATTTTGTTATAATATATCGATAAGTAGTAAATAAAACTCATTTAGATGAAAAAAAAGAAAAGAAAACCGAACCGACTAGTCCCCGCCTAGATGGCCTAGGCGCTAGGCGGTCTATATCCGCCCGACTATCGATTTCCGACTTTTGCACCCTTGCTGAATACCAACTCAATCTTTAATATAGGATGATTTTACGTTCAATGAAAATACTCTCATTATTAATTAATGCTCCCTCCATCCCAACATTACTGCAACACTTGTCTTATTTGGACGTCCCAACATTATGATGAGAATCGCGATTGCAAAACACAATTAATAAACGAAGAACGATAATAATTGTTGCCCCAACTCAGGTTGGCAAGAAACAATTAGGTTTTGACAAAGTTGCCAAGGGTTTTTTATTAATTTTCTGCTTCCTCAACAATGAAAAACGTCCCTAATATTTATAGGATAAAAACAGGACCAAATCTGCTCCAAAAAGGACCAAATCTCACCCTAAATATCTAGGTGATAAACTTGAACGAAAATTAAAGGACAAAAAAGAAATCTAGCCTATAAAATAAATAAAAACAGTAAGATATGATAATCTTGAACTTCCTTGAGGATCTTGCCACATCTTGGAATATATCTTTGAAAATCTTGGGACATTATCTTTGGAAATTGTCAAAGTGGGACAATTTCCTTGCCACAATACTTGCCGCCCACTCCTCTTTCTTGCAACCCATTTTCCTTGTTCTCATCATTCCCGGCTCCTTCAAGAACGTCTTTGTCCTCAAGGACCAATTTCGGTAACGCTCTTTCATCGAGCATAAAAGCTTCCCTTCATCTATTCGCCGACATATTGTCACCTTATTATTGAGCTCAAAATGATTAGCTGTTCGAGTGTGGCCAAAACCTTCAAGCGATAGTGTGGATTTCTCATAGTACTGCCAACAAAATAACTATCATTAATTATAAAATAATAATAATAATTATTATTGGAGACAATACCTTCATCGGTATTGAGGTAGGACTTGGCGGACGTCACATCAAGTCCCGAAAAAATTGCATCATGACCCTTTTCCATATCAAAATTTTCGCAAGGATCATCTTCAAGCTCGTCATCAAAAATAGGAAGCACAAAATCAATTATAGGCTCCTCATCATAAATAGGAGGTCCATCACAATATAGAGATCCACTAAATTTATCCAATCCATTGGAAAAAATAAATGGCCCATTATCACCAAAATCAAAAACTGAAGTCGGCTCAACTAATTCAGATTCCCCACTTTTCCAAAGGCCCATTTCGTTCATATGTAATGGTTGGTGGCCCCCATGAGCATTAATAGGAAAAGGCCCAAACTCCCTTTCACTAAAATAATTAAACTTACCGACTTCAACATCATTCACAGAATTCGAATCCGTAGGCCAAATTTGACAAAGTTTTCCACACAATACGACCCAACAGAATTATTAAGATTACCAATCATTGCGGGTCCAAGTTGTTCTGAAATTGAGAACCCACGCTTGATTCGGTCATCAGATTGCTCGTCATCCATCTTCAACCTGAGAGGCAGCGATTTCCGGTACAGCGCTCAGGAACCGATCGGCTGAGAAACTTCCAATGGCGGCATCGCGTGCAGTGGTCGGATGTTCGATGCGGAGGTTAATGGTGGTCGGTTTGTGTCTGGTTTGTGGGGGACGGCGAAAAGGTGTCGCGCTGTTGGATGCAGCGATGGTTGCTGCGGGCCGGCGAGTTGAAGGTGGTGGTGATTCTGTCTTCTCCGGCGAGGGCGATGACAGGCGCTGGGATTTTTCTGGCGAAGAACGTCGGTGAAGCTTGCGCTTCATCTTCTCTACCTTCGTGATTACCCAATCAACTTTGACGTTGATGTTCGCCACATCGGTCTCCAACGATTCAATTCGTTCCTCGTCGGTTCTTGACATGGTAGCAATTTACGATCTCGATTCTCAAATGCTCTCAATGAAAGCACCAATTTGATGAGAATCGCGATTGCAAAACACAATTAATAAACGAAGAACGATAATAATTGTTGCCCCAACTCAGGTTGGCAAGAAACAATTAGGTTTTGACAAAGTTGCCAAGGGTTTTTTATTAATTTTCTGCTTCCTCAACAATGAAAAACGTCCCTAATATTTATAGGACAAAAACAGGACCAAATCTGTTCCAAAAAGGACCAAATCTCACCCTAAATCTCTAGGTGATAAACTTGAACGAAAATTAAAGGACAAAAACGAAATCTAGCCTATAAAATAAATAAAAACAGTAAGATACGATAATCTTGAACTTCCTTGAGGATCTTGCCACATCTTGGAATATATCTTTGAAAATCTTGGGACATTATCTTTGGAAATTGTCAATGTGGGACAATTTCCTTGCCACAATACTTGCCGCCCACTCCTCTTTCTTGCAACCCATTTTCCTTGTTCTCATCATATTACTGCAACACTCCCAAAATGAAAACAAATATAATATTAATACACTCACAACTAATGGGTGTAGTGCTTCCACGGGAATCGAACCCACAACCTGGGCTCTGATACCATGAGAGAATTCCGTCTCATCTAAAAGCTCGAGCTTTTAGAGAGGGTCGGGAATAATCTATTTATTTAATTTCCCTCAACAGAATGAGAGGTAAATAATTTTTTTATTAAAATATTGGGTTGATTTGAGTTATGAATGTGAATGGAATTGTCTTAGAATGGTGTTTTCGGACTAGAGAGAAATAATTTTTTTATTAAAAGTTATGGATAGATTTTAGTTATGGATGTAGATGAAGTTGGATTGTAAGTTATTAATATGGATGAGACAAAATTAAATATTTAAAAAAGTTTGGTTGATCTGGGTTATAGATGTGGACGAAATTGAATTGACTGTAAATTGACTGTAAGTTAAGCATGTAGATAAGAAAAACATTAAACTTTTTTGTCAAATAGTTTGAGTTAAATTTAGTTATGAATGTAGATATTTTAAGGAGTGGTGATAAAAATTATAAAAAAAAAAAAATCTCCCAACACAAAAGTCATACCTTACACCACTCACAAGGGGAGGGGAGGGGTGCCCTGGGATATTGCTTATAAAAAGAAGGCATCTTTGCACACAAAAAACTCACTCCATATAGGTTACTAAATCTGGAAACCTGTGCTTTCAAAAAACAAAAGAAATCTGGAAAGGTATATAAAAGGAAAAATGGAAGTGTTAGAAAATGGAGAAACTGATTTCACACAGGATGGAACCGTTGATCTGAAACGAAATCCTGTTCGTCGATCCAAACGAGGTGGATGGACGGCTCTTTCTTTCGTTGTTGGTAAATACCATTTACTCCCTCTCCTCTTTCATCACATATAAACTTGTTAGTAGTTTACTCAATGTAATTTAATATATATGCATATATCTGGTGCTGTGAAGATGACAACATGATCAAGAAATAAAAGTTTTTTCTTCATCACATAACTTTTCTCTAATTTATTTTTCGTTTTAAAAAGTTTAACTATTTAATTTTGGTACCATAACTATTTCGATTGTCCTATTTTGGTCCTATTTTTGTTGAAAAGCAGAAAAAAACATCGTTTTCGATCACATACCGGTTAAAATTGGGGGGTTTTCGAGCTCATAGCTGAGGTGGACTTTGACTGTTACGAAAAAAATTCTTAAAAAAAAAATGAGCAAGAAAATTTCTCCTACATTGCAGGAAAAATACTTTTTTTTTTAATAATAGTCAGCCACGATTTCGAAAGTCATAATTTTAACCGGCATGTGAATTGTGCGTGATCGGAAATGACATAGTTTTCTTTTTTTGGAAATAAATGGAACCAAAATTGGACAATCAAGATAGTTTTGGAACCAAAATCGAATAATTAACCTTTTAAGACAAAAAACGGATTACATAAACTTTATGGAATCATTTAACTTTTTCACTTGCATGATCCGGAAGAAAAAATTCCCCCTAAATTGCGGAAAATGAAATTTGTTTTTAACAGTCAGCCGCGTCAGTTGCGAGCTCGAAAACTCTCAATTTTAACTTGAGCATGACAAAAAACGACGCTATTTTCTATTTTCCAATGAAAATGAGAACAAAAATTGAACAATCTAGATAGTATTGAGATCAAAATTAGAATAGTTAAATTTTTAGGATGAAAACGGATGACAAGAAAGTTATTGGACCAAATTTTTTATTCTCTTAAATGTGAGCATCCCTCCTCTTTTTTAGTCTCATCTTAGTCTCAGAAGTGACTTGTTCTCTATTACTTAATTCCTGTTTAATGAGATCTTAGAATTAGCAATTAGGAAATTAGAAGGAAAATTAAATTTTTTATGTCAGCAATCTGGGGGCAAATTTGTAAATATAGAACAATTATTCTTTTATGTAGGAAAATTTGCTTAGAAATTTGTAAATATAGAATAATTGAGTTTGAATAAACAAAAAAATGGGCTGAAATGTTACGTGAGTTGCAATATTTGCCCTACATTTACATGTTTACGAACTTGTGAATGTAGGACACTTTATTTTCAACATCTGTAAATTAAGGACAATCTTGCAACTCACGTCGTTGGGCTTATTCGAGCTCGATTGTTCTACATTTACAAAATTTAAAATATATTATCATATATTTACAGATTTTAAAACATATTGTCCTACATTTGGATGCAGTATACGAGATATTTGAAAGAATGGCGTATTGTGGGATATAGCAGATCTGGTGTTGTACCTTACAAAGCAACTGCAACAAGGAACGGTTAGGGCGTCGAATAACGTGACATACTGGATAGGGGCTGTTTGGATGACTCCAATATTGGGTGCATATGTTGCTGATGCTCACCTTGGCCGTTACAAAACCTTCCTCATTGCTTCTGCAATCTACTTCATGGTAATTCATACTCTTCCTATATGCCAAAAATATTTAAACTTATTGTACCACGTACTTAGTATAATTTTTACTAAATTTTGATTTTTTTTAATAGATTAATATAGGATATATATATATATTTTCTCATATTCTTTTTACATGGCATTCTCGATTTTCTTAAATAAACTGACTATATTATTTTATATCAAAATTAACCTTAATTAATAATGTTCACACGGCATATTTGTAGAAAATTTGAGAATTTAAATAGAACAAGCTAGTTTCTTGTGAAACTGGTTCCATATATACAGACGTAGTCCTTCCGTTATCACTTTTTGTAATGCAAGTCATATGCTTCAGTCATCACTAATAATAACTTTTAATAATATAAGTCAAATCTCTTAATCTGTTTCATGAATTCTTTGTGTGAAATTTGTTAACCTTATATTTTGTCATATGGAGTAAATCTCCGATGAAACTTGTTCAGTAAGTCTCCGATGAAACTTGTTCATATTATGAATTTATACCATTACATTTACAAGCTAATATCACTCACAATAATCTAATCATTACCTTCTTACTCAATAATAATATAATAATACAACGTCATTTACTTTTATATATTGTTTTGCCATAAACTAAATCTCCTCCTATTATAAAACTCAATATATTTTATTTCATCAGAATTTTAAAAACCCGAAAAATTAAAAAAATTAATTTTTAAAAATCTGCTGAAATCCAAATCAAAACATATATGATATCTGCCTGAACTAAAAATTTACAACTAATTACTTACACCGCGGAGAGGTCAAAGTCAAGGGGACGTATATTCATCAGATTCCCCACAACTTTTAGAAAAGCTTTGGATGGAATGGGCGTGTATGTACTGCCCCATATTCAGATGGTGATTATACTTTTCAAAGATGGAAATCTTTCATTTTCACAAAACCCTTTTTTATCTTTTCTAAATAAAAGAGCCCAACTTTTTAAATTTCATCAATGTGGGACACTCATGCCTTAAAGTGAGTCCGCTAAGTCTTGTATGCAGCTAGGTGCATTATGCACTTATAATTTATTTTTGAATCATGCAATTTGTTATATGGAAAGATGCAATTTATTTACATTGAACCGTATAATTATTAATATGGAAAATTAATTACACGGTTCTGCGTAAACAAGTTGCACATTTCAATATAACAAGTTGCACGATTCTAAAATGCACTATGAATGCACAGTAAACTTGAATGCATATGAGACTCACTCGAGTGAGTCTCCTATGAAATTCCATGAAACGATTTCATATTCATAAATATAAATCCTTCAATAATTACAATCAATATCATTTTATAATATAAATCATACTCTTTAATTAATATACTTATTATAATACTATATAAATTATACTTTTCAGCATTACAGTAATACCCACTGTGTAATAATAAATTATACTCTTTTTTTTTTTTTTGAAAACATAAATTATACTCTTATATTATTACAATTAATACTCATTAATAATATAAGATAATCAAAAGTCAGTTTCGCCTATCCACTCACCTATACTTTGGGAATGCCCTTTATATCAAGATATGGTCCATAATTTGTGTGGGGTGTAAAAGGTTGTCAGCGACCTCTCTCTCCCATCCACTGTAATTATTGTAATTCTTGTCTTCACCATCACATAATTTGGTAATATAGTAAAATTTTATTTTCATTGCATTGTACCAAATTTTACATAAACGGTATATTACTCCCTCTGTCCCATTTTATTTAGCACACTTTTTATTTTGGCCCGTCCATTTCATTTTATACTTCTTAAATATGGAAAAGAATCTCACAATCTCCACCCCACAATCTTCACCCACCATCTCAAAACACATAAAAAATAACTTTCCTTAATATGTGTGTCGGTCAAAGTGTGCAACATCAAATGGGATGGAGGAAGTACTCCCTTCGTCCCGGTATAAAATTTTCCTTTTTTTAGGGTATTTTAATTAAGGAATAGTAATAAAATAATAAAAAATGAAGAGTAGTTTTGGGTATTGGAAGAGATGAAAAATGTATGTAGGGTAAAGAGTGGTGTAGTGAGTGACATTTTTGTAATATTAAATAAAAAATGAGGATAAAAATTATGGATATTAAAATTATTTTTTTATTTATTAAAATAAAATTATTGTGAAATGGATAGAAAAGAAACATGAAACACTTATCGTGTTTGGGATGGAGGAAATATTTGTTTCATCCCCTTAAAATTTGCTAGCTTCCTTTAGAAATCTTAATTATGCTATTTAATTGATACGTGAATTGATCATATGCTCATAGCTTATGATGAAAAAATAATAATTAAGTAATGGTGAACTATTGGCATCACCACATAAGTAGTTACAAAAGTTGGTGTCCACAATAGAAATATAATCATTTATGCGAGTTGATAAGTTTTGCTTTGCATTTTGTACGTTGGCAATCGAAATCACGAGTACACATCATTTCAAAATTGTATTAGAGAAAACGTTTGCAGAGGTGTATGACTAATATTACTATATAAAAATATATACTTCCGTCTCAATCTTAACTGCACATAATTTATTTTGATCCGTTTCAATTTTAATTGTATATTTTTTAAATATAAATACTTACTTTAACTCACACCCTTCAAATACACATTTATTTACAACATGTTACTCACTTATAACTTTAACACTTTATCACTTTATCATCTTTAATAAATATTATTCTATTCTTCAATAAAGTTGAATTTTCAATACTACTCTGAACACTTTATCACCTAAAATATTAATAAATAACTCTTTCTTAAACTCCAAGCACATAGTGTATATGCGATTAAGATTGAGACGGAGGGAGTACATTAATTCAAGAAAACAACAAATGCCATTTCAATTAATAAATATTAATAAAACAACTAATTATATACCTATTATTATAATTTAGTGTAAAATCCCGATTATTAAACTTGTGTGACAAGAAGAGGCGCGAGCGCAAAATTGATTATTTATCAGACATAAAACTTAAATATCATTGTTATATATATACACTATCACTATTATGCATACAGAGTGTCATAGTTTAACAACTACATTTTTTTTAAAAACAATAGCAGTTTGTATGCATAACAACACTCGAAAAGTAAAGTTCACGGTTCACACTAGAACTACTATATTTATTATTATTATTTACTAAAAATTAAATTCTTTGCAGGCATGACCCTATTAACACTATCAGTTTCAGTCCCCAGCCTAAAACCACCTCCCTGCATTAATCCCACAAATTGCCCTAAGCCCACCACATTAGGGCTAGGTGTCTTTTACACTGCCCTCTACATTTTGGCCGTGGGTACCGGTGGCACGAAGCCCAACATCTCGACGATCGGGGCGGACCAATTCGAAGAATTCGACCCGAAAGAGAAGGCCCAAAAGCTTTCCTTCTTCAATTGGTGGATGTTCAGCATTTTTATTGGCATTCTAATGGGCAACACTGTCCTTGTGTACATTCAGGACAATGTGGGCTGGGCCTTGGGCTATGGTATCCCCACTATTGGGCTTTTGGTGGCTATTTTGGTCTTTTTAATTGGGACCCCATTTTATTGGCACAAAAAGCCCGCTGGAAGCCCGTTTACTAGAATGGCTAGAGTGATTGTGGCTGCTTTGAGGAAATGGAAAGTGGATGTTCCTCATGATGCTAGAGAATTGCATGAACTTCTTGCACATGTGTATGCTGCTCAGGGGAAATTCAAGATTCAATCCACTAATTCATTAAGGTATTGTGTTTCTTATTTGTGTATATTTTTTCACGGGTTTCATGTATTCCTAGGTGCACCGTGTACTTAAAAAATATTTTAGAATTGTGCAATTTGTTATACTAAGAGGATCCACAATAGATGGATGAATTTTCATTCATCCATCCACTCTCTCTCCTCCACATCATCTTTCATTAAACACCCAACATTTTAAATTCACTTTCACAATGGTTCATCCATCCATACATACTCTTGTGGGCCCTTATACACTATTAAAAATTTCTTAGATAATGATATCTAGAATTAGAAAGAAAGAAAAAATAAACAAAAGTTGCCACAATAATTTCTCTCTCCTGTCTAATGCATTTGATGGATTTTGCTTCTCTCTCATGTCCAATAAAGGGCCACAATGGTTTAAATTGCAAAGTCCATCCATCCACTCATTGGACAACCCATTAGATGCACCATTGTGAATGCTCTAAAAGATGTAACTTGTTTACACTAAACCGTGCAATTATTTTTTTCATATTAATAGTTGCACGATTCAGTGTAAATAAATTGTACTTTTCTGTATAACAAGTTGCATAGTGCACAGTGCACCTGGATGCATACAAAATTTAGTCTTTCTCATGAGATAGGTATTTTGTAAAATTTGTTCACGACGAAATTGATTTTTCTTTCAATTGTACCACCTATTTCATTAAATCGTACTCCCTCCGTCCCGTGATTACTGCAACACTTGTCTTATTTGGACGCCCCAACATTACTACAACACTCTCAAAATGAAAACAAATATAATATTAATACACTCACAACACCCTTATTTTATTTCACTCAAACCCACTTTATCCCACTTTACTTGGTTTGCGGTCCAATTTGTGTGTTGCAATCATCATGGGATAGAGGGAGTATTACTTTCTCACTAAATAGTATCACCTGCTTAACTGAGTCGTATTGGTTGTTTTAATATTATGAAACTGACGTGCAAACAGATGATATTGTTCACTGAAAATAACTAATACAGTTTACAGTGATATGGTTAAAAAAATCAGTTTCACAAAGAACAATATTCGTAGAAAAGTTTGCCCTTTCTCATCAGTCTATCATAATCACTACAAAAAAGATGCATTTTAGAGACGGAAAATTTGTGACGGTTTTGAGACAAATTTGAGACATAAACATTCAAACGGTCAAAATTGACCAAATTTGCGACGATTTTTATTTCCGTCTCAAATTGCGACGATTTTGAGATGGAAATTTGACAAAGCGTAAAACGCCGTCGTTTTGATTCATAAATTAGAAGAAAAAAATTGTCTCAAACTTACAAGGTCAATTTGAGACGGAACAAATCGTCTGAAACTTGTCGGGTCAATTTGAAACGGATTTTAGACGGTTTTTCCGTCTCAAATTTGAAATCAATTTAGAGACGGTAAAACCATCTCAAATTTGAAACAGATTTGAGACGGTTTTTCCGTCTCAAATTTATTCTCAAATTTATAGAGACGGTAGCACCGTCTCCAATTTTATAAATAAAGAAAACTTAAATTGAGAATTAATTTGAAATTTCGAGATAAGATAAATTAGAAATACAAATTTAAAATAATATAACAAAATTTAATTAAAATTTATAAATAATAAAAAATAATTATAATTTTAATAGACATTACCGACTATAATTTTTAAAGGTTATATAAATAAAAAAATTAATTTAAATTCAAAGATAATTTGAAATTTTGAGGTAACATAATTAGAAATACAAATTTAGAAAAAATAATATAACATAATTTAATTAGAATTTATAAATAGTAAAAAATTAATTATAGTTTTAGAATATAATTTTTAAAGGTTATATAAACAAAAATAATAATTTAAATTGGAATATAATTAAAATTTTGAAGTGACATAATTAGAAATATAAATTTTAAAATAATATAACATAAGTTAATTAGAAGTTATAAATAATAAAAAATTAATTATAATTTTAGACTATAATATTTAAAGGTTATATAAATAAATAAAAAATTTAAATTGGAAGATAATTTGAAATTTTGAGGTAACGTAATTAAAAATATAAATTTTAAAACAATATAATATAATTAAATTAGAATTTATAAATAATAAAAAATTATTATAATTTTAAAAGGTTTGAAATTAATCAATCAACTACACATATGAAAAAAATTGATTCAATTTTTTGTTTCTTAAAAAAATTATTTAATTTATGTACATATATAATTAATGTTATAAAATAAACGAATAAAATTAAGTCCCCAAGTGGTTGAGTGTCCACCCCAGCGCCCAACCAATGGGGATTTGATCCCTCTCGGGAGCAAAATTCGCTATATATTATGTGAGTTTTCACAAGGCTTATGTACAAAGTGGGTCAGTGTTAATGCTAAATGGTTCGTGGCTTGTGTGGTTCGACGCTCGCTCAGGCGATATAGTGAAGCGGGTTCGAACCCACCCTAGCCATTTTTTTTTTCAGAAATTCATTCCGTCTCAAATTTGACCCATCAGGATCCGGATCAATTTTCGACGGTTTAAACGCGGTTTGAACCGTCTCAGATTTGAGACGGAATTTTCAAAAACCGTCTATAATTTGAGATGCTTGATTTTGGGACGGAAAAAAAACCGTCGCAAAACTGTCTCAATAAAGGTTTTGAGACAGTTTTTCCGTCTCTAAAACCATCTCCAAAATGCATTTTTTTGTAGTGAATGAATATTTATGTTGCTTAATTAATTTTCAGAAAATAAATAAATCTGGATACATGTGCAGATTCTTAAACAAGGCGTGTGTGATAACAAATTCAAATAGTCCATGGATGTTATGCTCAGTCACCGAAGTTGAAGAAACAAAACAAATGCTAAAAATGCCACATTCCTTCCAAGTTTGATGGTGGCTCAATGCAACACCCTCTTCATCAAGCAAGGATCCATGCTCGACCAGACTATTGGCCGCTTCAAGCTCCCGCCCGCCAGTTTAGGCGCTTTTACAACCATCATGATGCTCGTCTCCATCGTGCTCTACGACCGCCTATTCGTCAAGATCATACAAAAATGGACCAAAAACCCTAGAGGCATAACCCTCCTCCAAAGACTTGGAGTCGGTTTCTTCATGCACATTATCATTATGGTAATTTCATCTCGTCTAAAAGCTCGAACTTGTTGAGAAATGTGAAATTAATTCATTTATATTAATTCAATATATACTAACCCTCACATGTGGGCTCAATTCTCGATTTTGCCATGGAGGAAGCCCATCCATGGAAAAAATTTGTGTGAACCCGAGTTTATGATGAACTCTATTTTTTTAATATCATTGTTATGTACAAAAACTATTACTGTTTTTTTTAAAAAAAAAAATTGTGCATAATAGTGATAGAGTTTATGTAAAAATCTGATTCCCAGGTGAGTTTGTTGAACTTTATAGTGTTTATAGTTGTAGCTAGGTTGTATCAGTACAAGGCTGAGGTTTCCAACTCAATGGAAGTGCTTAAAGAAGAACTAGATGGGGGAAAGCACAACTAAATTTGCAGCTGAAGGATATACGAGAAGATATTATGTGCATCATGTTCACTGTACATCATCATTACTATTATTTATAAGGATATAACACTTTGTTTGCAAAGTGTTAATTTTTACGAATAATAATAGTTGTAATGTACGGTGAAAATGGAGAATATAATATTCACATTCCATCATTTCTGTTTCCTTATAAATATGTGAACATCTATATTTGAGATGGTTAACTGCGAGATTGTATCATGATTCTGCATTGCTTTATTTTGTGCATTATGATGTCATTTGCGTGTGTATATATGCGTAGAGTAAAGTTGTTTAATGTTCAATTTTGATCTAAAATTTCTGATTTAGTCCAAATTTATTAAAACTAATTGTCATTTTGGTCCAAAATAGTCAGAAAATTTAGAAGAGTGATATGCCATGCGAATGTCCAATTTTAACTTTATAACTTGTTTACTGTTAAATTTTAACCCTAAACTAAATCATCACTTGGCATTCGTGTAATGAGTGTCTCTGATAAAACTTGTTCACTGTATAAAATTAACGAATTTGATCATATGCCCGCAGGTGGGCACAAACTTATATGTCCACCGCTTATGTGGCGTGTCACGTATGCAAAATCTCCACCCCCATTTAGTTAGTTTCTTTGATTAATTCAATCTTCTCATTTATATATATTCTATATTTTACCTAATTTTATTAATTACATTGCCCGAATACGAAACCCACTCGAGTGGTTTATGGGTTTAGGGTTCATGGTTTAGAGTTTAGGTTTATATAATTAATGAGAAGGTTGAATTAATTAAAGAAATTAATTAAATGATGTGAGAGACCTTGCATATGTGGCGCACCAAATAAACGATGGACATATAAGTTTGTGTCCACCTGCTAGCATATGATCAAATCCGATAAAATTAATACTATTACATTTAATAATTAGCATTCATTTCTCTTCCTAAAAATTAATTAAGAAGACTAAATATAACAATAATTAATTGGCATTCCATATTTAGCTTCCCAATAAAGAGGGATATATTTGTACAAAAAATACGTTCCTTATTGTATAGAAACTATCAATGCGAACTATAATTATTTTAAAAATGCCCATAATAATGATAATGAGTACACACAATAGTGATATTTGAACAAAAGAGTTCACCCTGAATTTACTTTCACAAAAAATTTTGTCAATAGAGGAGTAACATTCATGTGAGTCAAATCTATACATTAACTCTATGGCTGTTATGCCAAAAAACTTAAATTTTGTCAATAGAGTAATACTCATGTGAACCATATTTATACATGAACTCTATCACAATTATGCACATAAATCATTACTGTTATGCCAAAGAACTATAATTGTTTTAAAAATGTATTATTTTTCAAATAATAGTAATAATTTTTATATATTATAATAATATTTTTTTATATCAATAATAATATTTATATATAATAATAACATTAAAAAATAAAATTCACCATTACTAGTATTTACACAAGTGTTTGTCTGGTCATTCATAAACATAATCCTTTATAATGTCGACGGTGACATATATAGAATTAAGATAAATTGTGATTTATTAGAAAGATCTAAATTAAATATATTACTATTTATTCACAAACTCCATATATCATTTTACTAATTGATGGATTACTTTAGGGCGCCTCTTATAAATTATAAAGTATATTGCAATGAAATTGAGCAATATATATATTCTTCGATAACTTATAATTTGAAAGACGAAAAAAGATAAATTTTATTTCAAATATAGCCCTTCATAATTCTAAACATTTTCTTTTACTAGAGAGAAAAAAAAATAAACATCTCACAAACTATTGGCAATAGAAAGAAAAATACTAATGAGAGCCTCTGATCTTTTATAGGCCACCTTTACTTTGACCGGCTCCTTATTTCCGAACTCGTCATCGCATGTTCCGACATTACTCAACGCCGCCGACCCTTTTGTTTGAATATCACTTTTGCCTGAACCCTTGTAATTCTTCAATAATTGTGAGCATTCATTCAAGTTATCAATGGCGTCGGTGCTTGTTTCAACGCACGTTTCGACTATATTTTTGACTTTGGGATCGGTAACGGACTTAACTACCTTTATGCCGTCTTGAGTTGCAACTATAGCTTTTTCGAGTACGATGCCACCCAAGCCTTTAAGATCGGCCCCACGAGCACGTGGGTCCGATGTTAGGACTTGGATGCATAAAGGGGGATTTGGTGATTTGGAGCAAACATCTGATATTAAATCGGCTTGGCAAGTGCACAAGAAAGCCAATGACAGAGAGGCCAATAGGAAGAGGGATGATGCCATTTTCTTAAAAATGGGATTGTTTTCTATTTTGCTTGATATGCTTTCGCATCATGTTATGGGTTTATATAGGTGGTGAAGAGAAGGATTTATGGGAAGTGAAATAATTATGAGGATGATTTTGATTTTAATTATATGGATAGATAAGAAATTACATCTGCATGCCAATTACTTATGTGGATATATTTTGTTCAATTGATATGCTGTGAAACTTGTTTATCGTAAAACAGATTCATTTTTACATTTCAGTTATTACAACTACACCCTTTAGTAATATAAATCACACTCTTCAGTTATCACGGCTACACTCTCTGCTGTAATATAAGTCACACCCTTTATTTTTATGAGTAATACTCTTTATAGTAAAAAGTCACACTCTTCAGTTATATAATTAATACTCTTTAGTAATATAAATCACACTCCTAAATCAGAATTTCACCGTGAAACTTATTCACCCTATACTTTACCTATTTTATTTGGTAGATATTGTATTGATTTCTTTGAGGGAAGAATTTTTTTTTTTTATAAATATGTGATCATGTGAAAGACTAATATTTGTGAGAATAAATAATAATGTCATATACTATATATTGACATAAATTTATATAAGAAGGTTTTATGCATAGATGAATCTCATCCAGTACTATATAACTTATGAATTTATGGTCTTCAATTTTACTATGTTTCAAAGGAGAAAATAATCTAATTAGTTAAATTGGAGTTCCGTTTAAAAAAAAAAATTGAAATAAATATTAACAAATAATAATGAATTGGACCTAAATTTAGAAACAATTGTATTTTTTCATAAGAAATAATTCCCAAATTGGAATTTTTTTTTAAAAAAAAAACTAATAATAATAAATTGTGAAAAAAAATCTTAGAAATATACAGTATACTTTCACAAATGTCAATGTCAATTGAATTGAGAAAAAAAATTCTCCAGAGACTTTTGGAAAAAATATTAACAAATAAGTAGGGATAATTATTAATTTTTTTTTTGAAAGGTTTTCAATTAAACTTATTTTTTGAAGTTTATAAATTGTGAATAACTTATTTTAAGATCTTATAAGTTATTTAACACCTTCTTTTTGCTAATAATTCACTAAGCTTATAAGCTCCTAAACAATTTAAAAGTTAGTCAGTTAAAATTGTTTAGAAACTTATAAGCTTAGCCAAACAGATTCTAAGTATGTTTTTCACTGCCATTTAACTCGCTCCTCCTTAAAATTTAATTCGGAATTCTTTTGGTATTACTGTTTATCACACGTTGTCATTATAGAGTTTTTCGAAATTTATATTACTATAACTACTAAGTTAATTGTGAAATCATATATTGGCGTACATCTCACCTGTTTTTGTTACTAGTATGGATAGTTAAAAAGGAATGAGATCACATATTTTATAATTGGTATTCCAATTTATATTTTATAGTATGAATAGATGACATGTGAAATAATAAAAAATATCCAACGAATCATGTGTTAAAAATACAGAAGTGTGAAATACCAACGAAAAACAAAAAGTGGAACAGATGAATCGAATTGACTTAAAAAATACCCTTTTAACAAAATTGTATCAAATCACGTTTTGATACTCCATTGATTTATTTCCTTTTAGAGTTATGTAATTAATAAAATACCCTTTCTGGGATCGTTTCTCTCATTTTCTGTTCCTCTGGGATTCACCACAGTAAATTGGAATGGTCCTTCAGAGACCACTCTCCACATACGCTCATGTTTAGAATACAGGTGAGCCTGCATTCTCAGTCTCCACAAATCATAATTCTCTACAGAGAACATGGAAAGTTTCTTAGAAGACATTTTATCTGAGTCTTTTAAGAATTCAGCAAATGAGATCAATTCAGATAGACCACAAGTATTTTAGCAAATAAAACTTTGGTCAACGAAGCAGGTGGTCAAGTTGAACCACTGATCTGATACCACTTGTTGGTCCCGGTGCAAACGAGTCTACACGTGTATGGGAGGGGGGAATACACATGTTCAGTGTTTTTAAAACTTATCTTTTACTGAGGTCAGCTTGGGTCAGATAATCCTGAAAATTAGGTCCTGAGAAGCACAAATCTCTCTGAGTCAAAGTCTACTGAGACAGTGATCCTGAGCTGCTTTCAGAAACCTCAGATAATCCCAACTGAGTCCTGAGTTTCAGAGATCCTGAGTTGCTTGGATCAGATAACTAACTTACTGAACCCTCAGAAGAGTAAGTTCAGTTTGGTAACTATCTGTTCTAGCTACTCAGATGTGCGGAATGGTTGGCCCTAAGTTTATACTCGTTTTAAAGCTTTGCTGAAAACCTTCCTTTGAATGGAATAGTGATTAGGCTGTGATTCAGTTATGCAACTTCAGTGGATTGATTCCAACTGAATATCAGTGAAAAATATGCTTTCAGATTTAAGACAATGCAACAGTTAAACACAGATAAAGAAAGCAATAAACAACACAGCAATTTATAGTGGTTCAGAGACTCAAGCTCCTACGTCCACTTTCTCTGATCCTCAGAGAAATTCACTAATCACTTCTTGAGCTTTCTGACTACCTCGCGTAGTTTACTTACTCAACTCGGCCCTGAGCTTTCTGACTACTCCACGTAGTTTACTTACTCAACCCGACCTTGATGAAATTGATATTTTGTTTTTTATCAATTTTGGTCAGATAGGAATTCTGGTCAACTAACGGATCATTTCAATAACATAATGGTTGGTACTAAAATTGTAAAAAAAATGATCATTTTTAAACATGTCACTAAAAATGTTTTCTAAAAAATCCTACGAGATCAGTATTGTAATTTACCCTATACATATAATAAAAAATTTGTGAGACCGTATCATCGATGAAATTTGTGAGACGAAACTCCATTAATTTAATCAGATGATAAAGAAAGTTAATGTTTTGAGTTGCTTATCCAGGTCTTTTGTGGGTCATGTAATACGATCTCACACAAGACTCACCCATAATGATGAAGAGACATGAGAAAATAAAAAAACCTGAGGAGTAGAGATAATTGCAGGAAATCTGATTGAAGAGAAAGAAGGAAAAGATGGCATTGACCTCCCAGCTTGCAGGCAGAGAAATTGTGTCTGAAATGGCCAAGTATATAGACAAATACTCGCTATCTTTTCCAATTTTGTCTTCATTAGGATAAATTATTAGTCTCCTATGCAAGTGAAACAGGGCCATTAATAATAAACATTTAAAGAGTGTTTAAAGATATTATTTAAAAAAAGAAAAGATACCAAAAAGGTTATTCTGTTTTTGTCCCTAGTTAACAGATATAAATTCCACACATAAGATTATTCTCTGATCTCCTGTCAAACTACAGTCCTCTAAAAGTGCAAAAGAAATTTTTGCTAATTTACTATTTATATTCTTAATTTTAATTTTATTTGATTTTTGAATTAATTTAATAAAAAAAATTTCGAAGGCCGAACTAATTTAATAGAAATTGGGAAAAACACCCTCTATTGATAGTTTAAATTCTCTTGTCCTCCCTAAAAAAAACTCTTTTTTGCTCTTTTATAACACATTTACCCTTACTAAAAAGGGTCGCGCATGAGTAGCATACGGGTCACGTGACCCATGCACGACGGGTAAATTGCAGAAGTGGTCCCATGAATCTGCCCTCATGAAAATGGTCATCATAGGATTTTACAAGCAAAAAACAAAGGAATTTTTGGGACCAAATTTGTTTTTTGAGAATTCTCTTGGGACCAAAATTGTTAAATAAAAATCGAATGGGACCATTTCTGCATAAAAAAAGGATCAAAAAAGAATGTGGGACTAAAATTGCAGACGAAAAATTCAGATGGGACCATTTCTGCAACTTAACCCATGCACAACCTAGTGAAGATATAAACATTAATTTAGTGAGAGTAAATATGTCTAAAAAGGCCTTTTTTTTTTTTTTAGTTTTATCATAAGATAGCGAAAAACAGTTTGAACTATCAATATAAGGCAAAAAGAGTTTATCCATTAATTTACTGTTATAGTTAAGATGCAGCTGATTTGATGCTACCTTGGGCTGCGGATAAAATAAGCACGGGATTAAAATTTGGTCCAAAATTGATCTACATTTTTCGAACTTACAAGATAATGGTGGCCAAAATTTATAGAACTTAAAAAATAATGGCCTACAATTGCAGCCCCAGATGTTTTAATCATTTATCATGAATAATAATTAACAAAAGAAATGACAAAATTATGAGTTTATGAAACAGAGCTCAAAAAAAAAAAAAAAAAAAAAAAAAAAAAAAAAAAGACAGTCTCATGCATGTAACGTGTCATAAAATAGCACAAATTGATAGGGAAAATTTCATATCACATCCTGTAAGTTTGACACATTCCAAAATAAATTTTTTATGTTTCTGCTTTATCATTTTTGGTCCTAGGAATACGATTTTCATCATTTTCTGACCAATTTAGGTCCTAGATTGTACAATTTTCATCCTTTATGTTTCTGCTTTATCATTTTTGATCCTAGAGTATACAATTTTTATTCTTTTTTGATCAATTTAGGTCCTTTTTCGTGTGACTTTCCGGTCAATTTAAAATTTTCCATTGAAAAGGGATCAAAATTGGTCAAAAAGTGAAGAAATCGTACACCTAGGACCAAAATGATAAAGCAGAAATATAAATAATTTATTTTGGAATGAATCAAACTTACCAGGACGTAAAATGAAATATTCCCCAAATTGATACCTGCCCCTTTCAGTCTATGTAAATTATTGGAAACACGAGAGGCTTCCCCAACACATTTTGTGGTGAAAGTCGAATCGTTTTCGTTTCCAATATTGCAACATCTGCCACCAACATTAACACTTTCAAACTAATTCACTACAAAATGAAAACAAAAAATAATTAATTTTATATATGCTTATATATAAAATACCATCTGCTGTTTTGGCAAGAGACATGGTTTCTGTACTGAAGTAATTTAGGGTTCTTGGCGATCGCAAATGCTGCCTATGCTATATAGACGAAGAGGTCATTAAGTCCTAAACTGTTGGGATATATTGCTAATTTTTTAAATTGATTTGAGAGCGGAAATATATATGGTTGTTTGAATTTTGAAAATTAGAAAATGTGGTTAAGAAATAAGAATGAACTAGAAATGTTAAACGGCTAAACCTATACCGCATGGCTAAATGATCTAATAATAATTTAATATTACGAATTAATGGACCATATAAGAAATTAAAATTAGTAAATATGCATTTCTAATCTCAAAAGTGTGTATTAGTCTATTTGGTGGAAATAGATTGATGTCTAGAATATTTTTTAAAAAAATCTAGAGTTGCACTCCCATGAACCAGGTCTATACTATGAACTTATATTATTTGATTTATTTGACTCATTTTCAATATATTTTTCTAAACCACTAAACTTGACCAGTATTATACCCTGAATAGGGTCAAATGCCATGAATTAAAAATAAGGTTTATAGCATGAACCAGGTCTATACAAGTTTTTGTAAAAAATCTATCGAAAGGTAAAATTTTGCTTTCCTATATTTTCTCCATATCTCTCCCTGCATCAAATATTGAACAGCATTGCAGTACTTTTTATTTCATTAAATTGGACTGATGGAGTTTGATTTATTATTTTTTTGAATTTTTTTAATATATATTTTTCCAAATTTAATTTAGGATTTATTAATATATTTTAACATTAAATAATTTTAAACCTTTCTATACTTTAGAATATAGTTATTAATTTTCATCTTTTATTATATTGATTTTTTAAATTATAATTGTTTCAGGATTTATTAACAGTTTATAGCTTTTTTAGAATTTATTAATTTAATCATAATTTTTAGTATTTTAATAATTCCAATATTTTATTTTGTTAAATTTTTATTTATATATTTTATTTATTGTATTTTTAACTTATAGGATTTTTAGTTTATAGATTGGTTAATATAATTTACAAGATTTTATAGATTTATTAATACAAATAAACATAAAGGATAAAAATTGGACAAAAAAGGATAAAAATTGGACAAGTGGCAGGAATTCTCAAATATTAAAATTTTTCGACGAAAAAGGACCAAAATTGGTCAAAAAAAGGATGAAAATCGTACACCCTATGACCAAAAATGATAAAACTGAAACGTAAAAGACCTATTTTGAAACGGGCCAAACTTACAGGAGGTAAAATAAAAAAATTCTGTGTATACCCCACTACTTAATTGAACTTAAAATGCTGATTCATAGTTCAAACATGAGTGCACCAGTTGTACTGTAAAATTAGTATACAATTAACATTGATCAATGAAAATAAATAACCAATACTATTAAGTGAAAACAGGCAAAGCTAATACTAATAAATTAATATCTTTTAGTAAACCACTAATATCATTTAAAAATGCACTTAAGTTATACTGTGCAAATAGTGCATTGAAGTATTTGCCAAATAAACATTATGTCAGCTTATTAAGCAAGGTGAACTTATTTTCAACGTTTAATTAGGTATAGGTGATGTTATTCAAATCATCTTTTATTGATTTGATAACACTGCTGGATTTTCCCGCCCCTATATAATTCTCCCAGGAGCAGGAAAGAACAGGGCTGAAGCGATGTATAACTGGAACTCCCTCTGTCCACCAATTTTATGCACACTTGTCTTATTCGTTCGTCCATCAATTTTATGCACACTCCTTTTATGAAAAAGTTACTTTATTTTTATCCTTCAACCACCACTTAATTACTTCAAATGTCATTGTACTTCACTCACAAACAATCATTTTATTTATTAATGGACCCCAAAATACCCATGATATCTTTACTTTATCTACTTTATCTACCTTTTTCTTAAAACTTGTGTCACATCCATCAGGCATAAAATTTATGGAACGAATGAGTACTATTTTTAGTCATGCATCCTATAATACTTTTTTTTTAATCATAAAAAGACTTGATGCGTTATCTGTATATGCTCCTAGCAAGACTGGAAAGGCTAAAAGGTAATTGTCTAATTTGTAATAAGAAGTCTGATCCCAACTGCAGTAGATTATATCTCAAAGTCGTTAAAATATGCACGACTTGACACATTAATCTTCAAAGAAGTAAATTTGATGGAGTTCAAACTAATTTAAACATCAGCATATCACTAAATATGGGATCAAAAAACTATTTTTTCTCCAAGTTGTAGCATAAAAATTACATAGCATAGCAATTAATCTGTTCACAAATCAATATATAGCCAAAGAAGTAATAAATATGTATGATGTCTGGATTTATGTATTCTGTCCTAGCTATGGTAAAATAAGGCTGCCCTTATACCCTAAAGACACCTTCGCCAATAGTGCGATGGTGGGCATCTGATGAGAACTGCAATCGCAAAACACAAATAATACGCAAAGAACGATAATAATTGTTGCTCCAATGCAGGTTGACAAGAAACAATTAGGTTTGACAAAGTTGTCAAAGGGTTTTATATTCTTATTCAACGTGAAAAATAAAGAACAAACGTCCACATACTTATAAGGCCAGCAAAGGACTGAATCTGTTCCAAAAAGGACCAGATTCACACGCTAAAAATCTCTAGAGGATCTAACTAAGATATGGGACCAAATCTAATAATTAAAGGGCTGAAATTAAAAAAAAAAAAACTATCTACCCAAATCTGAATAAAAGAGAAAACCAAAAAGATAAAGTTTAACAATAAATAAATAGGATCTTGCTAATCTTGTAAATCATGTTGAGAATCTTGAAGATATTCTTGCCAAATCTTGGACACTATCTTTCTTGCCAAATCTTGCCTTGCCGCCCACTTTCCCTATTCGCATCATTCCCATCCCCTTCAAGGTCGTCCTTGTCCTCAAGGACTAAATCCAAAAAATATTCCTCCATTACATCAAGAATTTTCCGCGTATCCTTCCCTTTTACTCGCGATTTCAATGTAACTCTACCTCCTTCCCATCTAAACTCCATTGCCACCATATGTTAGCTTCACCCTCCATATAGTAAGCAACATAACATACCTTTTTGCCTCGTTTTGATATCGTGCAAATTGGAATATTGATTTGCCCTGCTCAGCCACGATATTGGATCGTCACCCCTGAACGTTGGACACGTGAGCTTAGGCCGATTGGTTCGTAGGTCACCCTTGCATCCATCCCCCTCAGATCAATCATTCTTCTTCGAACTAGCATCATCTGAATCTGCTTCGATCGAGTCAGTTTCATCGGATGACGAACTGCTCCCGCACCTCCCTCTCCGGTGACATGGAGACTTCCCGAACCGTAGCCCTTTTTCCGCCAGCGTTGCATATATGTTGTTAAGTTTGACGTGGATGTTCTTTACTTCGGTCTTGATGTCTGCTACATCGAATTCCAAAGATTCAATACGCTCCTTCTGAATTCACGCCATTGCTTGTATTCCTTTCGCGATTGTCGTCTACTCACAATGAAAGCACCAATTTGATGAGAACCGCGATCGCAAAACACAATTAATACACAAAGAACGATAATAATTGTCGCTCCAACGCAGGTTGACAAGAAACAATTAGGTTTGACAAAGTTGCCAAATGGTTTTTTTTATTCTTATTCAACGTGAAAAATAAAGAATAAACGTCCACATATTTATAGGGCCAACGAAGGACCGAATCCGTCCCAAAAAGTACTAGATTCAAACGCTAAAAATCCCTAGAGGATCTAACTAAGATACAGGACCAAATCTAATAATTAAAGGACTGAAATTCAAAAAAATGTATCTACCCAAATCTAAATAAAAGAGAACTGAAAAGATAAAGTTTAAAAATAAATAAATAGGATCTTGCTAATCTTGTAAATATCTTGTCTTGCCTCCCACTTTCCTTGTTCGCATCAGCATCTCACAACACTTTATAAATTTCTCAGCGGAGTAATCATAGAAAATTAAATTACTTTTCGTAGGAATGCACTTCTTCCAAATTATCCAATCTCTCTTCCACGCAGGAATGTATTCCGTCAAAACTATCCCTTCTCTCTTTCACAAAGTTATCACCCATGGAAAATACACCCCATGACTAAATATCACCCGTGGAAAATACACATCATGACTAAATGGTACGACATCAACATCCCTAATATGATTCCAACCTCATTCTTTATCTCCGCTTCTTTCCACCTCCCAAACCTCCGTCCTTTCGTAATCAGCAGAGGGAAGAAAGAGGGCGAACGAATCATCGTCCTTTGCAAACACCTCATATAAGCCCAAATAAAGATATGGCCTATCCTCCCGAATAGGATAGGGTATTGTCTCAAACACCTCATTCTGCAATGTCGAACAACATAATTAAGATGTGCAAGATACTCTTAAAAAAACTCTAGTATTATCATGAAAACATGTTTTCAACTGTCTTTCTAAGATAGTTGTGTTAACTCAATTAATTGCAGCTTGGTTGATGAATGTATAACGCCTTCACTAAAGTAATCTTCCCTGCCTATGACAACGTCTTACTCTTCCAGTCATTCAGCTTCTTTGTCACCCTGTTGAGCAGCCCATGGAACACATCATTCCTCTAGCGACCTACTTTCGTAGGAAGCCATAGGTAGATAGCATGTTGTTCCACCCTGATGAGAACCGCTATTTGGGAACAAGATAAATTCGTCGCCCTAGCGCAGGCTAACAGGAGAACGAATAGAAAACACGATAAAATCGACGCCCTGACTCAGGCCAGCAGGTGAACGATTAGTTTTTGACAAATTGCCAAAGAAAAGTTATATTTTATTCTGATTAAAAAAGAAGAAACACGTCTATGAGTATTTAAAGAACAAAAATGACTAACCCTAATCTAAAAAGGACCAAATCTAGCAAATATATCTAACAACTCGATAAATATGAAATTAAAGGATAAAAAAATAAATCTAGACAGTTAAATAAAAAAAATTAGAGTAATCTTGTGTATCTTGCCGTATCTTGCAAAATATAGGACAATATCTTTGATGATGACAAATCTGGGACAATCTTGCGAATAATCTTGCATCTATTCTTGGATCCAAAACCCTTGTTCGTATCATTCCCGTCCCCTTCAAGATCGTCCTTGTCCTCAAGGACCAATTCCGGGAATGCTCTCTTGCCACCAAACAATTGAACTCAAAATTATCAGCTGTTCGGGTGTGGAAAAAAACCTTAAGGCGATAGCGTGAATATTTCATAGTATTGCCAATAAAATAACTATCATTAATTATAAAATAATAATAATTATTATTGGAGCCAAAACTTTTATCATCATGGAAGCGTGGTTCGTCATACGCCATATTAAGACTCCAAAATTTTGCATCGTGAACTTCCTTATCAAATAATTGATGTATCTCGTCTTCGGGCTCGGTGTCATAAACGGGAAACATGGGATCACTTACGAGTTGCTCTTTCTCTTCGTCATAAATAGGTGGTCCATCATAAAATGGAGATCCACTAAATCTATCCACCCCATTAGAAATAATAAAAGGTCCATTATCCCTCTTCAAATTAAATTCTGGCCCAATATCATCCAAACAAGTAGGCTGCCAAGGAACCCATTTTCTAATTTTGCACAAAGGCCCAATTTTGCCATACTCGTCCAATTCACTTAAAAGCGCATTGCACCTAGTAAAATCAAATTGTGAAAAAGAAGGTCCAATGTTCTTACCATTTAAAGAAAAAGGCCCAAACCATTGACCAATCCCTTCTTGATGGGGTAGGGCATTAGCGTGAATCTCTTCCTTCTCTTCATTGTTTCTGGCCAGCGACGATGTTCAGAACGGCGCAAGAATATCTCGCGGCGGCGGCGGATGGCAGTGGTGCAGTTTGCGAACTTGGTTGTAGAGTGATGGTGTCTGATGGTGGTTGCACGGTGGTGGTGAAAACTGGAAGTGGAGGTGTGACAGGGTGTGCTCGCGACGGTGCTTGTGCCACGCTCGAAGCGGCAGCGTTGCAGCGCGGTGGTGCGACGCTGTTGGATGCAGCGATGGTTGCTGCGGGCCGGCGAGTTGAAGGTGGTGGTGATGCTGTCTTCTCCGGTGAGGACAAAGACCGGTGCGGGTATTTTTCCGACGAAGAACATCGGCGACTGATCTCAAAATTCCTCCTCGAGGTATTCATGCCCTTGGATGATATTTTTGTTGTCTTGTTCTTCGCACGTCGTCTAAACAATTTTTCTAACATACGTTCAGTATCACGTGTATCACGTTCAATTTTTTCCAGCATTTGATTGATCTTTTCCAACTTATCTTCGGTGGTAAAACACTCACGTTGGTTTCGAGACATGGTTAAATTAAGATTGCGATTCTCAAATACTCTCAATGAAAGCACCAATTTGATGAGAACCGCGATTTGGGAACAAGATAAATTCGTCGCCCTAGCGCAGGCTAACAGGAGAAAGAATAGAAAACACGATAAAATCGACGCCCCGACTCAGGCCAGCAGGTGAACGATTAGTTTTTGACAAATTGCCAAAGAAAAGTTATATTTTATTCTGATTAAAAAAAAGAAACACGTCTATGAGTATTTAAAGAACAAAAAAGACTAACCCTAATCTAAAAAGGACCAAATCTAGCAAATATATCTAACAACTCGATAAATACGAAATTAAAGGATAAAAAATAAATCTAGACAATTAAATAATAAAACTAGAGTAATCTTGTGTATCTTGCCGTATCTTGCAAAATATAGGGCAATATCTTTGATGATGACAAATCTGGGACAATCTTGCGAATAATCTTGCATATATTCTTGGATCCAAAACCCTTGTTCGCATCACACCCTCCGGACCCCAGCACCTCAGCCAAACCATTCCCCCTATCCTCAAATATGCCAGCACTAAACATAATGTCAGACTTACTCAGATTGATAGCCTGACCGGAAGCCTGCTCATACACATCAAGAACCTCCTTTACCCATGACAACTCAGCAGTAGTATCTCTCCCAAACACAAAAGTATCATCAACAAAGAAAATATTGGAGACAGTAGGATCCTGTCTACAAATCTTAACTCCATGAAAGACTTTCAACTCTACCTCCCTACTAATCAAAGGTGACAGGGCTTCTACACATAATGGAAACAAATAAGGTGACAGGGGATCGCCTTGACAGAGACCCTGAGAGCGACGAAACGACTCAGATGGATCACCATTCACAAGGACCTCAAAGGACACAAACCACACACATCTCATAATTGTATCAACTAACTCCACCCCTATCCCAATCCCTCATAATGCCCAATAATCTAGCTAGGTGCATTTTGATTCTGAGCGCCCTAGCTTAAAAACTGAGTTGAGTATTTATACACTTTTTTTTTTGAAGGGGGGTATCTATACCTGTATTCTTAAAAGAAGAGTTGTTTAGAATGAGAGGCGTCATTTTTTAACTTCAAACTCTCAATAAGTGTGGTTACATAAATAATGAAATAGAAGCAAAGTATATAGAATAAAGATGCAAGTGAATGAAATTATAGTACAACGATAACTCAGCCAATTAAGAATGGCTGGATAAATATCAGATATATAGCTCATCCAAAGTAGTTTGATTAGTTTGTTAACAGAACTAGGTTACAAACTTCATTTCAACTATCCATGCGTTTAAGATATTTTAAATTTTGAAGAACATTAAAGAGAAGTTATAATAATCAAAAAAAAAAAAAAAAACAATCATGGCTAATTCCAAAACCTAAGATAGCTAATAATATAAAAGTTTAGATTTCAATAACTCTATGTACCTCTCCAGTTGTAGCATAAAAATAACATAAAACAATTAATTTGTGCATTCCCTGCTACCCTATGGTGAAATAAGGATGCCCTTATACTCTAATATCTCTGTATCTACTGTGGGCATCTCACAACACATTCTAATTACTTCTGTTGACTAATCATAGAAAATTAAATGACATTCATTAGATTCATATTTCGTCAAAACCACCCCATCTCTTTTCCACAAAGCACTCGGCCATGGCCGCGTAGATGGCACGACATTAACATTCCTGACATGAGTCCAACACCGTTCATTATCTCTCATTTCCAGCTCCCATACCTCCCACCCGTGGAAATCGCAAGCATAAACAAAGAGGGCAAATGAACCATCATCCTTTGCAAACACCTCAGGTTCATCAAAATTTATCTTCCTGTCCTCAAAATCGGGATACAAGATCGTCTCAAAAACCTCATTCTGCATGTTAAACGACAAGATTGCATACTCCGTATTATAGATACGCTCCGTCCGCCTTTGGGTCCGCCAGTTGGCTGAGGAGCCACTTTTCGTGTACGCAGATGACTTTATCCCCTTAATGGTAATCCTTTCATCAAAGGTGGTACAGTCGGTAACCAGTTCCCTCCAAGTGTTGGTTGTTCCCGAATAGACCTCAACATAACTACGTCCCTCAAAAAAAACGTATCAAGTGAATTACTTTGTAATATTCTGTAACATTGTCGAAACCAAATCCAATCTCGCGAATGCAATGTGCCCTGCAGTTCTCATAATTACCTAATATGAAGATTTAAACAAGACGAATTGTTCAGAGAATAAGTGTTTACAACTGAAAGAAGATGGAAGAGTAATTTAATGAATATCTATATATTCTAACTTAATTAACCTGTATATAGTACGTATCACTTAATATAACATGTATTAATTAGTATTAGTTTGTATACATAAGGGTATTAGTATTAGTTTGTATACAGAAAGGTATTAGTTGGAAAATTAAGTATTATGTTCAGACCTATCAATGACAAGATCGGAGACGCGGGTAGAATCTTGATTTTATCAAGACAAGGGTTGTATACGGCAATACAAAGACTCGATGAACGGCGTTTAGGGAGAATGTACGGAGGCTTGTTATAGATACAGATCAATCCATTCACAGGTCCAACAACGAATAATTGATCACCCCCAATGTTGTCGTTTGAGAATTGCTGAAATGATTGGAAGCCTTTGTGCGATTTACCGTTTTCTGGGTTAAGTGTTGACAGCTCCCATGTTCTTCCTTCAATAAATTGCAGCAACGGCATCTCATTTTCCTCATTTTGGTATTGATTTTGGAGGTGTGATTTTCTAAAAATCGATGAATCAATGATGTTGCACCACAATTTGCACACACTTCTGAATCTTAGAACGGATTGCACTGGAAGACGCAATAGTATTTCAGTCACGAATTCATTGTTTCCATCCATAATTGGAGGAATGAATATATAAATGGAAACTCTAGAATGATTTTAAAATTAGGAATAAAATTTGTACATCAAACAAGTGGTTAGGTACATCTCGATCAGTTTAGAAGTTGCAATATATTTATGCACTGAATCCGAGAAGAAAGGCAAAACACAACTGAAAGCAATTATAATGCTAATCTATGGGCGACAAAATTGCCTAATCTTTGGGTCCTTCCACACAAAGACGAACTTGGACCCCATTCAGGGGCACGTGCCCCCGTAAATTTTTTTATTTTATAAGATTTTTATATTTTTAATTTAAAAATAATACTACCTCCGTCCCAAGATAACGTGTACACTAATTTTATTATTGAGTTTTTGCGAGCAAGTTGTTTATTAATATTTGAATTGATAAAGTGACTTTTAAAGAGATGTATGACAAATATATCTCTCTTCTATTATATGCATCTTTAAAAAACACTTTATCATGTTAAATACCAATAAAAAACTCGCTCGTTAAACCACGTGAAAACAGTAAACATGGATGTTATTTCGGGGCTGAGGTAGTATTATTTAGTATTAGATTTTTTTTAATATAACCTCAATTCTTAATTTTCTATTTTATTTTTCAATCCCAAATGCCAATATAATAAAGAATCATATACCTTATGTGGAATCAATGGAGAAACATAGTCTGAAAAAGAAGTTTTTGATAGTTGATAATGAATGAGTCAATCATACAATCATTTCAATCTATAAATATTTTTAGGTCTCAATTGTAATAGACTTGGTTGTTATGTGGTGAAAAAATTATTAATATATTCTACATTTGTATTTGTTTTGTGCCCCCGAGTTTCTAGATCCGTCACTGCTTCAACACAAAGGAGACATCTACAATGTTCCGTTTTTAAACATGCCGGGTAAATTGCACTTTTGGTCCCAAGAGAATGAGTCAATTTCAAAGTGATCATTTTTTCAACAAATTTGATCCCATAAAATTTTCGATCCATTTATAACGGAAGTGAGTTACACACGCCATTAATTGCAGATTTAATTCCAAAATAAATTGCAAATTTGGTCCATAAAAATCAAGTTTGTCTTTTTTTTTTTTACTATAATTTTCAAATTTTACATAATTAATTTATAATTTATTCATTACAACTTTATAGTTAATTTATAATCCATTTAGTATAAATTTGAGATTTTTTCATGATTTTTTTCATTTTTTTATTTCTATTATCTTTAGTTTATTGTTTGATTTTTATAAAAATAATATTTAGAAATATTTTGTTAATCTTTTTTTAAAAAACTTGAGGTTTAAAATAAATTTATTTATATTATTATTTAGTTTAAATAAATTTAGAGTGGTCTGTGTGCATCAGGTGCACCGTGCATTCTATAGTGTATTTTTGAAACATACAACTTGTGGCACGGAACCATACAACTTGTTTGCACTGAAACGTGCAATATGTATTCATGAAACAAGTTGTCAGTTCAGTGTAAAAAGTTGTATGGTTCAGTGCAACAGGTTGTATGTTTACAAAAATACACTACAGAGTGCACGGTGCACCTAGTGCATAAAAAACCTAATTATATATAAATTTAATATTAATTTTTAGTATCTTTAAGTTATACAAATAAATTTATATGATTAATTTATAATTAAGAAATTATTTAGCATAATTTCATAATTTAGATTTATAAAAACATTTTTCGAATTCAAATATGAATTCGGTTTGATATTACGTACATGTTATATATATATATTTTTTAATTTATTTTAAATTACACATAAAATATTATTTGGTTTGAAAATATTTTTTTTTATTTTAAATTATATATATATATATTTATTTTTTAATTTTACATAAATTAAGATTTCATTGAAAAAAATTATTTTTACTTTTAAATTATATACATATACTTGTATATTTTTTAATTTTTAGATTATCTATAAATCATTACTTGATTTAAAATGGAACCCTCAGACGTCGCCCTCCCCCAAATTGCCCCAGATATTTAATGAAATCGCATTGAAGAAGCAGTGAAGATTGTTATGGTTTTTATGATTCACAGTGAAGTATATAGGCTGCAATAGTTATGGTTTTTATGATTGACAAAAAGATATTGAATTTGACTTTTTTGCAATTTTTGGTGACGATGAGTGTTGGTTGGTGGCATGGTGGAATAGACAGGTGGAATTGACGATTGCAGAGAAAGTCTTGTTATGCAATTAGTTTGCATTTCATATGTAACTTTTAATGGTATTAGCTATTTCATGAAAGTTATATCGCTAGAAAATATCAAATGTTCTAATATAAAGTATTAGTTGCGAAACAAACACATGATAAGTATTTTTAAATTATATTCAAATTATATATATGATTATTAAAATCTTCCGAACTTACACAAATTATTATTTGGTTTGAAAAAAATATTTTTATTTTTTAAAGTTATAAAAATATTATAGATATATATATTTTTTAAATTTCTTAGATTTTATATAAAAAATGTTACAAATATATTATTTGATTTGTAAAAGTTTATTCATTATTTTTTAAAATTATATATATATATATATATATATATATATATATATATATTATCAAGAATTTTACATAAATAATTATTTAATTTACAAGAATATTTTTTGTATTTTGTAGTCATATTATGATTATTTATATAATTTTATAATTAATTTGTAATTTATGAAATTCATATTGATTATGTATATAATTAATTAAATTTTAGTATCATTTCCCTCAATTTTGTAAATTTTGTCCCATAATTTTTTGATCAACTAACGGTTTCCATCCGTTTGGTTAACGTCTGAGACCAAAACTGTTGAAAAAAGGACTATTTTGAAACCTAGAGATCATAACTGTTTTGGACTCAATCTCTTGGGATAAAATCTGCAATTTACCCTAAACATGCCACATGTTATACGGTAACATTCACCTTATAAACAAATTACATTCCCCTTATTTAACATGTTATTTTGAAACATGCAACTTGTGTTAACGGAAATAAGTTACATTTTTTAATATAAATGAGTTGTATAATTTTAGTGAAACAAGTTGCATTTTTTAAATATGCATCTCAATTGACGGTACACCTTGTCCACGCAAATGAGACTTGCAAAGTAAAGGCATTACTATAACTATTAAATTAATTGTGCAATTATAATTGTGCATCGCACGATTCAATTACTAGTAATTTTTAATTAAAAACATTTATTAATTATCCAAACCCGTATAATTGTTTGAGGGAAAACCCCCGCTTAACCATAGAAAAACATTACGGACAAATTAACACTTTTAGTGAAACAACAATTACATTTTAAAAATACATATAAATTGCTCAAATCCTGTCTCATGCATAAAGTCACACTCGTAATAACCACGAAAATTATACTAACTCACAATATAAAAACAGATAATGAGAAAACCCAAGTAGCAAGAGCACCACTACCTATGAAAGTTATATTTCAAAAAATAGCATCAGCCACATCTTCAAACAAGCAACACACCAATGGATTATGAGATGAAAACGAATATGACGATTAGTTGAGTTATTCTAATATTCTGAGAATATCCCACACAAATAATCATGTAATATTCAAGCCCTAATTCCTGGATTTTCCCGCCCCTATATAATACTCTAGGGAACAAGAAAGAAGAGGGTAAAGCGCCATGCAATACTATTTTTTTTAAATCATAACAAGACTTGATGCGTTATATATATATATATATATATATATATATATATATATATATATATATATGCTCCTAGAATAATTGGAAAGGCTAAAAGGTAATTGCGTAATTTGTAATAAAAATTCTGATCCCAACTGCAGTAAATTATATCTTAAAGTCGTTAATATGCACGACTTGATACATCAATCTTCAAAAAAGTTAATTTAATGGAGTTCAAACTAATTTAAACATCAACATTTCACTAAATATGTGCCTCTCCAGTTGAAGCATGAAAATGACATAGCAATTAGTTTATTCACAAATCAATATATAGCCAAAGAAGTAAATAACAAATATGTATGATGTCTGGATTTATGCATTCCGACCTAGCTATGATAAAATAAGGCTGCCCTTATACCCGAAAAATACATTCCCCGTTAATATGGGCATCTCACAACACTTTATTACTTTGTCCGTGGAGCAATCATAGAAAATCAAATTACGTTTCGCAGGAATGTATTTCTTCCAAATTATCCAATCTCTCTTCCACCACGCAGGAATGTATTCCGTGAAAACTATTCCATCTCTCTTCCACAAAGCTATCACCCTTGGAAAATGCACCCCATGACTAAATATCAGCCGTGGAAAATACACCCCATGACTAAATGGCACGGCATCAACATCCCTGACATGAGTCCAACCTCGTTCTTTATCTCCTCTTCTTTCCACCTCCCAAACCTCCGTCCTTTCGTAATCAGAAGAGGGAAGAAAGAGGGCAAACGAATCATCGTCCTTTGCAAAAACCTCGTATAACCCTAAATCAAGATACGGCCTATCCTCCAGAAAGAGATAGGGTATCGTCTCAAACACCTCATTCTGCATGTCAAACGACAGAATTACATTCTCCATCTTAAAGTGGGCCCAGGAGCCACTATTCATGTGCGCACACGACTTTATCCCCTCAATGTTATACAACAACATTAATTCATCATCGTCGATAACCAGTTCCCTCCAAGCGTTGGTCGTTCCCGAACAGACCTCAACACGCGTACGCCGTCCATCGGTAAAAGACGTCAGCTGCACTACTTTGTAATCTTTTGTAACAGAATCGAAACCGAATCCCAAGACCCATTCAAACTCCGACATGCGCCAGGACTCATAACTTAGCGATTGGAAAATCGGGGAAACGGGTAGAATCTTAATTTTGTCAAGACAGGGGTTGTATATCGCAATAGAAGGGTCCCACGCATCACCTTCCGAATAAGGAGTCGTGTTGTACATGCAAATCAATCCATTCACAGGTCCAGCAACTAAAAAGTGCGACCAGTTGTCGTTTAAGAATTCCGTTATATTTGGGAAGCTTTTGTGCGATTTTCCGTTACCTGTGTTGTATGTTAAAACGTCCCATGTGCAATGCGTGTTACATGTATCGTCGGTAAATTGTAGAATCATAGTCTCATCTTCGTCGTTGACTTTATTTTTCGACTGATTCTGGAGGTGGGATTCTCTAAAAGCAGATGAATCAATGATGTTGCACCAAGATTTGCACACACTTTTGAATCGTAGTACTGAATGGACAGGAAGACGCAATAGTATTTCAGTTACGACGTCGTTGTTTAGATCCATAGTTGAAAGAATATTGAAAGGAGAAGATCAGATCAGGCAATAAGTATTGGAACCTAGTTTGATTTAGAAGTACTGGAATAGGAATAAACTGAACAAGACGATGAATTAATTTGATATGATATACGTCGTACACGCTGTATATATAATATGGTTACGTTTTATTAGAAAAAAATATATGTATATTAAATTGTTTGAGATATGGATTCAATAATTTGGTAGTTATCTTAAGATTGTTTTATTTGGATTTGATTTGGGCAATAATCTAATCTTCATAAAATCCCGTCAAGAAAAAAAAGAAAATCTTATAGAACGAAGAATCCAAATTACATAAAAAATGATTTTGTGGCTGGGTCCCATTAGGACGTAGCTAGAATTGTGCAAATTTGATGGAATTTTAGAATTCGTTGCAGTCTAGTTAGCGTTTCTAATGATATTGCTGTGATCCATTTTAAGCCATAGAAATAACAACATGCTGATAATAATAATTTTCATGCCCATGCTCCTTATATATTAATAATGCAACATTTTTCTTAACTTTATGTATGTTGACAATTCAAAGGTGAGTGGAGAGAAAATTAATTTTGTATTTTAATACAATTACTTGGTCATCATCTTTATATATGGAATCATTTTTGCCTTATATATATGACCCTATTTAAAATGGTGGAGAACAAGGCACAGTAGATAATTGGCCATCCATCTCAGGTTTAAAGTCAGAGATATACATCTGCTTTATTTACATGTTGTTTCAAGCATCATCCAATTTTTATTGATCAGGAAAAAACCTTCTAATTTTTGTGTTTGTTGAGAAATTTCATCTACTTGGTACAAAATTCAGGAGTTGAAGGAACAATTTGCAAATTTTTACGTGGTCGTTACCCTCCCAACTAAGATCAGAATGACTCTTTCATATGTTCTTACCGTAAGATATTTGATTTTTAACCAATGCAGCTGTATTCTTGTAAAAAAAAAATAAAAAAGCTTAATTTATGAACTGCATTATTGGCTGATATATGTCCTTTTTTTATGATAGGGGTTGGAGTTTTGTAAGCTGACTTTCGTTCCAGTAACTCAGATTGTGTATCTCGTTTTGCTGATTGAATTCACATACTAGGTGATATTATTTCATATATTGTTATGTTCACATATTGTTATATATTATTAGATGGATATGAGCTATAATATTATTTGATATTATCTGTAGTACGAGTTAATATGCACTATAGTATTAGTTCACATATTGTACAATATATCATCATTCTGAGCAATAGGATTAATTGTTCTTTTGATTCGGGCAAAAGTACTAGCGTATGAATTGATGTGATATGAGCAATATTATTAGTTTGATATAAGCAATATTATTAGTTTGATATGAGCTATATTATTAGTGGAAAGGAGCTATGGTATTAGTTGATATGAGCTATAGTATTAGTTGATATGAGCTATTGTATTGTATTAATTGATATGAGATATAATGTTAGTGGATATGAAAAATAATATTTGTAGATATGAGCTATATTTATTAAGGGCTATATATGATATGATATATGATATTAGTGGAAATGAACTATAGGATTAGTTGATTTGAGCAATAGAATCACTTACTCTTTTGATTCAGGCAACAATACCGTATAATTGATGTGATATGAGCAATATTATTAGTTTGATATGAGCTATATTATTAGTGGAAATGAGCTATAGTATTAGGTGATAAGCTATAGTATTAGTTGATATGAACTATAGTTATTAAGAGCTATACTATTAGATAATATGAGCTATGAAGAGAGAGGTTTACAATGAGATCTCCATATAAAGTATTATCTCAGGTTTATTGCCTTGAATTTTGGTGTTTTATTTTTTACATATTCTTGTTTTGCTAGTAATGACTTATTACTACATTTTATCTTACCGCATTGTACAAATAACATGTAACTTTTCTTTCTAGCTCCCTATTATTTCCTTTTCACCATTTGAAATACATAAAATGGCATTGTTTCTACACATTAGTACCATATAGTGATTTGTAGTTATTTTCATTTATGTTCTTTGACTGTTGATGCGGAAGGCGCGTTTTAAAGCAAGAAAAGAACTGCTACTGAAAAGGCAGAGCGTATGTATACTTTTTTTTGTCTACAACTTCACTTAATATTGGTTTGAAATTGTAACTTGTTCCTCTCCCTTTCTCTCTGTGTGCATAATCTATTATTTCAGGGACCGTTACTATCAGAACAGGAAGCTCTTTATGGTTCAAAGCCAAGTCCTGTGAAGAACCCCAATGCGAATAATGCATCTAGCGCGCGACGTACTGTGAGAAACACTCCGAATACACGGATTACCAAGAAAAAAAAATGTAATAACCAGGATCGTCATAAGGCTAGCAGATTTTCAGCTCCACCTTCTTCAGGTAAATATATCTAGCTATCATTTCTGCATGCAATCAGAAATCCTTTTTTTTAGCTTTCAAGTTCAATTGATGATAAGATTATTCAGCTTTTAGTGAAAATAATGGCTGTGTACTCTGAATATTTAATGGATATTATGGTATCATAACATGGCATTGCTCTTGAAGACTGTAATGCATGGAAAAGGAAAAAAGAAATCCAGAATTGACATTAGATGGGTGCAACTTTATATGGTATAGTGCAACTTTGAGAATAGGTACGACTTTCATCTAGAGTTTATGATTAAGCTAACATACAGAATAAGAGTCATAGTATTAGCTAACATAGATTAGTGGCACTATGTCTTTCTCTTGAGAAACACTCCTGTACACCAGTTGTACATATGGTGAAATTCTACACAGTTAATATTTTTCAGCGAACACAACTATCATTATTCAGTGGAAACAACTAATACTATTTATATACACACTTAAATTGCAGTGCAGCTGATGCATACAATTTTTTCTTCTTTTTCTTAAGTTTCTTTTCACTTCTTGATTTGCAGGTAGGATGGGTCTGGACTGTGGTGCCTAGATCAAGTTTAGCAAGATAAATTCTGATCTTAACTGCTCCAGTTTGTAATTAAAACTATTATTTTACTTTTTGTGTTCATAGTTTGTTTGTAATGCCTAAACTTGGTATCTGGATCTTGAAACTGCTGATTTACCTTGAAGGTTGATTCAAACATTTGTCTGGGCTCCTGCTGCTGCTATTTTCTGATTAACGAAATCAGTCAAGAATGCCAATTTTTCTCCTTGAAATGTAGATTTTGTATAAATGTATTGTGTTACTAAATTATCTTGTGTGTCTGATTTGTGAAAATCAATCAAGAATACCGAAATCACCTCCCCTCAAAATTGTAGGATTTTATATCAGTAAAATCTGTAATATTGTTACTAATATATGGTTTCAGATATTCTCATTTTCCAAATTATATCCATTCGACTTGAGATAAATTAGGTGTGAGGAACGATTATACTTTGGACATTATGTCTAATAAAATAATTTTAAGTTATAACTTCTGTAACAATGGCAAACTCTAGAGTGATTCATGGGCATGTGAACTTATACCACTAATTTGATAGCGCAACAAAAACAAAGATCAAAGATATATTCATATACTCGAAAATCCAACATTTCTTCATAAGCACATCCAAGTCCAACCACATATATACAACTAAACACAGAACTGTCCAACACAGAACACAGACATGAAAATTAAACATAGCAGTCCATTAAACAGAGACCTAAACACAGATACGGAAATTAAAACGACACTTTTGCTATTTTTATGATCGATCAAAGTCCATGGAGCAGGAACTTGTGCTTTAACGACACACTCTAAAAGTTTGCACGCTGGTTGGGTGGCAATTCAATGTATTTCCATGGAGCAGGACCTTTTGGCTTAAGAAGACACTCTAAAATTTCATACCCTTTACGCGAAGAAACTGGTGCATAGACCATTGCTAAAAAAGTCTGCTCGTCTCCAACGCCTGCTACTTCCTTCTTCTTTTTCTCTGCTTTCTACTTCTTTGCCTCTATTAATGTTTTCTCTGTGAATCTTGCTGCAGTTTTCTTGGCGGTAAATGTCAAAAAGGAAAACACTATGACGGGTATCAACAACCTTCAAGGTTTCCACGTGTTTGTAAACCCTCCCAGTCTGCACTTAACAATTATTTCATCAATAATTATACTAGCTAGTATAACATACATAATTAGTTAACTTAAAAGCAACCAAATCATACCTTGGAACCGATATGTTCAATTGCTAATGAGATCCTTCTCTTTGATCAACGGTAAAAAAGGAGAGAGCATAAATTCTGGCATCAGAGAATCCGTGTCGTAGCCCTAAAAAAAATTCACAACAGATAACAAATTGTAACCCTAAACAAATTCACAATAGATAACAAATCGTAACCCTAAACAAATTCACAACAGATCACAAATCGTAACCCTAAACAAATTCACAACAGATAACAAATCGTAACCCTAAACAAATTCATAACAGATCACAAATCGTAACCCTAAACAAATTCACAACAGATAACAAATAATAATACTATCAGGTAAGAACAAAATTCAACCCAATTCAATAATAAACAAGCAAACTATATATAATTAATTCAACTAGAAAACAGAATCAGCCATCCCCTGCCATACGCAAACAATGTTTATAACAATTAATTATAACAATTAATCCCAACCATTATTAATCAATGGATTGAAGCGTAGATACATACCCTGGTGGTTCGCACTTGTTGAACGAATTTCTTCAATTCGAGTATCATATCTCTGCATTCCTCGGAGGAATGTTGATCATCATCTTGTTCGTCTTCCCAATCGAACTTCTGCAAGTACGGAGAAAGTATATAGCACTTGAATTGTGGACATTCTTTCAACGGAGGCCACTTCTTTTCCATGGCACAACTCAGGAACAAACCCTAGATACAAAATAGGAATATTAAAGCTTATCTCTTCCGATCGGGATTAAATACAGGAATTAATATACAAAGTGCTTGGATGTATCATTTTTTTCATTTTCTATTTTTATGGAAAAAAATTATTTTGGATGAATAGTTATGCAAAATAAGACTTCGATTGGATGTGAATATGTATGGAAAATGAGAGTATGATTGGATGAGATATTTTTTTTCTTTTGAATAGTTAATATGATGAAATTTTAATTTATGTTGTATTGATTAATAAAATAATTTTTTAATAAATTTAATAATAAGGTTTTATAATATTAATAATCTTATATTAAAAATATATAAAAAAAATATTTTAACTAATATTTTATTAATATTAATAACTTTAATATTAATAATTACTTCCTCCGTCCCATAGTTTATATAACCCTTATTATTCATGAGAATTTTGTGATAAAATGATAAAGTGTTAGGGGTAAAAAAGGGAAATCAACTTTATTGAAGCGTAGAATAATATTTATTAAAAGTAACAAAGTGATAAATCATTAAGACTATGAGAGAGTGTCATATGGTAAATAAGTGGCTGTTTGAAAGGTGTGAGTTAAAGTGGGTATTTCTATTTTAGGAAATGTTAAATAAACTACGGGACAAAAAAAATGGGAAGAGTTATATTAACTATGGGACGGAGGGAGTATTTTTTAATATAGTATTATTAAAAAATACTATCAAAATAATACCCATAAAATTATAATAATAATATTTAGAAAAATATTTTAATAATATATAATATTAATATTCATATAATAATAATATTTTTATTGTGAATTTAGTACCGTATTTAAGGCTGGCATATTGTACCATACGGTACATTCCGTTTATTGTACCGAAAATTTTGATATACCGAAATTTTGGTATGTTAAAATCGCATACCGTATACCGTACCAAACTTTTCGATATATACCGAATTAATGGTATACCATTTCATACTAAAAATTCGACATATCGTTCATACATTTGATTATTTATTAAAAAGACTTGTATTTTATGAACTATAATTCTCAAATTTTAATTAAATTTAAAAAATAAAAAATAAATATATTATATATTTATAGATATGGTACGGTACATATCACAATGTACTGGGATACCAAATATCGAAAATAAACCAAAATATTTTTCGGTATAAAACTTCAGAAATTTTTATATCGTTACCGTATCGAAATGTTCGGTATGGTAACCATATCGTACTGAACAATTCGATATACCGAAAATTTGGTAATTTTTGTATTTTTCGGTACGGTAAACTTGGTATACCAGTATATTCGATATTTTTTCACCCCTAATTGTATTAATATAATAATAATTTTTTAATTTGAAAATTAATTATTTATTAAATATTTCAATATTATTAGAAAATAATAATTAATATCATGATATGATAATAATAATAAGAATATTAAGTAACATTAATATTTATGTTATAATGATATTTAATAGAAATATTCAAGTTATATTAATATTATATTACTCCCTCCGTCCCAGACTCGTTTTCCTGTTTACTGTTTGCATATGTTTTTGTGAGTGATTTTTGTATTAGTAATTTTACATGACAAGAGTGAAAGACAACGGGTATTAAAACCCGCTGTCTTTCGGAGCATATCCACGCATTTCTTGAAGTTTACGGGTTTATTTACGACAACGGCTTTTAGTCTTATGACAACAGGTAGAGTCAATTATTATTGTTCGTCCAAATGGTTCGACGGCACGTTGACGTTTTGCCGGTTGAAGTGGGCGCCGCACCATTTCTTCTGGGAATGCATCCTCCCTGCCTCTTTTCATAGTGAGCTAGGGTTTACGGAATCAATAGCAGTCAGGAATAGCTCTCGAAAAAAAAAATAGCAGTCAGGAATGCATAATCAAAATTATCAAACCACCAAAAACTTAAGATCCCAAAAATAACCAAAAAAACAATGTACAGTAGGCATTAATTCAACCATTTCTAATTTTATAGCTACAGCTCCAAAACAACGAAAGAAAGATACATTCATCCAAAGAGCTACGTACAGTAGAGAAATTAAGCAAGGTACCACAACTTGTTTTGGGGGATCAGGTATAAATTAATAGTGAAAAAAGCTCACGATATAACAACCAAATCATACCTTGAAACCGATATGTTCAATTGCTAGCTCTACTGCAATATTCACTCAATTTTTTTAGGATCATTATTATGTATAAAAAATATCACTGTTATGCATAAAAATTATTATTGTTATGTAAAAAAATTTCATAAAATATTTTTAAATAGTGAATTTTTTTATGCATAGCAGTGATTACATATAACAGGAATGGTCACATATTTCATAATTGGTATTCAATTTTGTATTCCATAACATGGATGGATAACATGTAAAATAATAAAAAATATTCAATGAACCTCGATACTCTGGATCTATGTGTTAAAAATCCAAAAAGATAAAACACCAATGAAATATGAAAAGTGAAACAGGAAAATCAAATCGAAGTTCAACCTGATTCACATAATTGTTACTCTTTTCTTAGCACTTATAATGATTTTTGACCGGCTTTCATTTTTTACCTAGCTTATTACAAGACAAATACACCCTTTAATGAATAAAGGCGGTTGAGTGGGGAAAGGTGAGCAATAAAGTAGAAAATAAGACGAATTTGAGTTTGGTATCACTGCAAGGATATTTAAATATCAGTGTCTTGAATTTACAGAATGATTTAAGGCTCCATTTGGATGGAAGAATTTGAAATTCGTGAATTTCACACAAATAACTATTCTCTTTATTTGAGTTGAATGAATTTACAAATACTTAGATTTGAGAGTCTAGTTTAAAATCTCATCCTCTCTACTCTTTCCCTCTCTCTCCCCATTCACTCTCTTCCCTTCTCTCTCATCTCTTAATAATTCATGATTTGAAATATATACATTCTTACATTTATTATTTTTTAAATTCATTCATTTCAAACCCCCCTATCAAAATGTAAACTTATGGAATATCATAATTTAATACATAAATTTTGTTTAAAATCTCAACATAATGGATTTTTAAGACACATAATTATGATACAATAATTCAGAATTTATTTAATACAAGACTGTTACTATCAAAAGGATGACTAGATGAAATATCAACAACAAAATACATAAATAATTTTATTTTTTTAATTTCAGATTTTTATAAACACAATTTGAAATCTAAAAAAATAAAAAATAAAAATGATAATTTAAATTTATCGATATTTCTCGAAATCTTGCATGATTTGGAGTTTGGACAATGACTTCACCAAAATTGATATTGACATTGATATTTGAGTTGGTCACCATGAACAAGTTTCATTATATGAAATTGAACTATTTGATTAATTTCACTTATTCAAACACACTTTCTAACCCACTAAGCTTGACTCGTATCATACCCTGAATAGGTTCACATGAGTTTGTCCTGATATTTTGCGAGATATTTTACCTATATATATACTTTGGAAGAAATTTCGTACCTCCACTACAATCTTTGGTGACACAGATCTTGCTATTAAAGCTTCTCTAACTAAAAGTCTTTGATGATAAAAATAAGAGTCACTCTCCTGTGCACCCCATGCACCAATTCAAATTGGTGCAGTTGAATTCAATTTTAATTTGGATGAACTATGCACTCTAAACCCTAACCCCTAAATAATGAACCATAAATCATATATGAACTATTTGGGTCGGGTGAACCATGAACCACTTGGGCCAGGTTTGGATCCTAAAACTGAAATTAAAGTTAAAAGAAAATTGAAACTGAAAAAAAAAAAAAAAAAAAAAAACTAAAATTTAAAAAAATAAGAAAAGGAACTCCTAAAATTAAATTGCACCAAATTGATTTGGTTCAAATGGTGCACATAAAAATTTGCCTATAAATAATATTATCAAATAAATATAATTAATTAAAACGGACATTCTTATTTCTAATTAAAATACTGCAATTATGTGGGTTGATTCAGAGTCTGCAGATGATGTGCTGGTGGGCACACAATCCAAATGGGGATGAGTTCAAGCATCATCTTGCTAGAGTTCCCGATTATCTTTCGATATCCGAAGATGGCATGAAAATGCAGGTATATATAATAATATTTGCTTCAGACTGTTTGACGTTATTTTAATAAGTTTTTATTCATAACTTTTGAAATATTAATTTTCTAAAGTATTTGTGCCTTCTAAACTTTGTATTTTTTTTCCTCCACTTGCCGCCTAACTTAATAAATATTTACGCTTTACAAATTGCCTACAAAAATATAATTAATGGTATAAATTTGTTGGTAGGGACTTAAGTAAGCAATTGTTTCTAAATAATTTGAGGAATGAAAATATATTTACATGATTAGAAAAATATATAGGTAAATCATAGGTCATCTTCACTGTTTAAAAACGAAAATATATCTTGTTGAAATTCCAATTTTTTATTTTCTATATATATATATATATATATATATATATATATATATAAAATCCCATTTTAATTAATTACTACTCTTATTTACTAAAATTAAGTGGTTATCTCTGTGTATAGAGTTTTGGAAGTCAATTATGGGACTGTGCTCTTGCCACTCAAGCAATTATTTGCAGTGGTATGGTTGAGGAATATGGCGATTGTTTGAAGAAGGCAAATTTCTACATAAAAGAAACTCAGGTACATTGACACAACAATAACTAAAATGCATATTGTTTAAGTACGTAAATAATAATAATAATAATAATAATAATAATAATTTGATTCTTAATTTTGAATGATGCATGTGATTATGTAGATAAAGGAAAACCCAAAGGGCGACTACAGAAGCATGTATCGTCACTTCACTAAAGGCGGATGGGCTTTCTCCGATCAAGATCATGGCTGGGTTGTCTCAGATTGCGCAGCTGAAGCTCTCAATGTATTATTCTCACTAATACACATTTGGGCTTGGACAGCTGTGAAAAATGACCTTGGAGAGCTGTTATAACCGCTCTTCAAGTAACAGCTGTCCAAGCTTGGACAGCTGATAAAAAACCGCTGTCCAAGAAATCGCACTTCGAGAGCAGTGGTTTTTAACCGCATTGCAAGGGTCACTTAGAGAGCGGTTTTTAACCGCTCTCCAACACTTCGGTTTTTAACCGCATTGCAAGGGTCACTTAGAGAGCGGTTTTTAACCGCTCTCCAACACTTTTTTTTAAAAAAAAAAATCAATTTTTACCAAGCATCTCATATACCTTGGAGAGCTGTTATAACCGCTCTTCAAGTAACAGCTGTCCAAGCTTGGACAGCTGATAAAAAACCGTTGTCCAAGAAATCGCACTTCGAGAGCAGTGGTTTTAAACCGCATTGCAAGGGTCAAAAAAAACCGCTCTCCAACACTTCGGTTTTTAACCGCATTGCAAGGGTCACTTAGAGAGCGGTTTTTAACCGCTCTCCAACACTTTTTTTTTTTAAAAAAATCAATTTTTACCAAGCATCTCATATATAAGCCACCAAGTCTTCCAATTAATTGAGGCAATTATTCGCTCCAATGGGGGACTGAACACTGGACCTTGGGCGCCTAAGTGGGGATCAATTCCGCTCGGGCACTAGCTTTCTTTCGTTTATTTAATGAAATTAATTCTATATGTCCTAAAATTCGGTTTTTTTACAATTTTTTTTAAAATTCTTTATTTCAATTATCTTATTTATTAATTCAATCACACTTTTTTATATAATAATAATTTTTTATATAAATTTAAATTAAATTATATTAAAATTATATTTTTTACTTGTTTTTTTTAAAGTACACTACGTACCTTTCTTTTAAACTTGTAATATTTTTCCTTCTAAACAAGTAATATACTTTTTTTATCTTAACAAGTAATATTTTTCTTTAAACAAGTAATATTTTTTCTTCTAAACAAGTAATATATATATTTCTTTAAACAAGTTATACCTTTCTATTTAAACAAGCTAGTAATACTTTTCTATTTAAACAAGTAATTCTTTTCTTTAAACAGGTAATACTTTTTCATCTAAACAAGTAATACTTTTCTTGCGTTTATTTAATGAAATTAATTCTATATGTTCTAAAAATCGTTTTTTCTTACAATTTTTTTTAAAATTCTTTATTTCAATTATCTTATTTATTAATTCAATCACATTTTTATATAATAATTTTTTATATAAATTTAAATTAAATTATATTAAAATTAAATTTTTTACTTGTACTTTTTTTTAAAAAAGTACTACCTTTCTTTTAAACTTGTAATAATTTTCCTTCTAAACAAGTAATACTTTTCTATCTAAATAAGTAATATTTTCCTTTAAACAAGTAATACTTTTTCATCTAAACAAGTAATACTTTTCTTTAAACAAGTTATACCTTTCTATCTAAACAAGTAATACTTTTCTATTTAAACAAGTAATATTATGAACAAATTTTACATAAGAGTTTGTGTTAATCTCATTATATACTTACTTAATATTAAAAAGAAATAACACGAGAATTTAAAGAATAAAATATTTGAACTGTACCTAAAAAGAATTTACAAATTAAAACAAAAAAATAAAACAGAAAATAAAAGCTTTACAAAAAAAAAAATTAATTCACTTGGAGAGCGGTTATGAACTGCTGTCCAAGCTTTACCTTGGACAGCGGTTCAAAAGCGCTCTCCAATTACCCTTGCACAGCGGTTATGAACCGCTGTCTAAGCTTTGATCTTGGACAACGGTTGTCTAAGCTTTGATCTTGGACAACGGTTTTTAACCGCTGTGTTTTTTTTTTTTTAATAGAACCGCTCTCCAAGGAACCACTTGGAGAGCTGTTCGAAAAAAGAGTTTTCCAAGTGGAGCTCTCCAAGCTCAAATGTGTAGTAGTGCTCCTCCTTAATTATTCTAATTGTTTCTTACAAATATATAAATATAACTTTGTATTTTTCCATAAAAGGTCCCAATACATTTAGGCCCTATTTGGTTCACGGGATTGATCGGGATAGGTCAAAATTAAGATTTTAATCTCAACTAATTTATCGTTTGGTTTGTGGGATGAAGGCTCATTATATACTTCAAGCCCGGATACAAAATGTCTAAAATCCCTCCATAGAGAAATATGTAAATCCCATGTGAAAGGTGGGTGATGAGAACCTTAATTTGGGAACAAGATAAATTCGTCGCCCTAGCGCAGGCTAGCAGGATAACGAATAAAAAATGCGATAAAATCGACGCTCTGGCTCAGGCCAACAGGAGAACGATTGGTTTTGACAAAGTTGTCAAGGAAAATTATTATTCATTTATTTGATAAAGAAAACACATCCTCAACCTATTTAAAGACAAAAAGTACTAATCCTAATCTAAAAATGACCAAATCAAACTAAATCTAGAAAATATCCTAGAATAAAATAAAATAACCGAAAATAATAAGAAGAAAGAAGTAAATCTTGAGATTCTTGTCAATCTTGAGTAATCTTGTGTATATTTGATGATGATAAAGAAGGACGATTTCTCCTGCCAAATATCCTTGCTCGCATCATTCCCATCTCCTTCAAGATCGTCCTTGTCCTCAAGGACCAATTCCGGGAACGCTCTCTTATCGAGCCTAAAAGCTCCCCTTCGTCTAATTCGCCGATTGCTTGCCACCAAATGATTAAGCTCAAAATTATCAGCAGTTCTTGTGTGGCCAAAAACCTTAAGGCGATAGGATCGATGTTTCCTCGTACTACCAATAAAATAACTATTATTAATTATAAAAAAATAGTTATTATTATTGGAGCCAAAACCTTTATCATCATCGAAGCATGGTTCGTCATACCTCATATTAAGACCCCAAAAATTTGCATCGTAATCACTTCCTTATCAACAATTTCACACGGATTGTCTTCAAACTCGATATCAAAAATAGGAGGCACAAAATCAGTTGCGACCTCCTCATCATAAATAGATGGCCCATCATAAAAGGGAGACCCACTAAATTTATCCACCCCATCAGAAAAAATAAAAAGCTCATTATTATCCTCAGATACACATTGTCCAAAATCTTCCCCATTAATAAAAGAAGGCCCATTTTCATCGAAATAATTAGCTGGCCCAAGAAACTCATCATATCCAAAGAAGGACTCAGGCCCATTGTAAGTGGAATTGAATTCATCATGCCGAAAAGGGCTGTCAAAAACTGAATTCCCAAAATATTTATTGAGCTCAACCGTGTGACCATGTAAGTTATGAGGCCCATTTTCTTCATTATACTTACTAAGCCCAACAAAAGAAAAAATATGACTTACAGTCCCAATTCCTTTGAGAAGCCCGTATCTTGCGTTTAGGGCAACAGAACCAAAATTAGCAGTTTGGTCAACCGCCGCGGGTGGAAAAACAGGGCTCTCCGGACTCGCGGTAGAGGACAAAGGTCGCCGGTGGTGTACTAGATTGTCTTCTCCGGTGAAACCGAGGATAGGCGCTGGGATTTTTCTGACGAAGAACGTCGACGAAGCCGTTCGGACGAAGAGGTGCGAACTGATTTTGCCAGCTTGCGCTTCATCTTTTCTACCCTCACGATTACCGCATCAAGCTTCACACAAATGTTGGCCATACTGATTTTGATGTCCGCCACACTGGTCTCTAACGATTCAATTCGTTCCTCGTCGGTTCTTGACATGGTAGCAATTTACGACAGCGACTCTCAAATACTCTCAATGAAAGCACCAATTTGATGAGAACCGCGATTTGGGAACAAGATAAATTCGTTGCCCTAGCGCATGCTAGCAAGAGAACGAATAAAAAATACGATAAAATCGACATCCTGGCTCAGTCCTGGAGATCGATTAGTTTTGACAAAGTTGCCAAAGGAAAATTATTATTCGTTTATTTGATAAAGAAAAAAGGTCCTCAACCTATTTAAAGACAAAAAGGACTAATCTTAATCTAAAGAGGACCAAATCAAACTAAATTTAGAAAATATCCTAGAATAAAATAAAATAACCGAAAATAATAGAGAAAGATGTAAATCTTGAGATTCTTGCCAATCTTGAGTAATCTTACGTATATGGGACAATATATTTGATGATGATAAAAGAAGGACAATTTCTCCTGCCAAATATCCTTGTTCGCATCAGTGGGATATAACATATCCCAAATGCAATATTACAATATTATCCTTTTATAGTTTGAATGAAGTGTGGTTGTTTCAATTCAATTTAATGGTTCTTGTGACATTTAAATTGATATCCCATCTAATCCCTCAATCCAACTACAATCCAACTACAATCCAAACGCATATCTTGACTTAAACAATCAAGTCCAATCAATTCAATCTTACTCAATCCACTCAATCATATCACACATAATCAATCTAGTCCCATGAACTAAACGCTCCCTTAAAGATTTTCAATTTTGTCTCATAATTGCTTAATTGGTCCGATTTCATTCTAAAAATAGCTGAAATTCCACGAACGACGTTGTATTGAAACGGGACCTTTTAAAGTCCGGAATAAAAGTTCAAAATCTGGCAAAAAAAGGACAAAAACCAGACAAACAACGGAGTTATGGGACGAAGATGAAAATCCTAAACTTTTCGGATTTTTTGACGAAAAGTTAAAAGTTACTGGACTAAATTATATTGTGACCCTAAATTTATATTTAATTCTTATTTCATTATTTCTCTGGATTAGTTGATGAATTTTGATGTCTCACAACAGAATGCTACTAGCTTTTTATTTCAAGAAAACCTGAAACTTAATGGACAATAACTAATGTATATGTTAACGATTATTTATTGCAGTGTCTGCTTTTGCTATCAGAAATGCCAACTGAAATTACTGGAGAAAAGGCCGATGTTGAACGATTGTACGAGGCTGTGAATGTGCTCCTTTATTTGCAAGTATAAATCAACTCCCTAATATGAATATATAACACTCAGCTCTAGTACATTTTCTTAGAGTAGAATATTTGCAAGTATATATGAACTCCGGGAATAATGTTTTTTTAGGACAATAACTCAGGGGATTGTGTTTTAAGGATAATAATTTTTTACGAGCTTAGAAATATAGGACAATATGTTTTAAAATTTATAAATACAGAACAAGCCGATTTGAGCTTATTCGGGTTCGATTGTCCTACATTTACAGGATTTTAAAACATATTGTCCGATATTTACATATTTTAAAAACATATTGACGTACATTTCCAGGTTCGTAAAATTATTGTCCTTAAAACAACCCCCCTCCAAGTTACTGTCCTAAAAAAACCTTTTTCCCCATGAACTCCCTAATCGAAGTTTTCCCAAATTACCAAAATGAAATTTCTAATTTAATTTGAATTAAGTAAAGCTCTTGCCATACATGGAGAATACCACATATTTAATGAAGTCACTACAAATTGACTCTGAGAAAAATTCTTTCATGGGACGTTCTTAACTTGTAGCTAAGCTGAGTACTCTAGATGTGAGTCATTGGACCAGTACTTAAAAGTGATGTTTAATAATCACTTTGAACAATGTACATATATAATTTAATTATTTACATACTATTAAGGATAATTAATTTATATATTAAGGATAATTAATATGTAATTAATATATTAGATCTTGGTCATTATTGGTCATTAATATGTAATTAATAGATTAGATCTTGGTCATTATTGGTCATTAATTCTTGGTCATTATTGTTGTAATTGTATCCTTATTTATAGTGGAATTCTTCCAATAACCTCATTAACGGTGATATTCTAATTATCATCACACATACATTTGATTTTAACAATATTATGTGTATATATGTTCAGAGCCCAGAGAGTGGTGGATTTGGTGTGTGGGAACCCCCCATTCCGCAACCATATATGCAGGTAACATTGTGGTGCATGCATTGTGGTAACATTCTGCAACCATTTCAATCCGATTTGAGCATATTTGAGCTCGATTGTCCTATATTTACAAATTTTAAAACATATTGTCTTTCATTTCCAAGTCCATAATATTATTATCCTTAAAACACATCCCCAAAATTACTGTCTTAAAAAAACATTATTCCCGCTTTTCACGGTTCAAACAAAATTCAATATTTTTTTCCTTTTTGAATATAAAATTCCGATCAATACTCATGTACTTAAAATTGAGCCAAACAATATAACAAAATAATTGATCATTTCCTCTCTTTCATTTTGTCTTTTTTTTTTTTTTTTGTGCCTCGTAGGTTCTGAACCCCTCGGAGCTCTTTGCAGCATTGTCATCGAGAAAGAGTAAGATCTTAGAATTACTAATATAAATATGTATATATTATATTATATATATTAACAAGGTTAATTTTATTTTTAGTCCCTAGCTAGGAATTTCGCCTCGTCAAATTGATTCTTTTTTCACAAGTTTTGGCCACATAGGATTTTTCCATAAAAAGCTAACAGATGTTGATAAGTGAGCTACACGCAAATCTAGAAATTCTACAAAATTGGTTCTTTTTTTACCATTTTTTTTCCATAGAAATTTTGATATTTTAGTCAACTAACAGATTTTGTCAAATAATTGACGGCACCAAAAAAATTTCGAAAAATTCCCAAAGGACCAGTATTACAATTTACCATATACTAATGTACTAAAATTCGAAATAACTTTCTCATTTAATTTATCCAAGAGTCTAAAATCTCTCATTTTATTTTTTTGGTTAATTAGACACATAGAAACCACTGGTTCCATAATCCAAGCTCTTGTATCATTCAAACGCCTACATCCACAACACCGCGAGAAAGAAGTCGAAACCTCCATCATTGAAGCTTCGCGTTACATTCACGAAACACAACAGCCAGATGGTTCATGGTGAGTTATAATTTTCTGTTTTGGAATAATTACTATGGGTACAAAATTTTGAATCAAGTTACTTATTTGTACAAACTTTTTAAAAATGTACTAATATGTACAAAATAATTGCATATATGCAATCGAAATTGCACATAATGTGCAAATTAATGTACCTGCTTATGTCCAATCATTTTGCACCTACATATTAGTTAGTTTTGAGTTGTCAATTGTAGTGATCAGTCGGACGTACACCCTTCTGTTTTTTATTCAAATTTTAAAAAGATTTAAATATTTTAGAAAGTGTAATTAATTAATATATTGTGCAGGTATGGCCACTGGGGAATTTGTTTCCTCTATGCAACGTTCTTCTCGCTACGAGCATTAGCAGCTGCAGGAAAAACGTATGAAAATTGCGAAGCTGTTCGGAAAGGTGTCAACTTTTTTTTGTCAACACAAAATGAAGAAGGTGGATGGGGTGAAAGCCTTGAATCCTGCCCAACCATGGTAAGTTTTGCAGATTTTAAGGCCGTTTCATGAAATTTGTTCGGTGTAAGACTCTTTCATTTAGTAATACCATAACACCAATTAAGTAATATCATTACACTTATAAACTAGTATCACATGCAGTTTGGCTTGTTTTGTGTGTATGGAATACTAAAACGTTATGGTATGAGTTTATAAAGTAGTGATAGTAATTACATAATGGTATTATTGAAGTTTCATACTATGGAATTTGGGGAAATTGTTTTATGCCCATAATTTAGGGGGTTGTGTTTTAAGGACAATAATTTTACGGGTATGGAAATGTGTGACAATATGTTAATCTATAAATATAGGACAATTAAGTCTGAATAAGCTCAAATTGGACTGAAATCTCACATGAGTTGCACAATTATTCTACATTTACAGATTTAAGGACTTGTGAATGTAGAACAATATATTTTAAAAATCTGTAATTTTAGGACAATCTTGCAACTTAAGTAAATTTCAGCCCTATCTGAGAGCTTATTCGGGCTCGATTGTCCTACACTTATAAATTTTAAATCATATTATTCTACTTTCACAAGCCTATAAAATTATTGTCTTTAAAACACTATCCCTCCAAATCACTGGACTAACAAAACATTATTCCCATTAAGTTTTTTCATAGGAGAGTTTGCGATGATGATAAAAGTACTCCTTCCTTTCTATATTAGTTTGCACACTTTTCTTGCAAAATATTTATAGATCACCTTTTTTATTTGTAAGTACTAAAAGTATTGTTTTTATTATGGCGCGTCACGCAAGACTCGTGTGCTTAAAATCTGATCGGAGGCTGCCTCAGCACACTACATAAGATCTCTTACTCCACCAATTTACTTTTAATGAGTTTTATTTATGTGTGTGTATATTATATGACACATTTAAAAGAAAAAAACGTAATATGCATGGCGATGATCGAACAATTGAAATTAGATTAGTGTACTGAATCCACCGACATTTAATAATGAGACACACTTGCATGAGATTGTCTCACCGTAAAATGAAGTGTAATTTGAGTATTGACGATTTACCATTTTGGGAGGGGTGGATGTTGATTGTGCTAAGTTGCATTCCGTCTCATGCATGAAACCATCTCATACGAGTTTTTATCATTAATAATAATTTGACAGAAATAAACACCGCTGGATGGAAACCGGACAAATTTGGTTCAGACATCATGGGCAATGCTTGGTCTTATGTATGCCGGACAGGTTGGTTTTTTAGCTTAAATATGAAATTTATTTCATTAAATTAATTACTTTTATTCATTGTTTTTGTATTTTACTGTAAACATTTAAATCTTATTATTAATTAACAACCCTTTTAATTTTGGAAATTTCTTTTATTAATTGTTTTATAATTTACCTATCCTATGCAAAAAATATATAAGAAAACTAATAAATTAATAAAAGAATACATCAGTTGTTGTGTGCACTAGATGCATCGTGTACTCATTTGTAATTTTAAACTGTATTAATTGATTTTGCAAAACATATTAGCTTTTTTATTCAACAACATTAGTTGTTTTTACTTAATAATATATCAATTATCATCAATGATCGAATAGTATTATACTATTTCCATTTAACAGTATTAGTTGTGCAGTTGGTGCACAAAAAACTTAGTTATAAAAATAGATTGGTTCTCTTTTAAAATTCAATAAAATGGTAAATAATTATCTCTATTGATGTTGTTAATTACTATGAATCAGGTTGAGAGGGATCCCAAGCCTCTACACAAAGCAGCAAAGTTGTTGATTAACGGACAGATGGACGATGGAGATTTCCCGCAACAGGTAATAATTTTAGCTCTCAAGCTAGCTAGGTATTATCTCCGTCCTAAAATTATTTATCCTTTTTTTTTTAAAAGATTCTTCCCAAACTTGTTTATCCTTTTTCATAAAAGGCAATAAAGCAATTATATCATTTTTAACTATTCCCTTCTAACATCTTAAAATTGCATCTCATGTCATTACTTTTACCCACAAAAAATTATCTACTTTAATAATAAAGTAAAGATTACTACAATACCTTCAATTAAAAGTCATTTTATCACTTTAAATACTAATAAACAACTCCTATATTAAAACTCATGCAAAAAATAAAAGGGTAAACAATTTTAGGACGGAGGGAGTATTGGATAATATTCCCTATTCCAATTATCTGACACTCTTCATTTCATTTACAGTTTTATATGATGTTTTGCTTTTCTTTTAATGTTAATGTAAATATTAATAGTCTTGCTCAAAGTTGTGTAGTATTCCAAAATAAAAAGTCAATAAATTTCTTAACATATGTGTTAGATTTAAAATGACATATATTTTGGAATGGTGGAAGTATTTTATTATCTTTAATATACTCCACATGGGGATTTAAATTAAATTCATCCCATAATTTTCCATCTTTATTGAAATGGTCCGTAACTATAAACATTTTCAATTTAGTCCCATAAATATTCAATTTGTTCCAATTTAATCCTAACCCGCCGGAGATCGATCAGAAACACCAAAAATGATATTGTTTTAGTCGCAAAAATTAGGGGGCGTGATAGACACGCGATTAAAACGACGTCGTTTTAGGTGTTTTTGGTAGATCTCCGACAGTGTGGGACTAAATTGGAAAAATTTGAATACATGTTGAACTAAATTGAAAAAATTGATAGTTACGGGACCATTTTAAAATAAAGGTGAAAAATTATGAGACGAATTTGATTTAAATCTCACCCCACATGCATTGTATGACATCAGTAGTTACCACAGATATAATACGACATTAACTACTAAAAAATAGACATGACATGTCATTAAAGAACATTACCTGTCATTAAAAAAACTCATAGCTAGAGAAGCTTTATAATGACAGGATTATTGTAGGTTAATTTTTTATTTTTTTTTTAGTTGTGTGCAATACTCTACCACATATATCTAATCCTCAAAAAACTAAGACAAATAAATTGTTACAGGAAACCACAGCTGTGTACATGAAGAACTGCATGTTGCATTATTCACAATACAGGAATATTTTTCCTTTGTGGGCTCTTGCAGAGTTTCGTAAACGAGTCTGGCCTCGTCAAAATTAAGGCCGCAACAGAGTAAAATTCATTTTTTGTCCCATAGGACACGGCATCTCATGATTTTGGTCCCAAAATCTTTATTCATGCAGTTTTGATTCCATCGTTACGTAAGTAAGCCGTAGTTTTGGTCTCGGTTTGGGACCAAAAGTAAAAGATCAGTTGAACTTAACGGATTTCGTAACGGAAGGACCAAAACTACACGAAGAAGTCTTACGGGACCAAAGTGGTGAGTATTGGGACCAAAATCGTGAGGTGCCGTGTCATGTGGGACCAAAAATAAATTTTACTCCCCCGCAACACATAAATTAGCTGATGAAAAGCATGCTTAATTACAGAAATACACATTTTTCTTTCTTGACGAATCAACGACTACACAATTGTAACACTTCTCATGAAACGATGAACAAGAACTGATCAATATATGCAATAATGATGACGCTGGATCGGTCGGAATTAGCTCAAGATTAATTATAAGAATGAAGATCAAAGTTTTTTGTGTTACCTTTTCTTTTGCCCTCAATTGTTGTCAATTATGGGATTAATTAAGATAAATTAGAACTTATTAAAGAAATTTTGTGTTGAATTTTGAGTTATCTAAATTTATAGTTTGACTATATACATGAGCTCAACTACAACTCGGAATCTTCTAGAAGCAGATGGTGTAACCGTTGGCTGCTATGGCCAAACTAGAAAAAAGACTCTAAAAATCAGGGATTTAAATCGATTTGGTCCCATAACTTTGGACCTTTATTGAAATGGTCCCGTATGTATCGCATGTTTCAATTTAGTCCCGTATGTTTTCAATTTGTGTCAATTTAGTCCCAAGGTGCCGGAGACCGGTCAAACTAGCCAAAACGACGTCGTTTTTTGGGGCGTGTTTTGCACGCGCCCCTAATTTCGATCGGAGAAAGCTGACTGGCATCGGCTTGAACACGTGGCACGCCACGTGTGTATCGCATGTTTCAATTTAGTCCCGTATGTTTTCAATTTGTGCCAATTTAGTCCCAAGGAGCCGGAGACCGGTCAAACTAGCCAAAACGACGTCATTTTTTGGGCGCATGTTTCAATTTAGTCCCGTATGTTTTCAATTTGTGCCAATTTAGTCCCAAGGCGCCGGAGACCGGTCAAACTAGCCAAAACGACGTCGTTTTTTGGGGCGTGTTTTGCACACGCCCCTAATGCTGACTTGCATCGATTTGGACACGTGGCAAGCCACGTGTGTATTTTGCCAATTAAAAAAATGAAAAAAGAAAATAAAATTACACATCATTAAATAAAAATAAAATAAATCACTCCCTTTTCTCTCTCTCTCTCTGCAACTTTACCCAACGAAACGCTCAAAAAAAAATCACCCATGCTCCCCGCGCTGATGTCCACTGTTGGGAAATGAATTTAATAAAAGAAGATTTTGATTAGATCCCAAAACCCCTGAGTATGACATGTTCAGGATAATCTTGATAGATGAGTCAGGATTCAGTTTTAGAGTGTTCAGGATGTTATCTGCACCGTGTATAGTCGGCAGATATAGATCAGGTTAGATTCTGAAGACTCAGTAAGTTTCTGAAGAAACTGAAGTTTCAGTATGAAACTGAAGTTTCTGAAGACTCGTTGTGAAAACTGAGAACCCGAAGACTCAGTATGAAACTGAGAATCTGAAGACTCAGTATGAAACTGAGAATCAAGACTCAGTATGAAGACTCGAGATGTCTCAAAGACACTGAGACTCAGAGAATCCTGAAGGCATAGTAATTATCAAGACTCGCAATTCTCGAATACTCAAGATAAAACCCAATGTTCCGAAGCGAAGAAACTGAGGAATATAGCCGTTGGAATCCAGCTGACGTGGACCAATGAGAGGAAGACAACCAGCCTGAAAAAGCTGCAGAACTTACAAGAATAGTATGGATTTGAATGTGATTCTCTCCAACAGTAACATTCAAATCCACACTATAAATACAAGATCTTCCATTAAATTAAGTGTGGATGCTTGGAGAATATAGCAAACAATGCTACAGAGCTAAGAAGGCATATACTCAAGCATTCCCACCATAGAACACAAATCTGTAGATATACAAATATATTCAAAGAGTGTTCTAGAACTCAATCTAAGCAACCCACGTGTATCCTAAGCTTAAAGAGATTTTCCCAACCTTAGCATTGAGGCTAAACAAATGTAAGGGAAAATCTCACCATAGTTGGAGACAACACCAAACCCAAACCCCATTCTCGTAAGAGATAACTAGTGGTGAAGTGAGATAGTTGTTTGGCAATCCCGAGAGCTTTTTTATTTTTATTTAATAATGTGTAATTTTATTTTCTTTTTTCATTTTTTTAATTGGCAAAATACACACGTGGCGTGCCACGTGTCCAAATCGATGCAAGTCAGCATTTCTCGATCGAAATTAGGGGCGCGTGCAAAACACGCCCCAAAAAACGACGTCGTTTTGGCTAGTTTGACCGGTCTCCGGTTCCTTGGGACTAAATTGGCACAAATTGAAAACATACGGGACTAAATTGAAACATGCGATACACACGTGGCGTGCCACGTGTTCAAGTCGATGCCAGTCAGCTTTCTCCGATCGAAATTAGGGGCGCGTGCAAAACACGCCCCAAAAAACGACGTCGTTTTGGCTTGTTTGACCGGTCTCCGGCGCCTTGGGACTAAATTGGCACAAATTGAAAACATACGGGACTAAATTGAACATGCGATACACACGTGGCATGCCACGTGTTCAAGTCGATGCCAGTCAGCTTTCTCCGATCGAAATTAGGGGCGCGTGCAAAACACGCCCCAAAAAACGACGTCGTTTTGGCTAGTCTGACCGGTCTCCGGCGCCTTGGGACTAAATTGGCACAAATTGAAAACATACTGGACTAAATTGAAACATGCGATACATACGGGACCATTTCAATAAATGTCCAAAGTTATGGGACCAAATCGATTTAAATCCCTAAAAATCACGACAAACTAATTTACCTAGTGCATGAATAATTTGTTGGAGAATTGAGTTTAATCCAGGTGGAAAATGGTTTGATCCATTTTAAATATTTTTTTTGGAGAGCTTGATTAACACACTCGGATTGTTTTATAGAGTTCATCACATAGTGGGTTGCTCAAGCTTCTTATGATGTACAACATGTGAGTAAACCAATTCTTGGTGTGAATGATAAATTGGCTCAAAGTGATGAAGTTGAAAAATTGAAAAATCATATTCTAAAATTGATGGAAATGAAGTCAAGATAGTATTAGTGGATAAATTTGAAAGTCATCTACTAATTAATTCATCTTTGACTCAATTCATAAGTTTTAATTGTATTGAATCCAAGTGGTAAAATTATGTGGCACTTAATTGATTCGCCAGCTTCTCGTTAGTTTACTAACAATGTTAAGGTTATGACCCTATATTGATATTTTTATATGAATCAAGTCTTATATCGATAGGAATTTTCATTCAGGTCTTAGTTCGATAGTTGACTCATCTTCCCAGCCTTTGACCGAAAAAATACATAGTTGACCAATCTTACATGCCTTAAAACAGAAAAACTTCAATATAGAATATTAAAAGCCACTTCACTTTGAGAAACATCTTAGGATCTTTTTATACCTTCTCTTCTTTTAATAGACTTATTTACCCTTGCTTAAGTTACCAGAGAATTTCACTTCATTGATATGTGTAATTTTTTTATTTTTTTTGTTCTATTCATAAAAACAAAATATTGCACATATACAACATAAGAAAAACAATGAGAAAATTACAGTTAGGTACAAGATTTGGAGTACACTAACTACTAGATACACTTTCTTTTACCAATTACATTAAACTACAAAGGCTATTAATGAAAGACGATATTACCCTTAATTACATCCCTCAAAGCTCACCTCTCTGCTCGAACCCCAAGCTCAAATTGTCTCTCTAAATTCACTCTCTCCCTCTCAATTCACAATTTTCTTTCTCTAGAAAATCTGTTCTGAAGCCACCGCCGCTACCGCGCCCCCCCCCCCCCCCCACCCCCACCGCACCGCCTCCACAACCACCGCCGCTTCTCTTCCCCCACCGCACCGATGAGTGATGAAGGAAGCGAAAACCCCTCTTGTTTTTCTCCACTAAGTAGCAAATGGAAAATTGTTTTACTTACTTGTATTTGTGGTTTGATAATTAGGAAAAGAAGGAATATGTTGATAGAGCTGCAGAGCTTAAAGCGGAGTATCAAAAGGCAAATATTGCGGGACCTTTTGAAATCTAATATGTTTCCCTTCAATAAATTATTCATTAGTATGAAATTTATAGACTTTTTGAAATCTAATATATTGCTGAACGTTTTGTATTTATGAACAATAAGCAGGTTTTAATATAATTGTTCTATGTTATTTTTTATTTTGTATTTTTGTCTCATTTGGGGAAAGAATTTCCAAACACCAAAATGACATTATATTGGATCTTGCATATTGAGTGGGTCTGCATGATATGTGCATGTTTAATTTGATTAATTTGATGGGTCTCATTTTATACGAAAAAAATTCACTTTACATATAAAAGTCTCACTATATACAAAAAAAAATGCACTTTACATATAAAAGTCTCACTATGTACAGAAAAAATTCACTTTACCGAAAGATTTTGAACTGTTGGTCTCGTACTTTTATTAAAAATGATGCACTTTTGGTATATCGGTATATAATTTTGCATTTCTTTTTAAAAAAGTTAAATGATTGTTTTAAAAAATAGAACAAACTGAAGTTTTAAATTTTAATTAAAAAAAAAAGTCAAATATTTTTTTTATAAAGTTAGTAATTGGAATAACTAAAGTTAAAAAAAAATTGAAAAACATTAAGGTAATTAAAAAGAAAAGAAAATCAGATATAAGATAAAATGAAGGTAATTTTGAGTGAATTATGTATCAATGGGTCAAAAAAATCAGATATAAAAATGAAAGAAAAAGAAAATCCACTTTAGTCAAAATTTCCACGGTTCATAGATGGGACGGCTGCACGGGGGCGTCACATTAGTTCAGTTTGTGCAGGAAAGTTCAGTTTGTGCAGGAGAGTGGAAGGAAGGGTATTTTAGTATTTCCAAGATTGCTTTTGTAGTGGATTGTAATAGGTAAAAGTGTTTTGTATTAAATTGTAAGATATCAAGTAACTTTGTAGTGTGTTGTTCTTCTCCCAAAAATGATTGAACATTACCCACAAAATTTTGCACGTAATTTTTTTGGATGTGCAAATTTTTATTTATTTTTGTGCAAATTTGTTTTATTCATAAGAACAAAATATTGCACATATTGAACATACGAAAAAAAATCGAACATTACCCATAAAAAAATTGCACATGACATTGATTTCTTAGGGAGGAAATAGAGTGTGAGAAATTTAGAAACACAACTTCCTACTTCCCTTAAATTAAAGGTATATTTGACATTTTAACTGTAATTTTGTAGTTGTTAATAACCTTTAAAAAAGATAGTTTCTAATTGCAGAAAAGTCTAAAAACTTGTATTTATTAGTAGTTAAATTAAATTTGACTCGTGAAACTCAAAATTTTCCACAACACACACTGCTCAAGCTCTAATTTTTATGTGTTGGTTATCAAATGATTTCAAGTTTATGATATTCTTAATAAACAATAAAGAACATGAAGAAAATGTCAACATATACATAATGAAATTTGGGTAAATTTGAGCAATAACAGCACGGATCAAGGAACCGTATAGTTGGATCCGCAGCCGAAACCTCTTATAGACGGGTCCTAGATAACAACTAACTTTTACTGTTACTAATTTTTACCACGTGTGTTGCACGTTTTATGTAAGTTATAGTAAACAACAATAGTTAATTTGTACGTTGAACGTTTTATCAAACTTAAAATTCTCGTTCTTCTTATATTGTATTTTTCTTGAATTCTCTTATGATATATTGTAACATTTGAAGGCCCTTTATCCACCGAAATGATTTTATCTTATCATGATTCGAACGCTCAAAATATGTATAATCTAAACATCTTAAATTTATGCTTTCAAAAGAAGAGGCATCTCAAATTTATTATATAAAATCATGTATATATATATATATTGAGATTATCCATAAATTCATATTGTTTTAGTTAATATTTCTGACAGTTGCATTTTTTGTTTTTATTTACTAAGTGCACAAGTTTCGACAATGTTTCGAAGAAGGGCTCACCACATTATATATACACAACAAAATTATTTTTATCTCACATATATATAGTTTGACATTAATTTAAATCAAATCATATAAATAACTGAGAAGGTAGTGGCCAGTGTATTATTTGTCGCCGATGACATCGACAATGCCGAAAAAAACCAGAGCAAAAAAAAACTAGTCCCCATTTTTTAAAACTTCCACAACATCAAGATTAGATAAGCTAATTATGTCATAACCAAGATTAACAAATCTGAATTTTGAAAATAAAATAGAAATTTGCAGCGTGCACCCAACTAAATCATAAATCGTCGAGAATATGCATTCAAAACCTGCAAATTAAGAACACTCGAGGGATCATTAGAATGTATTTAGCAAACTTAATTTCTTCGCATCCATCACTTCCTTTCGATCGATCATCTCTGCTCTCGTAAGATAGTGAAGTGAGAAAGAAGAAAGGAAATAATTATTTGTTAGCACACTAATTAAAAATAAATAAAGAAAAATAGAACCTACTTATTTTTAGTGATAAATTAAACCTACATAACAATCAATAAAAAAGAAAGAAACGATAGGGCACGTGTTACGGAGTCGTCCAAAAAAAATTCACATGCAAGTCATTTTTTAATATATATTATAGATTATAAATTATAGAATATTATAGATTATAGATATATGATGTGATTACATAATTGGTGAGAATGGTGGATGAAACACTAAAATAAAAGGCATAAATGATAAAAAAAAAAAAAAAAGACTGAAAATTAACAATAAAATAAAAGTTTGTGGATATAAATGATCAAAATAAAATATGACAAGGGGTAAATGGTCCAGAAATGATTCCCAAACCCTTGCCACTTTTTAATATAAATAAATAAATTTCTTATTTTCCCTTTTTCTTTCACATATATCTTCTCTAGCTAAATTGTCGTACTCGTTCTCTCTTTATTGGGATTTTCTTCTTTTCTTCATTTTGATATATCACATTATAAATCGCAAAAGCGTTGGACCGGCAGGTCGGACCGCTAAGCGGTAATCCCATCGAACAGTTCGAAAGCGTTGGACCGGATGTCCCAAAAAATGCCTGCAAACCGACCAAAAAGGGCAAAAGCAGTTCGAACCGGTCACTAGTCGGATCGGTCGACTCGGCGCTTTGTTGTATTTGAGGGAAAAATGTTATGAATTTTTTTGGTATTTTTTTATTCAAACTCTAATTAAAATCTCAGATTATATCAATCAAAATTGTTTTAATATTACTAACATTTGATTTATATTTGTTCAAATTGAATTTTAAATTGCAATTTTGGATGCATATTTATTTAATTTTTAAGGTAACTTATTTATAGGATATACTATTACAAAGAAAAAAATATAGATAATATTAATTATGTATATATTACGTAATTATGATTTCATACTAGCTCAAACGCTTCAATAACGGTCGAACCCGATCTAACCAAAAACATTAAGGTTGTTTGATTCAACATTTGATTCCGCTTTTAAAACATAGGGTAAATATTCCAAAAGAGCTAAGTCATTAGTCAAATATCTTGTTTAGCAAAAAGAATGCATAGATGAATTCAGAATACTACTCCCTCTATCTTTAATTAGATTTTTCACTTGCTAAAAATATCTATCTTTTTTTATTAGATTTTTCATACTAAAAAAGTAAACAAGTTACCCCATCTTTATTAACTATGTTTTACAAACATCTATAAATTACGTCTCATTTCACTAATAATTACATATAAATATATTTTCATCTTATTATCTTAAATTGATCATCACATTATTTTCAAAAAATCATTTTATTCTTTTAAATACTAATAAATGTCTCTCCCACTAGAAGTCAATGCCAAACAATTATGATCAATTAAATTAAAAGACCTAATTTTTTATGTAAAATATAAATGGAATAAAACGAGGCCACGAAAAACCAGAAGAAGAATTCATGAAAGCATAGAAAGGAAGAAATACAAGTTGGTACATAAAAATGAAGGGCTACACATGGCTTACCAAATCGCGCCAATCCAATATAACAGAAATCCTACAAATAAATCAAATTTAATTTGCTTCAGAGTTGTCATTTAATTAAATTTTTAAAATGTAATTTATTCACATTTTTGCCCAAAAAACGCACAACACACAGTGAAGCTGCTTTTGTGCCCTTCCTTCCCAAAACTCAATTCCCACTCTCTCACTCCACCATTTTGCGATTTCACTCTCGAATCTCCATCCACTCGCACAGGCGAACTAGAATTTTGATTTTCTTCCTTTTTTTGAAAAATTTCCGCCATGGACGCAGCTTCTCAGCTCGTCCACTGCGGAATAGATCCTCTACGCCGCGCCTCGCCGTATTCTACCGGCGCCTGGAATAGCAATTCGATCAATCGGCGGTTTTTTCTAAGAAATGGGCGAAACGCCGTCGTCAGAGCTATTGCCACCGAGCCTAAACCATCGGATACTAAGTCTCCGAAAGTCGTCAATGGCTCATCGAAAACGGCGTCGTATAAGATGGTCAACGGTGCATCAACTGTAGGTTTTGATTAATTTTGTGTTGTTTTGGTTTGTTTTTTTAGTTCCATTGAGTTTGTTGAGTTTTGGGTTGATTGAGAAATTAGTTCGTTTTAATAGCAACTGCTTCTGGTAAAACTTGATGTGCTGGGTGGTTTAGAATTTAGAGTGTTTTTCATCGTTTTAGTTGATAGGTGAATGGTAAAAAAAATCTGACTCGTTGTTTTATTAGTTTGATTAATTGGAATGTGGAGAAATAAGCTAATGCAATTCGGCATTGTAAAAAAGAGTACTTTATTCAACAAGTATTATTATTAAATTAATGGAGGAAGAATTAAACAAAATGCTTAAATGTTTAAGGAAGTGAATTAAGGTAGACTAATAGTGCACTTCTGTAAGTTTTACCCTTGAATTTCTTATGATTGGTTGGCTTTGGAAATGGCAGAGAATGCAAGACGTTTCACAAGACATTAAAAGGGTGAGGGCACAAATGGAAGAAAACGAGCAGTTGGCTTCCCTCATGAGAGGGCTTCGGGGTCAGAATTTGAATGACACTTTGTTTGCTGATGAAAATATCAAGCTACGCCTAGTTGAGGTCAGTAAATGATTTTGATGTTTATGACTTTTATCATAAACCAGTCAATTATGCCCATTTTCATGATTTTTAGCACATATTAGAGAAGTTTAAAGAAGAATGACACATGATCCTTACCAAACGGCAAATACTTCTATGCACCAGTTGCACCGTGCAACTCAAGTGTAATTTTAAATGGTATTTAGTTATTTTACTAAAAGATATTAATTAATCAGTACAAATTGTTTTCACTGAACAGTTGCACCCTAGTGTTACTCACTATACAATATGTGAGCATTAACATTGATATAGCTTTGTTGATATATCCTAGAAATTGAGTTACTAGTGATGCTCAAGTAGTTTTAAAATTTTCAAATCATAATAAAATGGTTGGTTTATTTCACATAATTTTATTTGTTGAAAATACTGTGATGGATATCTAAGTTACCTTCATGCAGCTTTTAGATTGTGAAGAAGCTTTCATTTAAATGAAAAATATTGATGACTTCAACCTGTGTTATCCTTCAGGTTGATGAGAGCAGTGAGTTTTTTGCCATTGGTGTATGATCCTGATAGCATTACTGCTTACTGGGGAAAAAGACCACGGGCTGTTGCTACTCGTATTGTTCAGTTATTGTCTGTTGCTGGAGGCTTTCTCTCTCGTCTTGCCTGGGATCTAGTTAATAATAAGATGAAGGAGGTAGGGCTTAAAGCTGTTTCTCTTCTTTAAATCACAAATAAGCATCTTGTTTTACATTGAATTTACTTGTATTTTAACTTATCGAACGATTAATTGCATTTCTCTGAGATATAGGTCGTTGGCTCCCTAATTTCCAATTTGTAGTTTACCTTACAATGCTTGAATTCATACGTAAAGATTTAGAGACTAAGAGGCTTAGTGAAGATTTAATTAAAGAGAGAAGCATGTGGAGAAGATTAATTTGTGCACGCCACCCAACGTGATTCATCTATTGGTTCATGTAGCCTACCCCAATTATTCGGGATTAAAGGCTTGGTTTGTTTGTTTGTTTAACTTACAACTGTATAGTTTACCTACCCAGTACCTGAAGCTGTAGTAACTTTGGGGGGGTTGCAAAGAAGGATGTTATGTTATGGGCCTGTAAATTAAGGACAAAATACTTTTTTATTTATGTAAATGTAGGCCAAATTGGCTAGTTCGGGCCAATTTGGCCTACATTTAAAACTTAAAATACTTACTTTCTGTTGATTTTCTCTTTACAATGTGGGAAATTAGATTGAAGAAATGAATAATAAAACGTACGCTCTTGACTTTCTGAGATTGCTTGAGCTCACTTATGTGTTCTTTGTCCAAAGAAGTGGTTAACTGCTTTCATACACTGAGTCTTAATTATTATGGCTTCTTACACATTATCTCCAACAACCTAACTTTGTTCTTTGTGCACACAGAATGAGGTGGCTAGAGCCATTGAACTGAGGGAGATAGTTACCTCTTTAGGTCCAGCATACATAAAACTTGGGCAAGCATTGAGCATTCGACCCGATATACTATCGCCTTCTGCAATGACTGAACTACAGAAGCTTTGTGATAAGGTGACAAGTTATGCTTTCATTATCTCGAGTTCAAATTCCAGTGACGTTCATATTTCAAATCACAAAGTTATATCTCCCATAATATTTTAGTTTTTGAATATAAGTATATTTGGGTCTTTTTAATTCCCTCAATTTGGGGTTTCATCTTGTGCCACTTAATACTTATATTATCGATCAAACAATATGTGTTACAAAAGTTTGTCTAGTTTTTCAGAGTTAAATCTTATTTTACTTGCTATATTAATTATGGGAGATATAAAATTGTGATTGCGGAATTCTGCTCCCAGTTTTATAAAGCATGAGAGATATGAAGATCAGAATGCTAACTTCTTTACTTTACTTGTATAACTTTTGATATATTACTAATTTGATTGCATCCTTCATAATCTCAATTTCATGTCAGAGTTCATTATATCCGTCGAAAAACTTTTTCCGTACAAAAGTCAACCTTAGCTTCTTGTATAAGGAATATATTTTAAATGATTATCAAGAGGAGAAAATTGTAACTATATTTATTTTCTGATCTTCAGTAATCAATTACTAAAGTTTATTTATATTTGTAGGTTCCATCCTTCCCAGATGATATAGCTATGGCTCTACTTGAAGAGGAGCTTGGACAGCCGTGGAATAATCTCTATTCTGAGCTTTCTCCTTCCCCTATTGCTGCTGGTAATCTCAAAAGATTTGAATTTTTCCTTAACAGAATAATATCATATTTGGTCCCTAAAGTTTATCTTTTTCCAGTTTTCGTCCCCCTCTTTCATGAACTATCAAGTTCGGTCCTGAAAGTATTCTACTACTCCCATATTTGGTCCCACCATTAATTGACTGTCCCTTGACTGACAGAACAACTATCTGGGGACGTTAAATATAATATTAATTTTTCTTTATATAATTACATTTTAGTATAAAAATTTTAAATAATTATGTTTAGTTTACCACCTCTTAAATAGTTGATTCCGTCAGTCAACAGATGATCAACTAATGGTGGGACCAAGTGTGAGAGTAAAAGTGTAATTCCAGTAAAAAATTGAACAAGTTGGTGTGAACTCTCTTCTTCAAAGTATCACTTTTCAGCATATGAAGTATCACCATTTAAAAAAACTTGATCTTATGTTATTTTTCTCGAAGTCACTAAACAGTGATGCATCGTATACTTAACAGTATTACTTCACATACTAAACAGTGATACTGAGTTCACCATAAAAGTTCCATGAACCAAGTTCACAGATTTTTTTGTCTTTTTCTTATAACATCAACTTGATGTGCTAAATATCTATTGTTCTTAATTAAAATTTTGTTTCTTACCTAATCCGCGTACCTGACAGTTTCAATCTTTCTTCTCTTGGAAATGAATGGCAGCATCCCTTGGCCAGGTCTATAAGGGCCGGCTAAAGGAAAACGGGGATCTTGTCGCCGTTAAGGTGCAGAGGCCATTTGTTCTTGAGACTGTGACCGTTGATCTGTTTATCATGAGGAACTTGGGACTTGTTCTTCGGAAATTCCCCCAGGTATTGATTACACTTGTTTCTATGATTATATTACTTGTGAAAGAGAGATTTTAAATTTTGTTATTCCTTTCAGGTTTGGATTGATGTTGTTGGATTGGTTGATGAGTGGGCTTCTCGTTTCTTTGAGGAGCTGGATTACGTCAATGAGGGGGAAAATGGAACTTTATTTGCTGAAATGATGAAGAAGGATCTTCCTCAGGTAATTTTGCTGCTTAAATAAGATTTTCTTTATCCCTAAAAATGGAGATGTTTCTTAATTGAAGTCTTTGGATCCTGGTTCCTACTAGGTAGTTGTGCCAAAGACGTACCAGAAGTACACTGCAAGGAAGGTTCTTACTACACAGTGGATAGACGGAGAGAAGCTGTCACAAAGTACTGAAAGTGATGTTGGACAACTGGTAAATGTTGGAGTTATATGCTACCTTAAGCAGGTAATAATTGTTGTCATTAATTTGTAAAACTTCTTATTTGGGATATTAGATGCTCTTCGTGTTTCTACGTCAGGCATGTGGTGTTTGTAGGATTCTATTTTTTTCTAAATGATTAAATAGTTATCTTCAATGAATCTTTTTTATGCCCACATGATCGTTTTCGTTGATCTTCAGTATTTTTGAAGTTCTGTACTTTGAAGTTTGAACTATAGAGATTCTGGAATGCCATATAGTTCTGATCATGTTGTCTACCTTTGAAAGTCATTATGTGAATTGACTCAATTTTGCATGATCCATTTTATGTTTAAATGATTATGATTTTAATTGGATAAGGCTTCATACTAGAGCGTAACATCTGCACCAGAAAATATGTCTAATGTAGATGCATCAGTTCATTATTTTAGCTTTTTTTGTTATGTTTCTCATTTCAATTTGGATCTACAGCTGCTTGATACAGGTCTCTTCCATGCTGATCCACATCCAGGAAATTTAATTCGTACTCCTGATGGGAAGCTGGCTATACTTGATTTTGGTAAACTCTTCATTACCTTCTAGGTTGACATGCTTCATGTAGGACAATTTTCTTTTAATAGCATGTCTCGAATATCGTATGTGTGCCTATAAATACATGAATTCTTTTACTACATCTGATCTCATACTTTCCTGTACTATATATATTCTAAGTTCTTTTACAACCACTATCAACCAATTTCTTTCGATGTCCTTTTTCTTTTGGTATTTACATTTTCTTTGTGCTCTTGTTCTTTAGGTTTGGTAACAAAATTGACAGATGACCAGAAATATGGGATGATTGAAGCTATTGCCCACCTTATTCATCGAGATTATTCTGCTATTGTAAAAGATTTCGTGAAACTTGGTTTTATAGATGAAGGAGTTAATTTAGAACCCATTTTGCCTGTGCTGGCCAAGGTTTTCGATCAGGCACTTGAGGGTGGGGGAGCCAAAAATATCAACTTTCAGGATTTGGCATCAGATTTAGCACAAATAACATTTGATTACCCTTTTAAGATACCACCATATTTTGCCCTTATAATTAGAGCAATTGGGGTGTTGGAGGGCATAGCTTAGGTGGGCAATCCTGAGTTCGCCATTGTGGATGAAGCCTATCCATACATTGCACAGGTACAAATTTACGGAGATCAGACTTTGCCAATTGTTATAATGCAGTATACTTAGATTTATATGTGATTGATAAAAAGTTTGCCAAACTCCATCAACTTTCAAGAATTTTCACTGTTGTCAAGTATTAGGCTTTTTTTAGTCCCGTAAGATTGTCAATTTTTGCTTTAAAGACACCCCACTTTCTCGACTTGAATGTCCACCTGTTAATTTTTAGAGTTCCAAATTTTTGTCTTTTGACCTGCTACAACAGGTTAGCACCCAGTTTTGAGCTGATGTAGTGTTTTTTAACAATATTCAGTTTACTTCTAATTTTTCGAATTTTGTCCTATTAATTTTCAAAACCGGTTACAGACCCGCTGTAGCTGGTCAAAGAACTAAAAAGCTGAATTTTGAAAGTTAAGGACAAAACTCGATTCAAGGAAGTGGAGTGTCCTGAAAGCATAATTGGGCACACTTATAGGACTAATAAAACAATTTCCATATATATGGGCCAGTTACCCAGCACATGCCCGTAGGCAACTGCTACATGGCATTCACGTCTTATTGCCACATCGTCAAGTGGCCACAGATATGGCCATGAGGAGTGTACAGGTTTCAACTTCCAATATTTATATATATATAAACAGACTTGATTTCACACTAATAGAAGTACAGATGTTTATAACATCCGGTTGGTTTTTTAGAAAAGTGACATTTATTAACCATGCTCATTTTATGATTCCATCTGTGGTAATTTTTAAACAAAACCAATAGTGAACTGTTCTTTTCCTAAGTTACATCAATAATATTCTCAAGTTGGTTTCTTCATTCTGTGGATATCAGAGGCTGCTAACTGACGAATCCCCGCGTCTAAGGTCCGCTTTGCGATACACAATATATGGAAAATCTGGAGTCTTTGATGCTGAAAGATTTATAGATGTAATGCAAGCTTTTGAGAATTTCATAGTTGCTGCAAAGAGTGGAGGTGGGGAAGATCTGAATGGAAGAATGGCAGAGCTTGGCATTCTACAAAGTCAAACAAATAATTTGCCTGCAGTTTTTATGGGTGCATCTCAGACACAGCCAATCCAAACAAGAGCAGCCTTGGGATTTTTACTCTCTGATAAAGGCAACTTTTTTCGAGAATTTTTGTTAGACGAGGTAATTGTTAATTTACATATCACGGTTGATCTTATGTTTGTGGTGCATCAATATTTCCTAATCGTGTTGTGATAGTTTTTTTTCTTTTCTTTTTTCGTATTTCAAGGTTTATGGGCTTATTAATTTGATTATACAATTTTAGATTGAAAGGATCAGGGTGACTGCAAAATTTCTTTTATTTTCACAATTTGTTATATTAGGAGGTTTATTGATTTTAACATCTATCGATACTTGTGATTGTTTCTCTGTTTTGACCATCTACCTTTTCTGTTGAATTTGAAAGATAATCTACACAAAATCATATGAATTTGATTTATTGGCCAATCTGTAATACATCAAATTGTCAAGAATATTGTAAGATGGTGGTACCAGACACTTAAATTCAGACTTTTGGTTATGATATGTGTAGAAAACTCTATATTAAAATGATTTGTGTACATATATTGAAATAAATAGGTTAGTTCTATTGATAGATTTGAGTTTTAATAATGCTATTTTTTGGTTGATTTACAAACAGATTGTGAAGGCCATAGATGCTGTCTCAAGGGAACAATTAGTTCAGATATTGGCATTTGTTGGAATGAGAAACGTAACCCCAATTTTTAGCTTGGTTCCTACTCTTGGACCCTTCAGGACAGCTGCACTTCTTCCCACGATAACTGAGGAAGATAAAGTCATACTGAACAATGTTCAGAAAATCATTGGATTCTTAGCTGCTGGGACTGTATCTTCGACGAATGAGGTAATAACTTGTTTATGAAGGAGTTTGTGCATGCATAGTCATTAAGTCAGGTCAACTTTACCTGGAATGGAGATTGATTTGATTTTTAGGATACCATTGATTTCATTCTTTTCAATGCTGTGGAAAATGTTTCTGATAAGCTTATTGCAAATAAAATACTAAATTTTCAGGGGGGGGAAAAACAAGGATTGTATAGGATTTTTCAGGCATCTTATCTTATTTACTACTGCTAAATCGAGTGGATAATTATCATTTAATCAAGATTTTGGGTTGTGTATTAACATTATTACTGCTGATAGCCATTCTCTACAGCTAGGAAACTGTTTAGGCTAGAGTGATTTGTTTCTGATTGATAGAGTTCAAACTATAAAATAGATGATTAAAAATATATTAAGAAAAAACGATCTAATCTTAGGATAAAGGGAGTCTTGAGTCCTCATAAAAAATGTTGAGTGGGGTATCCACAAGGTGACGGAATTCATTGATCATGTTTGCTGCATTTAACTGTACATAGGGTATAGTTCTGTTTTCAGTCTTTTGTCTTGTGTACTTGTGTTTTTCTTGTATATTCCCCCTGTACTTTCATTTTTAAACCGCTTGCCCCCAATACTTTCTTTTGTAAACTTATGCCTTCCACACTTTTATTTTTTACCATTTCCCCCCTGGACCTGAACCTCTTTTACTTTTGACTTTGAGAGTGCAAAAAACAAAAATGGAAATAGAAGTGCTCTACATGGGTTGAAAACTGAAAAGTAGAAAAGTACAGGCCAAACCTAAAATATAAAAAGTAGGAGCAAAAAAGTAGAAAACACGTTGGTATTAGTTTTTTTAATAAAAAGTATTAGTTGGTCGGTATTAATTTTTTCGCTCAAATGTATCAGTTGTTTTCATTGAACAGTATTAGTTGTGCACCAGTTTCACTGTGAAAGTAAAACTACTCACCCAAGTGTTGCTCAAAAGTTTAAAGTACAACGTGCTAACTTCTAAATATGCATCTTTTCTTTATTTCAACAATGATCCATACATTTCTTATTCCATTAAATGCAAAATTTCCCAGAGAATGCATATGACCAATCTACCGTAAGTTTACAACTTAAAGAACACGCTCTCTTCTTGTACAGGGTGTTAATGTACCTCAGGTGATCCAAGAGCTTCTTCCAGTGTTGCCAGGGATCTCTGCCAAAGTTCTCCCAGAGGTGCTCAGTCGATTATCCTCCCGGATTTTGGCCCGGATACTCCTAGACACTCTGCTGTAACTCTCTGCTTTAAACTAGCAATTCATTTACATTAAATTGCAAATATAGATATATACATACACATATCTGTAATAGTTACAAAGTAGTTACCCCTTCCCAAAGGCTGATAAATTTTTCTCATTCTATAGAATATTGATCTTGTATAGTCAATTTACCCAAGTGTATCATTACTCACAAGAATACATCCAGTAAAGCTGATTATTTATTCAGTAGTTGATTTGTGTTGATCCTCTTTGGTGACATTTGAGAAAAGGGAAATGTACATCTAGGCCATAAAGTATTACCTCAGGTCTAATTAAACTCTTGAAAATAGTACTTTGGTGCATCCACACTTATTAAGTATAATTCCAAGTCCAAGTAAACTCTTGAAATATGTTTGTTTGTATAAATTTAACTCCACATCTTTTCAAAACTGATCAAATAGACTTTTATTTAAAAAGTTAGAATATAATAAAAGTTTTATGTTTAGAATACAATTATATTCTTTTATCGGAAGGATAGGTCTTGTATGCACGTACTGTGAACTCCATAATGTGTTTTAAAAACTTACAACTTGTTGTAGGGAAACTTGCGATTGTAAGTTTTTTAAATACATTTGGAGTGCACGATGCATCTGTGGCACAGGAGACTCACTCTTATAGGAAACATACAAAAAAAATAAGAAGCATGCAATACTGTATAAGAAACACTAAATCTAAAAACCAAAGGAAAAAAAAAACCTAAGATCCAAATTTGGTTAAACAAATGAAATAAAGTATAATAAGAATATTGACCTTCAATCTGAACTAATACAAATACGTTTTAATTTGCACAATAAAATACATCAAGAGAGCATCTGTTCAATTTATAGTACTCCCTCCGCCCCATACTCGTTTGGACATTTTTCCTTTTGGTCCGTCCCACACTTGTTTTTCCTTTTTTTAAATGATAATAAAGTAACATTATTTTTTACAATAGCATAAGCAATTTTGTAGCAAGTAAAAATAGTTTTTGCAGCACATATTAAATAGAATTCCATATCAGAGTCTTGATTGAAAGGTCAGCTTGGATTTCCATTTCTTTGGAAAGTAACATTGTTTTTTACAATTGTATCCTCCCAACATCTCAATAATTACATCTCATGTCATTATATTTATACACATTAAAAACTATTTTATCCTCTCATCTACTTTATAATAAAGTAAAACGGTCTATAATACTCTCAACTAAAAATCACTTTATCCCCTCAAATATTAATAAACAATTCATACATTAAATACCGTATCCACAGTAAACGTCCAAACGGTTGCGGAACGGAGGGAGCAATAGTTAAAGAGCCAAAAAACTACATGAAGAGTTTAGTTGAACCTGAGGTAATACTTGAGGTGACTAAGATGGATCATATCCCTTGAAAAAGTGCAATCTAAAACTGCTTCTCTTTCCTTGGCATTTGGAAGCTGTAACCCTGAAATAAGTGATGAAACAAAATTTTGATTACTTTAGATCTCTGCTGCTGCACGAGAGTACATTTGAGAGAGGCAAACATAATGCTCAAAGGTGGGCTTTATCCCGTATCGATCAGCCATATGGTAGAAGTATCGACGCCCCTTTTCAAGATCACCCGTTTGCAGAGAGGCCGAGAGCACGCCTGCAAAGGTTATAGCATCCGGTGTCACGTTTCTCTTCTCCATTTCCTCGAAAAGCTCAAGTGCTTCTTCACTGTGCCCGTGAACGCCAAGGCTCGTGATCATCGTGTTCCAAGTAGCTACGCTTTTACTCTCCATCTTTTCAAACACTCGTCTCGCGTACTCTATGCTCCCGCATTTGCTGTACATGTCAATGAGGGCAGTACCGAGAAACACCCCAATCTCGAACCCATTCTTGATCGCGAAATCATGAACCCAACGCCCTAATTTGAGGCTCTGTAATTCGGAAGAAGCCGTTAAAAGACCAACCAATGTGTACTCATTCGGTTTTGCATTACCAGACTGCTGCATCTCCGCAAAGAGCTCAAACGCCTTCTCGGGTTTTGCGCTTTTCGCGTAGCCATTCAGCATTGCGGTCCAAGAAACCACATTTGTCATCGGCATTTCGTCGAACAGTTTCTGTGCAATATCCATTCTGTTATGAATAATAAGCCCTGCAATTACAGTGGTCCAAGAAACAACTGTTCTGTGCCGCATTTTATCAAACACCTTCAATGCATCATCCAAAACCCCACATTTCATATACAAATCCATCAAAACGTTATCCAAATACACATCACCACAAAACCCAGTTTTCACAGCAAACCCATAAACCTCCCTCGCCTTTTCAACGCAAGAACAAGCTAAACACGCTTTCATCACAAAGGGGAAAGTGAATTTATCCACACTCACGCCTTCACAAATCAGAGAATTGTACAGAAGAATACCTCGATGTGGGCAATCGTTGACAATGTACGCTCTGATAAGTAAATTCCAGAGAAACGTTGATGGGTTTTCGATTTGTTGAAACACTAAAGAGGCGTAATCCAGCTTCTTGTAGGACGAACAGAGCCTGATTAATCTTGCGATGATTACTTGATGCTGATGCAGGCTGTTTCGGATAATTTGGGCGTGAATTTGCCGCATCTGCTTGAAATTGGCGCATTTTTGGAGAAATAAGAGGGCGTCTTCCGAATTGAAACTTGATTTGAAATTGAGGGTTGTTTGAATGTTTCTCCGTGGTGAAAAATCGAGTGTGGTGAATGAGGAGGATGCAATCATTATTGAGTTTTGGTGTTTGAATAAATATGTGTCAGTATGAAGGTTGAACTGATTTGCCCAGAAAAATATGGGTGTGAAGCGGAAATAATGTAATGTTTGTGGTAGATGGTATTTGTTCTTAAGAGTTGAGACCACTAAAAAGAACAAAATGGCGATTTCCTTTTCTTTTGAAAAAAAATTGTACAGACTTCATTTATGCTATAAAATTTATTTTAAATTCATGATATTTGACTCAATCCATGTTATAATACAGGTCAAGTTTAGTGGTTTAGAAAAAAGTGTTGAAAATTAGTGAAATGTGTCAAATAATCCAAGTTCATAATCTTTGAGTGGGTCTCATTTGCACAAGTTGCACTGTGCACTACATAGTATATTTTAAAAACATACAACTTATTGCAATAAAACATAGAACTTGTGTTAGTGCAGTCTATATTTGTAACACAAGTTGCACTTTTCAGTGTAACCAATTATGTATTTCTAAAATATACTATGAAGTGCATGATGAACATGTAAGATCTAATCATAATCTATTTTTGGATCTTTTTAACGTGGAACATGAGTGGACAAAAAGTGTGTGTGTGTTTTTTTTGGAATAATTACATCCCACTATAAGATAAACAGTCTTCTTTACAATCTAATAAAAAATATTTTTTCCACGTGATAAATGACTCAAATGCCCTCAAGTCCCACCCGGCACCCCCTTTCATATTATCTCATCTCTCCCTCTTCCGCATTCATTTTCAAAATTCACTCACTTTCTAAATTCACCACTTTCTCTCTCTAAAAATTTGTCTCGAATTGATTTTTCGCCGGTGGCCTCACCCCCTTATTGAACCATTTAGGAAGAGTGTACTACCCTTCCTCTCCCACCCACTCATTTTGGAGTTGTTGAATTGGCGGCGACGACGATGGTTTTCAACGACGGTGAATCGTCGATGTCACTAGGAGATCTCAAATGATCATAATGAATCTGGTCAGAGCGTCGGAGTTTCTGGGATCTAAATCTCAATCTTGGATCGCGAATTTCGTAAACGACGAAGCGGGCAGAAGCCGCTTCTTCACGCGTTGTTCCGGCAGCAAGGTCGTACAGGTCAACGATCGAAATAGTTGATAAGGGATACATATAGATATATCAAAGGTAAGAGAGAGACTGAAATATTACCAAAACATGTACTCCCTCCGTCCTGCTTTATTTCATTGATGTTACAGGGTATATATACAACTACATTGTATCTTTACAGAATCTACCACTATTATATTTAACATATGCAAGGAAATAATATCTCAACAATGGGAAAAAATATCTCAACAATTAATGTAAAATATCTTCAGGATCTTGACTTTAATAGGCGTGAATCTTCGAACTTTAATAGAGTGTCTTTCGAGATCTGATCATTACTTGTAGTATCTCTAATAGGCCCCCGCAAGATGGAGGATCCGTAGGATACACCAATCTTGGAACGAAACATATTAAACTTAGATGAAGATAAGAACGTGGTTAGAATATCAACTAGCTGGTTGTGAGTGGAAATATACGAGACATGAAAGGACCCATAGGAGACATGACTACGAGAAAAAAATGTTAATTTATAGCAATGTGTTTCATACGGGAGGGTAAGACAGGGTTGACACAACGGTATGTGGCAGCCAGGTTGTCACAGAATAGGGTCGGAGGGGAAGGAAGAGAGACATGAAACTCAAAGACAAGTTGGTCAATCAGGGCTATCACGACAAAACTGAGACACAAAGATAATGTTACGGTGCATAGTGGGGTCATGAAGAACATTAGATAAAGAGAATTTATTTGAGAGAGAGCAGAAACAAGAGTAACAATTAACTGAATTATGGGTTCAGGGAGGGGGAGAAGACGGCCAAGGCGTCATGTGGGTGGTAACCGGCAGCCTTTTCTTACATGTGGTAGAACGACAAATGAAGAAGACGGGGAAGGAAGAGAGACACGAAAATCAGATAGAAGATATAGTTGACGGACAGAATAGGGTCGGAGGGTAGATGACGGACAAGACATAGTTGGAGGATGTGAGACGTACGGGTAATTGGGTTAGGACTTTGAGTTGGATGAGTGGAGGGAGGGGCAAAGCGCCGGCGGCGGTGGCGCCTTGGATGGTGGACGAATTCTAGTCTAACATGTGGACGAGAACGGCAACGGAAGAAGACGGGGGTTTAGGATCTTAGGGGCAAATCACACTTGGGAATAAGACAATGAAAAGGGGAGAAGGAACAAATGCCAAATCGTGAGAAGGAGGAATCAAACGGGCGATGTTTGGACGTTAGGCAGAAAAAATTAGAGAGGAGGACGTGAATTTCAGAGGAGGATCTAACCCGCTCTAATACCATGAGAAGAATATATTGATTTGCCACTTTATTTCATTGATGTTACACGGTATATATACAACTATATTGTATCTTTACAGAATCTACCACTATTATATTAAACATATACAAAGAAATAATATATCAATAATGGGAAAGAATATCTCAACAATTAATGTAAAATATCTTCAGGATCTTGACTTTAATAGGCGTGAATCTTCGGACTTTAATAGAGTATCTTTCGAGATCTGATCATTACTTGCAGTATCTCTAATATTTTTTAGTTTATGAAGTGATAAAGTGACTTTTAAGAATGTATAGGATATATAAGGGGTATGACTATCATACTGCACCTAAAAAATCTTAAATACTAATAAACAACTCGCTCACTAAAATACGAGTTAAACAGTGAATGAATAATCTAAAACGGGACGAATGGAGTATGATTTTGATTCCTTCAACAAATTTTAAAAAACAGATACAATGGTCATAAATTTATTTTAAATCTTCAATATATGCACAAAAAAAATATCAAGACCTTTCAAAAAAAGAAGCAGGATTTTGTATAAAAATTAAACAGATAAAGCAAAATATATGAGAAAAAAATCGGTTAGTTTTCAGATATATTAAAGATGAAAATACGCAAAAAAAATGTCTAAGAAATCTCTATAAATCTTCCAATAAATGCCTTTAGAAATAGATGGGATGAGAAAAAAAATGAATACAGCAAAAGAAAGTCATTAGAGAGACGCAATAGAAAAAATTGGTAAAAGAGAAGAATGCGAATGTTTATATTTACTCTATTCTACAAAAGATTGAATGACACAAATTAAATTAGAAGAATTAATATTAGGGATTAAAAATTATATTATTAATAATATCATTAATAACTTCTCATAGGAATTAATAATTGAGTATTCTAAAAAAAATCCTTTAAAAATATGATGACATTTAATATCATGCACATAATGACATTTAGATAAATATTTTATAGAAATATTACACATCATACACACTTAAGGAGAAGTCAACACGTAAGCAAACTCAAGAAGAAGACGACACGTAAGAAAATTTAAGAGGAAGATACATATTAGCAAAAAAACCTCTCCATTAATATATAGAGGGATATATTATTAATAATACCATAAATGACTTCTCATAAAAATTAAATGTTTGAAATAGAGCAAGCACATGAAATAGATAAGGAAAAATGGACGATAACGATCAAAATTAAATGGCTAGGTCTTGTATGCACCCGGGTGCACTGTGCACTCATAGTGAATTTAGAAGCGTGCAACTTGTTATCTTTGAAAAAAATCGACTTATTTACACGAAAAAGTCAACCAATTAATATGGGAACATAGTTGCATGCTTCTGTTTGGAATAGTTGCATGTTTTTATTTTGTATAGTTGCACGCTTTTAAAATGCACTATGAGTGCACGGTGCACCCGGGTGCACATGAGACCCACTCAAATTAAATAATGAATGAGTGAGATTAAAAAATTAAAAAGCTAATAATAATATCATAAATTCAGAGATTTGAAATAAAGTCACCATGAATAAGAGATGATTTACCTTTAGGCTCCGTTTGGTAGGAAACATGAGATAAGAGACCAAGATACGAATTAAGATATGTTTTAAGTGTGAATTATTTATGTCAGTGTTTTGTAGCATATAATATAAATCTTATGATAATAATTTGGTTGTTTGGTGGACCAAGATAAGGAGTTATGCTATATACACAAAAGTGACAGACTGATTTGGTTCCACCTCGTACACGCCGTCGCTCTGGCCATGCGACCTTGTAATACTCCGTCTCATAGGCCATGCGATTGCTTTATTAATTTTTTTTTTATTTTGCAGGTCACACAACGCATGCGACAGAAATAGTCTTCGTCGCGTTGACCATGCGACCGGGACATGTTCCGTCGCGTTGACCATGCGACGACTTTTTTTTTTATTTTGATTTTTTTTTTATTTTTTATAATATTTATTTATTTATAATTTATAATTATTTATTTATGATTTATAATTAAAAATTTATTTAATTGTTGACCGGGGTGCACAAATAATATGTAGTTGGTTTATACTGTAATTAATATTAAGCATTAATTTTATAAAAAATAATAAAAATCAGTCCAAAAATACGTTTTCAAAATAATAGTAAACATCAATTTAATACAGTCTTAATAAATAAAGATACATGAATTTAAATGTCATTTCCCCAATCAAACCACGATTTCTTTTTTTTATCTGTGACCCTTCAGGTTCGTCAACATGTATTTTGGCAGTTGTCCATCCTTGACGCATGAATGTTGCACAAACTTTGAAGAATTCTATTTTAAAATCAGCTGGATCTCCATTCATCTTGAATTTACCCTGTAATTAAAATAAATAAGATGCACATGTGTTCACAAAAATAATAATAAGTGTAAAATACAAACATGATAAAACCTACTTGGAATATAGTCCACATGTGTTCCCGACACTCGGAAGGAACCATGGACCAGTTTGTCCATTTTGGTCAAGGTACTTGCAGCATATGCTCTGTACCACGTTATTCACACAGTATACAAACCGTGCGATGAAACTGTTGTCCAATTACTTCGTCCATATTAAGAATTTCATTACTTATAAAAAGTTAAAACGTAATATTATTTATGACAATTACATTACCTTCCATCATCGTCCAACCACAGCAACATTGGGGGTCTTTTCTGGTTATCGACAGTGTTGACATTTTCGGATATTATTTTTTTTGCACTCATCTTTTAATAAGATATACAAATATATTAGTTTTTATAGATTTAGATAAGCAAGCAATTTCTATATTATTATTGATTTTTATAAAAAGATGTTAAAACATTTAAACTAAAGATAAAAAATTGGAATCATAATTAATCATATAAAACAATAAAATACAAATAAATAATTCTGCTATAAAAAAAGTACTATTATTGTTGTCATTCGTATTCGTTCCACCACCAACCAGGAGCTATGTCTTGTGTGAATTGTTCAGGGGGATACGCGTGTTGATGTCCCTAATATGTAGGATCGGGGACTGTCGCGGTACCGGCATGATGGGCAATCGAGCCAAGTTGAGGCATTATATAGGGTGGACATTGTGGATCAACACTAGCTTGATTGATCAAATCGTGAGTTTCTTGCCTCACGTGTCCCAACCTTTGGTGAGCTGACCTCGACATGCCACTGACATAAACATTATTCTCACTGTGTGCAGTGTTGTGCACTCTCGGATGAGTAATGTTTGCATACCATGCAGGATACTCATTTGTGGTACTGTCCTTACACTTTTTTGTACCTCTCTGCACTGGCACCGAATTTTGAACGTTCAAGATCTAAGTCGATCGGTGGTGGCGGTATGGGCGAACTCTCCCATATTGCCTTGCAACCCTCCTCGGCATATACCCTTCGGCGAAGTCAAGAAACTGAATGCATCCATGAAATAATGAAGGGGCAGGGATAGACGTTGGAATGTCGTATGGAGTCCAATTGACCTATAAAGTAAGTAAAATATTTTTATATATCATTTTGTTAAGGTACTTAAATTATTACTGACGTTATTACTATTAAGGGTGTATTGAGAATGATAAACATACATGAGTCGAAGGGTAATTATCCAACAGTTTGCGGTAATGTACAAGATCCCGTGTCGAGTTTTGAAATTTCTGGGTCTTGTTCCAGTACGATGCTCTTGGGTGGGCAGGGTTAAACGAGGTAGCTTCGCTGCGTTTGCGCAAGTCAGGGAAGTACTCGTATATCCAGCACTGAAATTAAAAATGTGTTTTTTAGTTATTAGTTACATATATTGATAATAGTGTATTAATTAAATATAATTGGAAATATTATTGAAATTGAATTCTTACCTCAATTAATGTTAAGCAGCCCGACAATTGTGTCGCCTCAATTCTGGATGTCTTCCCAAGCTGCTTATATAAATAAGCTAATGTCGAGGCTCCCCATGCATATCGAGGGACAGACTCGAGATTACCCAACACATTTACATAATTTTTGGGGACAGCATCACGTGTTTTATCAACGAAGAGTGTACTCCCCATCAAGTACCACAGGTAACCTCGAGCAATAGAGGCATCGCTCGGCTGCCCAGTAAAACACGTCGTGAGTATATCCTTAAGGAGTGTGCTTTTTAAATTGCCTCCCCTAGATCCACACCTACTAATCAATGCATTGTCAGGACATGGTCTGCTGCCAACGACGGGGAGGCCATTTATTCTCAAGCCTACATTGGAAAAAAATTATTTTTGTTATAAGTGAAATTAATTAATGAGCATGTACAAAATTTATTTTTTTAAATATTAAGTTTATTTTCAGTTTACAAAGAATAGTGTGAAAGTCGTGAAGTGTGATCGTCATCTCCCCGAAAGACATATGAAACGTGTTTATTTCAGGGTGCCACCATTCAACTAATGTTGTAATGAGGGACATGTTGTTTGATTCAAACATCAATCTCCCGATACCCTCCAATCCAGATTGTTGAATTATTTGAAAATATTGATTGCCTTCAGATATTGGATTCGACGATCAGGCGGCAATAGATTTCTTTCGAGTCTGGGAACCAAGGATCTTTTGAAAATGCTACATATTTAAAAAAAATGAACATGTTAATTTACATATTGTAACCGTTTGAAATAATAATTAAAAAAAGGAAAAATGTCAATTCAGGGCCTGAAAGATGGCAAAACTATCAATTTAAGGCCTTAAAGATTTTTTCTATCGATTCAAGGCCTAGAAGATAGAAAACTATCGATTCAGGGTCTAAAAGATAAAAACTATCAATTTAAGGCTCACACATTTTAAGGCCATGTTTGACACTTATATTTCATATCTTTATTGCATGTTTTTATTTTTTTTATTTTTAGGGTTTACGGTTCAAGGTTTACGGTTCAGGGGGGTTTAAGGTTCATGGTTCAAGATTTAGGGTTCATCATTTAGGGTTTAGGGTTTAGGGTTTTAGTGCCAAACATAGCCTTAAAATTTATAAGCCTTGAATTGATAGTTTCTATCTTTCAGGCCCTGGATTGATAGTTTTCTATCTTCCAGGCCTTGAATCGATATAAAAAATCTTCCAGGCCTTAAGTTGATAGCTTTACCATCTTTCAGGCCCTGAATTGATAAAACTCCTTAAAAAAATTGTGTATTTTACTTACTGGATCTTTCCATATTTTTTTGGCTTTGTGACATTTGAAAGCAAACAACACACTTGGATCATTGGGTCCTCCAAGCATGGGCGTCGTCGTCATCCATTCAGCATTTTGCGACGATGAGGCTTGTGTTGCCTGCGTAGCAGTTTGATATTCATTCTCATACTTATGCTGACTTGAGTGATGAGACATTGAGGGACCATAGGGAGTGGAGTGATGAGATGTGGACGCGCCCAGAATATTGAAGGTAGACGTGCCCGGCTGATTCAAGTTGGGCATTGACATATCGAACGTAGGTAAGTATAAATCAGGGAATTGTACTGGGGTAATAAAGGTGTTGGTCATGAAGACATTATCTTCATGTGCATGATTTGAAGCATACTGCACCGGAACAGACTGCTTGACATATTGTTCCATTGGAGGGGTGTTTAGATCGAATCCTAACATTGTACTCCAATCGAATTGTGAATCTTGTTGCGTTTCTTATTGCATTCGTTGTGAAGCTGTAACACATCGGTTACATAGTCTATACAGATAGGTGCATTCGGCACATTGGTAGTTGAATTCGTGTTCATTTCAGCCATGCACAACAATTTTACTTCTTATATATTTCCATCTTCTACATACATACATCCATCCTATATTTCCATCATCTTCTCTTATAAATTTGTCTCCTACCTTTATTTATTTTGTATCCCTTTTCAACATGAGTTCTTATTACGATTCTGATTTCGTTTCTGAGGATGTCAATGCTGACTTTATTGCTCCTGATGATGGTTTAATCGGAAAAGATGAAGTTGCTTTTTTTGTTAAGAGTGTTGTCGGTATGAGAAACATCACACTGGTCATTCATACTTCTAATGCAACTCAGGTCAGATATATATGCAGTGAAGGTGGAAAATATACATCTAAAAAAACAAAGAATGAGCGAAATACCAAAATCGTCAAAAATTCGTGTCATTTTTCTTTACTTGCTTGGCTTTCTGATGCCGAGCATGATAGGTGGCATATTGAGGTGTTGGAGGGGACACACAATCATCGATTTCCATCATTTGCAGAGGGTTCAAGACTTGGTCAAATAACCCCCGAACAGTACAAACATGTACAACTGCTAGATGCAATGAATGTGAGCTCGAGCAACATTTTGGGATATTTAAAGACAATCGATCCCAACAATAGTAAGGACTCAAAGAGAATGTACAATTGTCAGCAAAAGGTGAGAAGAGAGAGCCGGGAGGAGCTTACCTCAACGCAAAACTTCATACACCTACTGAAACAGCAGAATTACAAAGTTTTTAATATTTTATTATAAAACTTCAACAGTCAAGTAGGTTTTATTTTAATCTCACTGCACTCAATATTATTTATTACTGGGGTATAGTTTGCTATATAGTCAATACAATCTATTTATTATTAATGATTAACTTTAGTCTATATGCATTACATATGAAATCGTGTTTTCTATTACATACATAATTGTATTATATTTGATTAGTTTATAAACTTATAGGTACTTTAGGACGGATGCTGATTACGGACTCAAAGATATAGTTTTCAGCCACCCATGTTCGGTTGTAATGGTCAACACGTATCAGCAAGTATTAATCATTGACACGACATACAACACGAACATGTACGGTATGCCTTTACTTGAGGTCGTTGGGGCAACAAGCACTCATAAGACGTTCACCATTGCATATGCATTTATGATCCGTGAAATGCAGGAACACTTCGAATATATCCTACGATTTATTCGGGGATTGTACGATGATGAACTGCCAAATGTCGTTGTTACGGACAGGGCTTTCACGTTGATGAATGTTGTTGATGTAGTTTTTCCAAATTCTCAAGCACAATTGTGCAGGCGCCACGTAGAGCAAGCTGTATATAATCATGCTCTACACCTAGTGGAAAAGGGACTTAGCAAAAAGTTTGCTGATAGTTTTAAAGTAAGATGGAATTATGCAGTCCAAGCGGGCACACGTGAAGAATGGGAATTTAGGTGGGATTTCGTAAAGAAGAAGTACAGTAGATTTACAGGTCTGATTTCGTATTATGAAGATACGTGGCTTACGCCGCATAAATGGAGAATTTTAGGGATGTATATCGATGGTCGCCTGCACTACGGAAACTACACCACGAACAGGTAACCGTACAATTTATACTTTTTATCACAACTATTACATAAATTAAACTATTGAAACAACGTATTGTATTGATACATGTAATATATTTGTAGGGTTGAACAGGAACACCATAGGGTGAAAAAAAACTTGGATGGCGGCAAGAAACACTTTGACGTGATCTTCAGAAAGGTTCACCAAGTCATGGAGTTGCAGATATGTGAGATAAAAAAGCAATCGAGGTTTAGCGCCCACAAGACAAGGACTGATATGCTAGAGAACCAATTCTACGGCGAACTAGTGCGCAATATCACGTCTAAGGCGTTCGACCTCATTGTCGCAGAAGTGAGTAGGAATCTAGACAGAAATATGTGCGGTTGCTATCTCAGGAGAACACATGGTCTTCCGTGCCACTGCGAGCTTACACGGTACTCTTATATACCTTTAAATTGTATAGACTCGTTTTGGAAAACATTGGATATAGATTTTTCTAGTATACCTACCACCGGAACAGATGATGATGGTGGTGGTAAGACTAGGAGAAAATTATTCGATGATGACAGAAGACATTCTTCCACCGAATGTTGAAAAAAAAAAAACAGAAAGACCAAATGATCGTAAACCTTCTCGAGTATGAGTACACAATGAAAGATGCGGAATAAAAAAGTCTACTCAAATAAGGGGTAAGGGGAGAGTGGCGGCAACTAATGCGCACCAGGATATTCCACCAGAAGCTGATCTTAGACATAGCACATCGGAAACACGCACGATGAGTTATTCTGAAGAGACTCGGAATAGATTTCCCCAAAGTTCGGGCCATACCGACACAGATCCCCCCGAAACTCCAAATTCAAAGCCCCAGAGGCCCCAAACTTTTGAAGTCCCCTGTCGCAAAAGTAGGTCATCCAATTTTTAAAATAATATTAACCATCCAATACAGTTTTTTAACTCTCAGGTGGAGGACGATTTTTCTCCATATATTAAAAATTATATTCATTTCTACAATGAAGTAATTGGAGATGGGAATTGCGGATTTAGAGCGGTTGCACTCGCAATCTACGAAAGCGAGACGAATGGGGTAGGGTATGAATGGATCTTTGTAATGAACTGCAAATAAGACGTGATGTACACGAAAACATTTTAGGTGGTTACACAACCTTCTCAGTTTTGGCAGAATCACTTAATCACTCCACAAATTCTGCCCCACCTGATAAATGGTTTGCATTACCTGAACATGGATACCTGGTTGCAACCACATATAATGTTTTCGTAATGTCATTTGGAGAGCATGTCGGAACTTTTTGCCTTCCCGCAATAACAGATGAACGTCGAGGTCTTCCGACCAACAAATTGTGTTGGGAAATTTATTAAGTTTTGATAAAAGTTCCAAAACAGATGTAATAGGATCAGTCAAAAAAATGTTAGCTGACTAATGATTTAGCTTGAGAACTAAGTTGACCAGTTGATAATTATTGTATAGAACAACTGATGTAAAGATAGAATGGATCACACATTGAGGGGGAACTCAATGTATGTCTTGAAGATTATAAGTAAAAATCAGAAGCGAAGATCAGAAGATCAGAACCTATCTGAAGCCATGAAGAAGACATCAAGACTGAAGACCAGATCAAAGTACATCAGATGGAGTCAATAAGTTGAGCTAAGACAACTTACAGATAAGGACTTCAAGTAGGGCAGATCAGGTTATCCGATCTGTTCAGTTCCTATAAAGGTTTAACTTGAGAAGTTATAACCTACTATCAAGACCAGTACTATTGGTACTTGCTAGCCAATGAGAGATTGACACGTTTGTACGGAACTAATAGGAGTCAGGGTTGAAGGCTTAAAAGTTCAACGGCTAGAAAGGACAAAGTTGTACGCTTTCGGCCATGCCGGCTCTGATGAAGATCATATCAACTCTGCAAACCTACCTTAAATAGACCGAAATTTGAATTGCTCTCCAACGACTAGTTCGATTTCGTGCCTATAAATTGTTGGGGAATGAGTTGCACAGATCTATTTGGGGTGAATATTTAAATACAAATTTAATTCTTTAATTATTACTAGCATGAATTAATCTTATATTAATTCAAATAATAATTGCAACAACATATCATGCATATAAAAAGCCACGTAAAACCTACGCATGCGGAGTCTACGGGTTTACGTGAACGTACCTCTCGGGATGGTAGTGAATTCGGTTAGATGGACTAACCAAAAGGTCTCCCCAAGTATTCCCTTAGCCCTTGCTCAACTATCCGGTGGAAGGACACTTGTCGAACAATTAACAAAAGAAAAAAATAAACTTTGTTGCACCACTTATGTGGATTTGCTAATTTTTCCAGCACATGGAATTGTGTTTAGAATGAAAGAATCATCCCCTATTTATAGGTGAGAGGTGGTCGATTTTTTCAGTAGAAAAACAATGTGGGAAAAGACTTTTCTTGATCACCAAGAAATCTTGAATATATCTCCTATATTCTTTTTCCCATAATTAAAATATTCCACAAAAATCCCACCTCCTCAACCATATGGATTTTCGAAAATAATGTGTGCAATAATCCAAGATTTGGATCTTCTTGAATTTATGAGATATTCTTGTATTTCAAGAAATACATATCTTCCATAACATCTTTTCAAGAAAATCAAGAAAATCTTTCTTGCTCATTATATTTTTTAATTTTCGAAAAATTCAATATAGATAACCTAGTGGGAGATTTCTTGAATTTAATGAGATAATCTTGTATTTCAATAATACATATCTTCATTCCATAACAAAATTCAAAGAAAATCTTTCTCCCAACGTATCTATAAATTTCGAAATTTTAGTTGGAAAATTAAGCAACAATATTTATTTTATTTTAATCACCTTTTTTAGGTTATTGGACTATTTGTTGGGCTACTTTCGGGGGCCTTTAGGATAATAAAGATTGGACCTTCTAATGGACCTTGAATATCTAATATTGAGCCACAATATAATTCAAGCCCATAAATATTAATTAATCCCACTACATAATTAATATTGCACTATCCATCTTAACCCATATTACAGTCAATATGGTTCCCGGTCATTATTCCCCGTGTTTAAGATTATCTAGCCCATTAATTAATTCAAGCCACTGAAATAGCTTTCCATTAATTAATATCTTTTATCCTTGGTCAAGGAATGGTTCAACATTATTATCCATCTTAGGAAACTAATTCCACTTGCAAGATTTGGTATGATAAAACTTATGAACCTCCCAAGAGGGCAAATCGAACAAAAGCGTGCTTGCGCGATTCTTCAGTATTAAATCTTAGCAATCACATGTGACTAATAATATTGCCCAAGATAAAAAGTATTGAATCTCTTTGATTATTTACCCATGATAAGTCAAAGCAATAGTTACCAATCCCACGTGATCCTATTTAAGGAACAAAGATTAAAAACAACGAACCACCGAGGTCTAATTCTTCCTTGTTCGATTCAAGAATTTATCCTCCTCAGAGGTCCTATTCATTGCATCGACCATGCACTAGTGTAATCTCTTGGTCAAGACAAACCAATCTGAGCCTTACACCTCAACCTTTCACGATGGGTTGTTCATTTCCATCTAGGTCGTGAATGACGTACTTTTAGTTACAAGGGACTGTTAATTTAATCTTCTGTGATCTGGTATCACTAAATTAACTACAATGTAACACGTACGAATTATTGAACAGTTGTGCAGTAAATATATGTAACATTCAATCATATTTAAAGCATCAGTGATAAACAATTTATTTCAGTAAATAAGTTTGAAAATTCAGTTTCGATTATACAAAGTAAAAAGCATACTTTTCAGTATAATCCCAACATAAATAAGGGATCAAACCTTCTTAGTAAGGTTACGGAAATTATCTACAAGCAAAAACTCTCAAGATTTCAGCACGAAGAACACAATCTCAAGATTAATTCTTAAAGTGTTCCCTTAGTTCTTAGCAAGAATACTCATCCTCTAGCTTTAGGATACTTAGAAGATAGGATAGTATTCCAGTTGGAACACAACAAATCTTATACCCAAACACTGTTAGGTTAAGTTTGTTATAACAGGATTTCTATCTAGTGTTTCTAGATTAGATTTCTGGGATCAGTTGAGTGAGAACTCGTTAAATATATGTTGGTTGTATTGTGTTGGACTACCACATTAAACTAAGTCCAGTTGGTTAAGTTGGTGCCCCTGCTGATAGGGAAGAGTGAACGTAGGACAAGTTGTCCGAACCACTATAAATTTGTGTGTCTTTAATCTGCTTTACACATACTTGCACACTACTCTTGTTATTTGCATGCATATTCTGTACCAGGATTAGACTAGCATCAAGCCACTGATCTGATCAGCTTAACACTTTAGTTATCTGATTCAAACCAGATTGATCATAATCTTTAGTTGAGTAAAACTGGTTTTCACACGGGTTAACTAATCTTCCGCACCATCAGTTAAACTAATAGACGCCAAACTGATCTGCCTGTCAGATCAGTAAGTCGGATATCAGTCCAAACGGATCCACTTCACACTCTGATCAGACATACGTGCAAATCACATCTGATCCACAAAAAGTTTTTGAAGTCTATTCACCCTTCCCCTCTAGACTTCAACCCTCACTGAACCCCGTTCGGGACCCACAAATTGGTCTTGGGGAACGTGCACAACAACACTCATTGGATATTGGTAAGAAAAAACTATATTAATGTTACTTTAAAGCTTATTTTATTTTTTATTTTTATTTAATTATAATAATAATTTCTTAACTATTATTTCAATTGTATATGCCAGGCGACGATCATCCAGTACCCTTTATATCTGGATATTGGGAACGCTCACATGACCCTTCTGTAAATGGTATACATTTACAATTTCTAGACAGAATAGAGCTATTCCGTACATTACACGACTTGAATGCGCCGTGACGTGATGCTAATTATTGGACTAGAAAGAATAATAAACCCCAATATTATAATTTTTTTAAATAATTATTAGACCTTTTTCTAGCAGCACGTCATTGTGATTTATTTTCGGATGAAAATTATGTAATGTGTATATTTTTTTTCATATAATGTAACTTTTTTTTTCATGTTTAAATTGATAATTGAACTAATACTTTTCAATGAATGAACTAATACTTTATTACCAACTAACTAATACTTTTCAAACTATTCAAAAAAAAAATTAATACTTTTCAATATATTAACAAATACTTATCAATTGATGAACTAATATTGTGAATAACAAATAATTACTTTATAACCAAATAACTAATACTTTTCAATAAATTAACAAATACTAATCAATTAATGAACTAATATTGTGGATAAAAAATAATTATTACTTTTTATTTATTCAAATAATATCAATTAATTAGTTAAATAAATTAAATCAGTATTTAAAATAAATCAGTACTTTTAAATTAGTTAAATTAAATAATTCAATTAAATGTGTTAAATAATTAATAAAATTAAAATTTGAATTTAAAAAAAATTAGTTAAATTAAATAATTCAATTGAATGAGTTAAATAAATTAATAAAATCAAAATTTGAAATTTAAAAATAAATTAAATTAATTAATAAAATCAAAATTCAAAATTAAAAAAAAAAAAACAGCGTCACATGTCCTACGCGACGCCGACATGTTCCGTCGCGTGGACCATGCAACGCTGACTTGTTTGGTCGCGTTGACCATGCGACTGCGACATGGTACGTCGCATGGATTATGGGACCTCTTGATATTCCGTTGAGTGTCAGACGCGACCGCCCGTCCCAGATTTCGTCCCATCACGGGTCACTTTTGTGGATATAACAATGGTGCGAGATAAGTCATAAGAAAATAACATAAATTTGTGAAAAAATTCTATTTTTCCCTCTAACCTTCTTCAACCTCTGCTCATTCGCAGTTCGCTTTCCAAACCTCAGAAAATTGTAAAATACAATTGAGAACCCAAATTAAAATTTTGCCCGTGGAAACACAACTGAGAACCCATAAATTCACAAAATTTTGGCAGAAAAACCCCAAAGTCAGGAACCCAAATCTTAGCAGGAAAATCCCAAAAAATTCCAGCAACCTAAATTTGCAGAAAAAACCCCAAAGTCAGTAATAATTCGACAAAATTCAACTCGAAATCCCCAATTAGCACAACCTCAACATCAATTTGAACCACAATTCATCAATTGAAGAGAGGATACTAGAAAGACGTTACGTAATTGCAAACCCACCATCAAAAAATTTGAAACACACCGCGGTGGCGGAGTGGGAGCACATAACGATGATGGCGGAAGAGCGGAAAAGACGATTATAGCCAGTGGCACGGCGAAAACAGTTGCAGGCGGCGGAACGAGACGAAGACGATTCCGGCGAAGATATTTTTGACAAAAGAACAGAAAGAAGAAAGGGGTAATTTTGACAAAAGCATTCATGATAAAAATCTAGAAAATGTATCCGAGGGGGGAGTCGAGATGGCGTTTCTGAAGAGCTACAGTGATTTGGCTGATTTCTTTCCTCTGCCCGGCATTTTCACGGTCTGGTGAGAAACCATTGTGTTTGTACCAAACACCATAAAACACTTGAAACAGTTTTTTTAATGGGCTTTTGAGGCCTACCAAACAGACTTTTAGTAGATAAGAAATTAGATATGTCAAATTAAAATGGTATAATATATCAAAACCCCTGAACTATCACATTTTGTTTCGAAAGACCCCTAAACTAATTTTTTGTTTTAAAAAGCTCTTAAACTATTACATTTTTGTTTCGAAAGGCCCATGAACTATATTTTTCTTAGCTAGCTTAATGTTTTTCGATAAAATATGATATATTAACTCAATTTCAATACTATTATTTTCAGATCAATCCTCAAAAAAAAAAAGTCTCTAACAAACTCTAAAAAAATAACCTTATAAAATAAAAATTATATAGGTAAAAAAAAATTAAAATAAATAAAATAATTTAAGAACTTTTTGAAATAAAAATTAATAATTAAAAAAAAATTAAAAATCTTTCGAAATAAAAATTGATCGTTCAACTATTTGTTTGATAATTATGTGATGCCTTATGCTTAGAAGATACATACATACAGGTCATACATATGCATGTACACGCGCATACACAAATACACACACTCTGTATCATTATTGCCTCTCTGATCTCAATAAATCAAATAAAATCAAAGAATATCCCACGGAATTGCTATCTATCCCAGATTTAACGACGAATTTCCTTAAAATATTTATTGCCTGATATTTATTCCAAAAATAAAAACCTAATTTATTTTTAAACCCTTCATTTCACAACTGCTCTGCCCACCGATCTGACCAACGTTTCGTGATTCCGTTTACGCTGATCCTTTTAAATTCAAAGCAAACATTCTGAGCTCTCCGCAGTCACTTGAATTAAGGTAATGCGATTTTTCTACAGTTTATTTTGAATTTTCAACTCTGTTAGTGTTTAGGGTTCAAATTGCGCCATCTGTGCATTTTTTCTTGAAATTGACGCTGTATTTGTTGGTGCTTGCTGCAATTACGTTTATTTTCACCATTTGTTGTGTATCTTAAATCTTCAGTAGGTTTATTGTTTCCGTTTTTTAATTATGTTATGGGATTTTTGGATGTTGGGATGCATAGGAAGTTGTGAGTTTCTTAGAATATCAAATTGTGTTCGACGGCTGAATCTGGTTTATGCTTGTACACGTGTTCAGTTTTAATTTATGGTTCCAATTTCAAGTGTAGAGATTTGGACTATTTTATAAAAATAGTAGTTGATATGAATTATTGGAAGATTATGAAAAGAAAAGGTGCAGTATAAAGCAGTAAAGTATTCATTTAAGTCAAATCTCACATAATCTCTGCTTTATGGTAAAATTACAATGCTGGAATATTTATGCAACGATTCTATTTACAGGAGAAGAAGGTGAGCTCCATGTGTGATTCTTGAATTGTGTAGGCTTAAAATTGCTATGCATAAGAATATGTTTCGTTGGTTTTGTTTGCTTTTGGTCTTTCCAAATTCCAAGAAAATTCCTTCTCCAGTTCTTACTCCCACAACAAAATCAAGCTCATATTTCACATTTTTTTATGCATTTTCCGTGCCGGTAAACCACATTAAGTCTTCCAACAACTTCCCACCAAAAAAGCCGAAATTACCTTCAATGCACCTTTGTACTTTATGAATTCAAAGTTGCATTGTTATGTTCAAACAATAATGTAAAGTTCTATATTTAGAGGGACAATGTTTGGTCAAATATTGTGGAAAGCCTGTGCTAAAATTACTAGAGGGGCAAATATTTTGTTGAAGGGGGAAATTGTATATTTTTTGGGTTTTAGTGGGGCAAAGTTATCAGACACTTAATTCAGGGGCAAAACTACTCATTCTAAACATAATGTAGATATTTAATTTGCACAATGCTCCTGTTATCATTAAAATAAATGTCTTGAAATCAATGCTATTGATGTTGGGCAGATCAGGCAAAACAAAATCCCCTCTTTCAAAGACATAGGAAATTAGTTTTTCAAAAAGTTAAATGAATAAGCAAGAAATAGAACACAGTACTATTGTTAGGAAGTGTGTGTAACATGTTTTTTTAAAAAATGTTAAACTGATATTATTATGTTTAATCTATTCCAAAAATTGAATTTAGAGATCCTTTTCTTTTTTATAAAGAATTCAGAATTTAACACATTGCTTGATTGGAGGGGTTTCTCTCTGGTGCCTTTCTTTGTCTTTACTGAACATAATTCCTTTATTGGTGAAGATTCGGAAATTTTATTAAGATTATGTTGCCTTCTCCTTCCTTTTTCTTCATGTGGTTTGGATTGGAAATGAGGCTTTCTGTTTGTTTGTTTGTGTTTAATCTTTCAATTCATTTATTTATTTAACTACATGAGAAAGAGATGAAACATGGTGTGTTAAAATAGTTGAGGAACCTTTGAGAACAAGTTTGTGTCATGGAAATAAAAAGGTGATATTTCTTTACCCTTCTGAAATATTTTGAACTCAGAAGCCCCCCAACATTCAGAATTTATCTTTTACTGTATAGTTCTATGATATCATTTGGATTATTGAAAATGCAATCCTGAGTTTTCCCTTTTGCTTGTAAAATTTGACATGTTTCTTTATTTGTTCTATTCAGTGGTTTGAGGACGTGTTTGGATGATTGAATTGATTCCTTGAGTATCATTCCTGTACTTTTCTCCTACAAACTCTCGAGGCATGTCTTCTATCGATACATCAAAATATGAACATAGTCCAGTCCATAATGCCGTAATCTTGAAGGATTACGCGGGCCTTCGAAAAATTATTGCGGGCCTTCCCCATCTTTGTGACCCTTCCGAGATTCACACGGAGTCAGTTTCACTTGACGAAGAAGCCAAAGCTGACGCCGTAGCTGCTGCAATCGATCGACGAGACGTCCCTAATCGAGAAACCCCACTTCATCTAGCCGTCAAATTCGGCGATGAGACCTTAACCGAGATGCTTATGCTCGCAGGCGCAGATTGGAGCTTGCAAAATGATCAAGGTTGGAGTGCATTACAGGAAGCAATATGTAATCGAGAAGAAGTTATCGCAAAAATCATAGTTAGGCATTACCAGCCTTTAGCATGGGCAAAATGGTGTAGAAGGTTGCCTCGTTTGATCGGGACGATGAGAAGGATGCAAGATTTTTATATGGAGATCACTTTCCATTTTGAAAGCTCGGTGATACCTTTCATATCAAGAATTGCTCCTTCTGATACTTACAAAATCTGGAAGAGGGGTGCCAATTTGAGGGCAGATATGACTTTAGCTGGCTTTGATGGGTTCAGGATACAACGTTCTGATCAGAGTGTTCTCTTTCTTGGTGATGGCTCAGAAGATGGCCAAATTCCTCCGGGATCTCTTTGTATGATTTCACACAAAGATAAAGAAGTGATGAATGCTTTAGATGGGGCTGGGGCTCCAGCAAGCGAGGCAGAAGTGCAGCAAGAAGTTGCGGCAATGTCCCAGACGAATATATTCAGGCCTGGGATTGATGTAACTCAAGCCGTTCTTTTGCCCCAAATGACTTGGAGAAGGCAGGAGAAAACGGAATTGGTGGGCCCGTGGAAAGCTAAAGTTTACGATATGCATAATATTGTTGTGAGTATTAAGTCGAGGAAAGTTCCGGGGGCGATTTCGGATGAGGAATTTTTTAACAGTTCTAATGATAATGAGACGGAAAATGAGCTCGATGATATCTTGACTGAGGAAGAGAGAAGGCAGCTTGAGGTTGCTCTTAAGATGGAAGATACGGGAAATGAAAACGGTGATGGGATTATTGCACATCGTCATAGTTGTTATGACCAAAGGGATGTTCCCATTGAGGACTTAAATGGTTTTAGGAATGGGGAAAGTAAGCAGGAAAAGAAAGGGTGGTTTAATGGATGGAGGAGACGGGAAAGTAAACAAGAAAACGATAAAAAGCTTGTACCACCTAGAGGTTCGTTGTGTGTGGATGAAAAGGTTAGTGATTTTCTGGAGGAATCTTCTAAAAGTCAAAGTAGGCACTCTGTTGAGGTGGCTGTGAAACGAGACGAGTTTCGGAGAGGAAAAGAGACTAAAGCTCCGTCGACAAGTAACGACGGTGGAAATCGACGTAAAGATGGGGGTAAAGAGAATGAGTATAAAAAAGGGCTGAGACCTATTCTCTGGCTGTCTCCGGATTTTCCATTACGAACAGAAGAACTTCTTCCTTTGCTCGACATTTTAGCAAATAAAGTTAAAGCTATACGAAGATTAAGAGAGCTGTTCACAACAAAATTACCGAAAGGGACATTCCCAGTGAAGGTAAACTTCTTTTCTAGAGTCTTATATATAACAAGTTATATCGTGCCATTAGTTTGCATTCTATGTGTATTTTTAAACATTTTTAATTGTTTCATTAGAAAGTATTAGTTGTTTAAATATAAAGTGATAGTTGCAAACCAATTGTACGGTAAAACTGTTTTACATAATATCAGCTCAACTTATTTTATTAGCTAAGTGTTTGTTATCTACTCCTAGCTTAGAAGCACTTCTGAAAAGCTAAAGCTGTGAGGGGGCAGCTTTAACAAAAAGTGCTTTTGCCTCCTCTAGTTGCGTTTGCAAACACCCCTTTATACTTTTCACTAATGTGTTAATACACACGTTCTGCTTACACTTGCTATATTAGATCATCATAATCTGTTCTGCGGTATCATATGTTTATGAGTGAATATGATAGGCGTAAAAGATTGCCTATGTTCACTGCATCACCAAATACTACCTCTGTTTCCTAATAATAGTCTTGTTAGCGATTTACAAAAAGAATAAGAAACTTAAAATATAGACCCTTAATCAATCTCTATCTCTCCAATCTTATCTCTTTCTTATTTCTCCTCTCCTTCCTTTCCTTGCAGATTAATTTATGACATAGGAATGATATGAGAGATGAATAATAAAGCATTTTCTAATTAAAAAATTCTTAGAGATTTTTAGTTTGGGTAAATTGGGAAGAATGGTGTAAAAATATCTAAAAAGACGAATAATTTCAAACAAAATTTAGAATCTAAAAAGGCATTTATTGCAAAACGGAGGTAGTGCATTTAACATGAAGCCAAGAGGTTTCTTATAAATGTGATATATATATATATATATATATTTTTTTTTTTTAAAAAAATTCTTGTCATGTTGGCTACAGCAACAAACTAACTCTACTCCCACATTATAAGGGGTCTTGCCACATTGGCCGAATTGGGTAAAATTTTGTGCTCCATAATATCACATCTTTAAAATTGAGTTTTAACATGTATTGCCGATCTTATTTGGTGGATCTGGTTAAAGTGAGGGTGGGGTATCTATGGAAATAAACAACTATGTGAGTTCTCTTTTCTCTTGAACTTTCCTATCTATATTTTGGTGTGTTGGGGACTTCAGGCGTAAGAGTTACCAGAAGCTTGGTTAACGATTTGATGGCAAACTATGCATTTGGTTTCTAACAGGAATTTGAAGTGAGGCCCCCCGCCCCCATCAAGATGCAGACATCTCCTTCTCAAATTTTTATTAAAAAGTGATCCAATTTTATTCTGGTACCAGTGTGCAGAATGAAATTAGCATGCATGACATATATACACATATATATAGAGTAACGATGTAGAGCCCCATGGTGGTTTTCTTTTGGTGTCCAACGCGAGCATAACACATTTATACGTTGTAGCATGGTACAAGTAGTTTATGCTGATGTTTCACTCCATATGAAAGCCACCATCTGGCTCCATAACAAAATCGATATAAATATATGTATATGTATTAAATTATGTACTATAATGAATTGCACTCTAGTATCACTATATTAATAAATAGACATGATATCTAAGTTGCCACCTTGGAGATTATATGTAATATGTATATATGAATATTAAATTATGTTGATATCTTATACTTCTAGCATTTAGTACTTAAGTAACCTCCCTCTGTTCTTTTCAAGAAAGTGAACTTATGTTATGATTATCTGGTAAATTTGATTTCTCTATCATGTCTTATGACCGCTTGATTTCATATTTCTGCTCGTTGCAGGTTGCCATTCCATTGGTCCCCACTATCAGGGTTATGGTAACATTTACAAAATTCGAAGAATTGCATCCACTAGATGAGTTTTCAACCCCCCCTTCGAGCCCAATTTCTGTTGGCAAAGAGAGCCCTGCAGTAAATCAGTCATCTTCGAGTTCATCTTGGTTCCAGTGGATAAAATCTCCTTACCAGCGACCCGGCTCCTCCACGGGCGGGTCAGGCAGCAGGATCGATAATATCCAAGACCCGTTTGCAATTCCTTCCGATTATACATGGATCACAGCTGAAGCAAAGAAGAAAAAGATGCAGGAAAAGAGCAAATCTAAGAAATCGAAAAGTCAAAAGTAGGAACCTGGGATAGATGTTGCTAAAGGTACGCAGAACACAAACCAAACCAATAATATTGTTCGGTTGATCTTGTAATTTCCTACTTAGGTTGATGAGGTTATACACGCTGTTGGGAATATGATTGTGGGGGGTATTATAGTAAATCTGGCAAATCATTGTGGGGGGGTTTATAGATGTTTGAAACTGTGATTCTTGCAAGGGTTGTGACAATTGTTCTGTGTTTGGGTGGACACTCTCTTATCCGTGTGCCTTTAGTTTCTTTACTGACAGAAGGGATCATGTATATTCGTCGTTCTATCATCGTCTTCTTCATCAAGAAGAATTTAATTTCTTAGTTGGTTCATTGATGTTTAAGCAATAGTAGTATAAATGGCACTGCAGGTATCTGATTTATTGTGCAGGTATTAAAAATTACAAATTTATCTAGTTTCTCTGTATTGGGTATGATGCTGCATTGTTTGTGGGACCATAACTTCTATGAACTTGGTTCAAGGAAGTTTTATGGTAAACTTGGTGATACTGTTTAATATACAGATTATCTTTCATGGTTTAGTAATTTTGTAAAGAATTTAACATATATACTAAACATTTTTAAAATCATGGTAGTTAGTAAGCTACAGTATTATTTTGAAGAATAGAGGTCATGTGCCCCGAATAATCTATGTTCGTTATTGAATTCCGTACATGCATGCGTACAGTTCTACTAAATGTGTGTGTTTGCAAGCACTACTATGTCTAAAAAGATGATATTAAGTGATTTTTGTAGCAAAATGAAAAATAAGGAGTGTTTTAAAATAAGGTGATTTTAAGAAGTGGTTAAATAGAAATGTGCTTATAAAAGAAGTGCTTTTAATAAAGGTATTGTGATATATTTTCTTGGAATGTGTGTAGAAGTGCTTAAATAGAAGTCAAAAACTAGAAATTAATGTTTTGTAAAAAGAGCTAATAAGCACTTAAAAAAGTAATTGCAAATAGGTTTTAAGTGCTTATTTTTAAAAAAGAAGTGTTTTTGCTTTTGCTATTGAGTTTGCAAACTGGGCATATATATTGTAGGTACACTATCGAGTTTTTCGTGAAATTTCTTATTTTATGTTCATTTGGAAGTCGGTGGAATATTGGAAAGAAAGGTTTTGCACTTCTTGATTGGAGTGCGAACTAAGGGTGTAAACGAGTCGAGTCGAGTCAAGTAGTGCTGAGCTAAGCTCGAACTCGACATGATTAAATATTCAAAACTTGAAACTCGACTCTAACGCGGTCGTGCCCAATATTTTAAGCTCGAAGTCTGTTCGAGAAAAAACTCGATATACTTGAACTTGGCTCGAGCTCGAGCTCGATTACCTTTATAATTTTATAAAATTAATTATAAAATATATTATTAAAATATAAATATATATATTTAGTAAAATTAATGATATAATAGTAATTACTGGGTAAGCTCGAACTCGACAGCTACTAAGTAGTTCGAACTCGACTCGATTATGCTCGAGTCGATTTTGATATTTTTACGAGTCAAGCACGAGTAGCTCACGAGCCAACTCACTTGCACCCCCGGTGCAAACTAATTATATTAGTTGATTTTACCGTTACTATGTAATATGCATAACATTAACGACCCAACAAAACAAAATATATAAAATAATTTAAATTGCTTGATATTTGTTTTCATACTCAACGTTCATCACTCCCTTTATGTATACACTCTATGTTCCGGTAGTGCACGGAAAATGTGAGCATAATATTTTCCACATACTTGGTTAGTTCGATGGCACGAAACCCTCTAGTGGTTGGATGTGTGTTAGTACATCAGAATATAATTATGTCCATTGTAATTAGATTGGTTTATTAGTTGGATCGACTCACTATTTAAAAGCTAGGTTGAGTTTGAGTCTAATACTTTTCTAATCTCCGCCCAAATTTAATATGTCAGTTTCTTATATTTGACTGCACAAAATAAGCTTAGAACATATATTTTTTTTAATATAGATAATTTATGTATAGACCTGATTTAGAGTACACTATTTATAGAATAATTGAAAGTTTTGAAAGACCCATCCCAAAGGGAAATTGGGATTATGGGTTAAAAATTTATTTTTCACCCTTCAAATTCTTTTTCACCTTTTCTCAAGCACTACATCTCTTTAAAAAATCAACTTACCTAATTCAACAATATATTTCCTATATTTTTATTTGACTTGATATTTGATGTATTAATTTGTATTTTTTTTTTGCTCTGCCTTTTAATGAATAAAATGGAAGATGGAATTTGTGAGGAGATTTAGAAAATCACCGTTGAATTTGGTGATGAGAGAACTGGTATTAATAATACGAAATTACAGAGATACATCAGAAAACCCACAATTAATGGGAGATATATATGGGCGTGGGATGAATCATTAGTCAAATTACCCTAGTCAACTAATGGGAGATATATACGGGCGTGAGATATATCTACTAAAAATACACTAGTCAACTAATTAATCATTAGTCTTATTACCCTCCGTCAAGCACTGCGTGGGATGAAGACACACGCAAAGCTTGGAACGTAGAAACTCAAAAGCCGGGCGTGGTAAGCTCTTGGTGAAGATGTCAGCTAACTGGAGATGAGAGGGAACAAATCGAGTAGCCAGCCTACCCGAGGAAACAAGTTCCCGAACAAAATGATAGTCCAAATCTATATGCTTTGCTCTCTTGTGTGCCACCGGATTTTGACTCAAGAAAATGGCACTCTTGTTATCACACAAGAGAACGGGCCGTGTAGCGGGAAGGGCGCGGAGCTCATGAAGCAAGTTTGAGACCCAAACCAACTCAGCTGCAGCATTAGCCATAGCACGATATTTGGACTCACAACTAGAACGTGCGACAGTTGGTTGTTTCTTAGCACTCCAAGAAACCAAATTACCCCCAATAAAGATAGAGTACCCGTAAGTGGTGTTGGGATTATACTGGAAAATATACTTTTACTTTGTATAATCAGACTAACTGAATTTCAGACTTATTTACTGAAATAAATTGTTTATCACTGTTGCTTTAAATATGATTGAATGTTACATATATTTACTGCATAACTGTTCATTAAATAGTACGTGTTACATTGTAGTTAATTTAGTGATACCAAGATCACAGAAGATTAAATTAACAGTTCCTTGTAACTAAAAGTACACCATTCACGACCTAAATGGAAATGAACAATCCATCGTGAAAGGTTGTAGTGTAAGACTCAGATTGGTTTGTCTTGACCAAGAGATTACACTAATGCATGTCTGATGCATTGAAGAGGACCTACAGGAGGATAAATTCTTCAGAACTGAACTAGAAAGAATTAGACCTCAGTGGTTAGTTGTTTCTTAATCTTCGTCCCTTAAATAAGATTGCGTGTGATTAGTAACTATTGCTTTGACTTATTATGGGAAAAGAATCAGTGAGATTCAATACCCTATATCTTGGGCAATATTATTGGTCACATGTGATTGCTAAGATTTAATACGGAGAATCATGTGCAAGTACGCTTGTTCTATTTGCCCCCTTGGGAGGTTCATAAGGTTTATCATACCAAATCTTGCAAGTGGAACTAGTTTCCGGTATGGATAATAATGTTGAACCGTTCCTTTACCAAGGATAAAATATATTAATTAATGGAAAGCTATTTCAGTGGCTTGAATTAATTAATGGGCTAGATAATCTTAAACACGGGAAATAATAACCGGGAGTCATATTGACTGTAATATGGGTTAAGATGGATAGTGCAATATTAATTATGTAGTGGGATTAATTAATATTTATGGGCTTGAATAATATTGTGGCTCAATATTGATAATTCAAGATCCATTGGAAGATCCAATCTTAATTCTCCCTAAAGGCCCCCCAAGTAAATTTCAACATAAAAGTCCAATAACCTGGAAAAGGTGTTTAAAAATAAAATAAATTTGTTGCTAATTCTCCTTGTAATTTTCGAAAATTATGGATAAGAGGGGAGAAAGATTTTCTTTGAATTTTGTTATGGAATGAAGATATGTATTCTTGGAATACAAGATTATCTGATTAAATTCAAGAAATCTCCCACTTGGTTATACATATAAGGTGTTTCAAAAATCTTGAAAATAAAGGGCAAAAAGATTTTCTTGATTTTCTTGAAAATATATTATGGAAGATATGCATTTCTTGAAATACAAGAATATCTCATAAATTCAAGAAGATTCAAATCTTGGAATCTTGGACCCTATATTTTTCGAAAATACCATAATGTTGATAAGGTGGGATTTTTGTGGAATATTATAATTATGGGAAAAAGAATATATGAGATATATTAAAGATTTTTTGGAGATCAAGAAAAGGTTTTCCCACATTGTTTTTCTTCCCAAATTTTTAACCAACACCTATCTATAAATAATAGGGATGATTCTTTTTCATTCCCAAGTGCAATTTCATGTGCTGGAAAAATTAGTAAATCCACAAAGGTGGTGCAACATAATTTATTTTCCTTTTGTTAATTGTTCGCAAGTGTCCTACCACCGGATAGTTGAGCAAGGATTAAGGGAATACTTGGAAGTTCTTTTGGTGAGTCGAATCAACCAAGCCATTGCCATCCCAAGAGGTACGTTCACGTAAACTCGTAGATTTCCGCATGCGTAGGTTTTACGTGATTCAATTATATGCATGATTTGTTGTTGGATTATTATTTGAATTAATATAGGATTAATTCATGCTAGTAATAATTATAAGAATTAAATTTGTATTTAAATATTCATCCCGAATAGATCTGTGCAACTTATTCCCCAACAAGTGGAACGACGGGTCTCAACACAACGTGCCCAGTCAACATCGGAGTAACCCATAATAGAAAATTCAGAATGCTTCTTAAACGATAGGCCAAAATTCACAGTTCCCTTTACATAACACAAAATTCGCTTCACAGCTAAGAAGTGGTCATCAGTAGGCGAATGAAGGAATTGACTGACCGAGTTGACTGCATAAGATAAATCTGGTCGTGTAATGGTCAGATATTGGAGGGCCCCAACAAGAGACCTATACAAGGTCGGATCACGAAATGGAGAGCCTGCACTAAGCAAAGATTCGCCAGCTGCCAGAGGGGTCGAAACGAGCTTAGCTTCTAACAACTCAGCACGCTCAAGGATGTCATGTGCATATTTAGCTTGCCCAACAAACAAACCATCAGAAGTGTATGAAACTTCCAGCCCAAGAAAGTAATTGAGACGACCCAGGTCTTTGATGGCAAACTCACGATGAGTACGAGAGATGAAATTTTGCAGCAATGAAGAGTCATTCCCTGTAATAATTATGTCATCCACATATAATAAAAGGTAAATGATGGAAGTACCTTTGTGGAAATGAAAAAGAGATGAATCACATCGACTTTGAATGAAGCCAAGGCCAGAGAGATACGTGTTAAACCGCTGAAACCAGGCAAGAGGGGCTTGACGAAGACCATATAAAGCCTTCTTAAGCCGACATACATGATCAGGATACCGCGGATCCACAAAACCCGGGGGCTGAGCCATAAACACAGGTTTGTCAAGAATGCCATTAAGAAAGGCATTCTTGATATCAAGCTTATGAAGAGGCCAACTGTGCTGAACAGACAAAGCCAGGATAATCCAGACAGTAGCAGCTTTAACAACCGGACTGAAGGTGTGATGAAAATCCGTGCCAGGAATCTGAGTGAATCCCTGAGCAACCAAACGAGCCTTATGACGCTCAATTGAGCTATCAGCATGAAACTTAGTACGAAAAACCCATTTCGAACCAACAATATTAGTGCCAGAGGGCCGAGGCACCAGATCCCAAGTATGATTCGAGCGAAGGGCATCAATTTCTTCTTGCATAGCTGCAAGCCACTCAGGATGTTTTGCTGCTGACTTGAAACCACGAGGCTCAGATGTGGCAACAAGAGCAGAGAGAAGAGCCGTGGAAGCTAGATCAACGGGATAACGAGGCTTAAATATGCCAGCTCTAGCCCTAGTGACCATAGGGTGAGGTGGCACAGCAGGTGCCATAGGAGGCAACACGGGATCGGGAGGATGCGCCTCGGCTGGGGCCGGGCCGGGCGCATCAGCATGCGGGGTGGCATCAGGGAGGCCAGCAGTGGGCTGCAGCTCAGCCGGATCGTCCATTATTGTATATCTTGAGAAGCAAATTTCCAAAAAGAAAATATTGTACAACCTTATATGTTGATGCTTTTCATGATATGGAAGAGATACATACTTAGTTTTAATTAGTTAAGAATATAGTTATGTATTTTGAGATATTTAAAAATAAATATTGATATATTTTGCTACACATACAATATATTTATTGGAACAAGATGGTTAGAAATTCACTAACTTACTCTAGATTTGTAGTGAAAAATATTGAACCCGATTGAATCCTTCTTACGCACTGTAATTCTCGTTGTCAGAACTCAATCACGTAATTTATGAATTGATTTTTATTCCACGATACATTAGATGACATCTCATTGTATCATTATGTGATAATATGATGAAGAAATCACTCACGTGACTTATTTGTTTCTTACGTTATGCTAATTTTATTAGAAACGAAAAAGAAAAAAAAAAGCAAGAACCCAATAGCGACCAAAAAAATTACAGAAGACCCTAAAATGGTCTTCGAAGTAAAAGCCTACGCCAAAAGGCGCAGGTTATTAGCACCCCCATTTTTAGGAAATACACCACTTAGATTAGTTCACCGCTCACCAGATTAGTACACTATAAATTAGCTTCCTAAATTATCCCTCTCTCTCAAATCCCTTCATTTATTTGCAATTCGAAAAAATCAAAACACACAAATCCTTTCGTTCATTTTGGGTCTTGATTTAAACGAATGAACCCGCTTTACAAAATCATCGTCTGTACAAATTTTTTGGGTTTTAAGAATTCAGGACTAGTTTACTGATTTTTTGATTGATTTTCGTAAAAAATATTTGAAAATTTCATGCTTTCTCGGAAAAATATTCTGAAATTATAAAAAAATTCGAAAAAAACACTCGAAAAAAATATTTTGAAATAATTTAAGAGTCTTTGGAACAAATTTTCGGAAAAATATTTCGAACTCTACTAAATATTTTGAATTTTTTTCCCGAATTTTTAACTGGAGAATATATTTAAAATTTATTGGGATAAAGGGTTGCATGTGGTTACAAGAGAGGGAAAAAAAAAGTTAATTATGACATTCTACTTGTAGCTTTAAAATTTAAAAATTGAACGAGTGGTTCATTTCCTAATGTTGGGGGTGCTAATAACCTACGCCATGCCAAAATCCATATGTAAGCCCATAAATAGAAAGCCCAAGTGGCCTAAGAAAAATAAATCGGATGAGGTTACTCAGACCTACCTTTTTTAGTAAATATACAATCTGAATTAATACACCACTCCTCTAATGAATATACTCTCTCTTTGATTTTTTTCAATACCCTAATTTATATTTATTTATACACTTTCTCTCATTTTTTCACATGTAAAATTTCGGAAAAAAAATTCCGAATTATGTACATGATTTCAATTTTTTTTCTTGAACTTACTATAAATATTCGATTTTTTTTTCGAACATTAGAATCAATATTTCACATGTAAACCGACGAAAAAAATTTTAGAAGTTAGTATAATAATTCAAAAATATTTCTCAAATAGCATCAAAAATCTCAAAAAATATTTCCAATCATAATGATCATTTTTTCACATGTAAAATTTCGAAAAAAAATCCCGAATTATGTACATGAATTCGGAAAATTTTCTCAAACTTATTATATAAAATTCGAAAAATATTTCTAAACAGTAGGATCAATATTTCACATATAAACCGATAAAAATGATAGTTTTGACATTTTATATGTCTATTTTAAAAAAAAAAAAAGACAAATAGGTGTATTTCCTAAATGTGTAGGTGTGTGTAACCTGAGGCCAATATACCTTACAATGCAAAGCCTAAGTAGTAGTATGGGCCGAAGAGCAAAGGTAGTATAGAAGCCCAAAGGCTAACACAGGTAAGGGTCCGGTTATTCGATACAGCTACACACACTATACATTTTATTAAAAAAGAAAAAAATATTAATACACTTATACTACTGAACTACCAATTTTACCCTCTACGTCACTTCCCTTCTTCCACACGCTGATATTGAAACTCTGTCAACAAAACAAGGCGGAACCGACTCCGGAACTGATACACGAAAACGCCGGAAAAGAAATGAATAGGTATGGAGTTTTTTCAATTTTAATATATTTGTTAAATTTTCTGATTTTCTCGAATTATCTCCTAATTCGTTGTTTCGTGTTGTGTCAATTTGGCTAAAATCTGATTGAAATATGAACGCACCAATTTTTGATGCATCATCACTTTATGAGTAAATGAGCTGTTGTTCAAGTTTCTGTTGCCGGTTATACAGTCATTTGGTTTAATTTTGACTAATTAATATCAAAATGAAAGAAAAAGAAGCGTTGTATTATAGTTTGGGAATTGTCAATTGGTTGTAAGTTTTGGTGCGATTACAACTTTCGGGATTTTGCTTTAAAGATGCTTCTCGTCTTATTCTTCTGATTAATAAATTAGTAGTGCTTTCAGTAGGTTAATAATGATATAATGGTCTAAAATGTTGAAACAAATTACCTCCTTGTCAGTTTTCCTTCAATGGGGAGGGGATGGGAGGGTTTCTTGTTGCAACTTTACTTTGCAATTATGGTTTCAAGTATTTCGAAGTTGTGAAGCAAACTATTTTCACATAAAAAATAGCTGAAAGTTCTTGTTTTAGTTTATTTGATTTTAGATTCTCATCACTCAATAGTATGGAAGTGTAACAATGAAGTATCTATTAATGTTATGTAAGGTTAACATCAAGAAGATTGGTTTTCAATACGCATGCCTGGAAATTGACACAGAGGACGTTATGCAGTGAAGCAGGTGTCAAGTTACCTGGTGCAGAAAGTGGACAAGTTAGTAGTATATAAACTCCATTAATGTGCTATCTTTGGGATGTGAAGTTTTGATTTCTTGCAAAATATGCGAAACATACTTTCAATCTTCTTATGAATAAGAGCGAAGTACATGATTCCATGAAGCTGTCACAGTAATAGTAATAGGAAAATAAAAATAAAAATCTTGGTATACCCTTTTTCCTGAGGTCTAGTAAAATAACTAGTGTCCTCTGTTCTCTGACGTTATATGTTTTCTGCAAATGAATTTGGCCTTGATTGAAAATTGAAATGCTAAAAGTAAGTAAGTCACTTGATGAGGGAAAAAATGGTTTAGCAAAATCAACCTGCAGATGAATCTTTTATAAAATCTGACAGTAAAATTCCTAATATATTTAAAGAGTGAAAAGGATCAGAAAAAGCTCATCCTTAGAGGACAGTAATTAATTTTGGATGATTCTGATGTTTTTCCGGCATCTTAGGTAAGAATACCTGAATATCAGGCATCAGACGTACTATTTTCTGAAGTGTTTTCCTAAATTGTTATTGTTATACCTAGGGTCTCGCAAACAAACATGGATTTGATAGTAATATTCCCGTGCACGATATTGCTATTGTTGGAGGTGGAATGGTTGGAATGGCCCTGGCCTGCTCTTTGGGTATATCATTTTCCTTTCTGATCAAGTTCTGTTATTATTTCTCACATCTTATTTTCTGGTGTTAATCTTATGGGTTTGGAAACACATAATGTAGGAGTACTTCTTTTTAAAGACTTTTTAAATTCTACTGTATTTTATCAGGATATCTTCCACTAAATCAGTGAGTTGGACACATTATATTGATCCCCAACTTTTACTTATTCCCAGCATATGGTTATCCAAAACTTATTAAGTTGCTTTCTTCAGATGTTATCCTTTTGTCAAAGATTAAGCTGAATGTGAATGAGAACCTAACAAAAAATAAAAAAATTGCAGAAATGTATATGCGTTTGGATGGTGTTCAAAGTTATTAGTACTTTCAAGTTTGTTATAGTAATAGAATTCATGTGTGAAGAACTTGTGCTTTTGTCCTCTTATGTTATTCTTTGACAAAGTTTAACTAGACAAGCTCTTGTTGCCCTCTATATTTTGAGGCCATATGTAAGAGTATGAATTACTGAATAAGTGATTATACATTTATGCTTATTTTCACATGCAAAATCTTGCTGGTTGAGTAATACTAAGTCTTATGTGATATGCTTGCAGCAAAAATGCCATTGACAAACCAACTAAACGTTGCTATTATTGATAGCAATCCGGCATTACAAAGTGGTGTTGTCATCAAGAAAGAGGATCCTCCAGATCCAAGAGTTAGTACTGTTACACCAGCAACTATAGATCTTTTTAAAGGTGTTACTTTTACATTCTCAGTATGTTATTTAGGACGCAAGCCTTGCTATTTTACATTTGAATGAGTTTCTAAAATACAGTGCCTTTTCTGATATCATAGTTTAATAGATGAATACTTACCAGAATCGAAAATTAATTAAAAATATGCATTATGACGATTAATAAAATATGTGAATATTTTATATCTATGGGATAATACATCAGTAATGTACTGATTGTTCGGTGAAGTTTATAGGGGAATGGCGATATGAAGTATTGAACCGTCTTAAAGCTCTCTCTCGGGCAAATTAAAGAGTCAAACCATCTAAATGTATGTCAAATAGTCTACAGCTCCTGGACAGATTGTGGTTAAACGCTATTCAAACATTAGTTTGTTAAATTATTAATTCCTAATAATATATTATATATGTTCACACTCCCAAAATGGACTTCCTCAGTGCTCTCCAAAACTGAGATTATTGAATCGTTTAATAATACTTGCTGTCTACTGTTGTTTTCTACTATATGTGCTTATCTATAGTATTTCTGCGAGCAACATTCAATTTGCAAGTAGCTGTTTTTTTCTTTAAAATAATTACATAAGTGTAATTTATGTACTTTCAGATGTGGGTGCATGGAAATATGTTGAAGAGCATCGCCATGCTTATTTTGATAAGATGCAGGTAATATATTTGAAACCTTGTGATTGTAAGTATTTTTTGTTTACTGCACGCATCAGTGTCTGTATGAATATAATCTGCTTATTTATTTCGCTAAATTTTCTCTTTTAACATATTTCAATTTGTAGGCCCAATCACCAAATCAGCCATAATAGACCCAAATCGAAGAAAAGTTGAACTCTAACCAGTAAAATTTGTCCTTAGAAATCATTTTAAGATAACCCTATTCAGCACTGTTAAGGTCAGTCAAGGTTATCAGAGTAACTCCACAACAATGTTCATATATGGAGAAACTAATTTTTATGATTTGGGGATCAACTTTTTAAGTTTTGTAATCCTAATGTTCGTAAACTGCTTTATAGCATAATACTAAGGAAATTATCTCCTAACTAATTAATGTTGGAAAAGGTTTTTGATTGTCGTTAGAAAGAGTCAAAATCTGTATTTTTTTTTTCTTTGGTGCTCTTCTAGGTTTGGGACTACACAGGTCTTGGGTATACGAGGTACAATGCAAGAGACATCATCAAAGACGTTCTAGGGTAAGAGTGAATGATGCCCCATGACTCCTTTCAGAATCATACAGTTCTGTCTCGCATATAATACTTGTTATTTTAATTTAGGTGCGTGGTGGAGAATAAAGTGCTTCATAAATCTCTATTGTCATGTCTACAGGTATTTAGATGGTCTAAAATATTTGAATTTTTACTTCTATTATTTTCACTTCTACTGGAGAATGCATGATTGTACATTTCTTTATGTGATATTAAATGGAACGAAGAGGGTCTGGGGGCAGAAACTGAAGAGAGTTTGAAAGGGGAGAAAAAGGAAAAAGAATCAGTGCCTCTATTCCTGATTGATTGTTTGACAAACAGAGCTTAATTCATGTTCGAAATTTTTTACCTCCATCTCAAATCTTTCCTTGTTTCTTTTTTAAATAGAATTTCATATTCTAACATGTTAAAACATTTCTCATGCGTTTTTATTGTCTTTCAATTTCTTTTCTTCATAGTTTTTAGAAGGTACAATTGGTAAACTAGTGGAGAATCTAGGCCCTGTCCTTGGACTAGCCATACAACTGTTTTAAATTAGCCTTCATCTGGTGTTCATTGTATTCTCACCATATTGCATTATAGCGCATAATTTGTTTTTTTTTTCTTTCTGAGCACACAGAATTGCTGCCTAATAATTACTCCTTCGGTCCAAAAAAAAAAAAAAGAATTATTTTTCTAAAACAAAGTTTGTCTGAAAAAGGATTTTGTTTAAAAGTTTGATTCTTTTTTAGTGAAATTTCTATAATACCCATACTTGGCATCCAATGTCAATATTACCAAATGTTATCTACCAATGAAAACACAGATAATGATATCAATAGATAAGGAGCCCATCTTCCAATGTAAGTACATTTATTGATAAAATATAAACTGGTAATATAGTTTGGAATAACAAACTACTAATCTTTCTCTTGAACAACTGTAAGAACACCAAATGAAAGATTATATTTGATGTTTGGCTTGATTCAGTTTGTCAAGTATGACACAATAAATTATACTCTTGATGACAGATTCTTGTGTGAGCTTATGACTTAAATGTGATTAAATAAGATAAACTAAACAAATAAAATAATCCATAAGTGAGAATTGACAATTTACCAAAGGTTGTACTTTCTATTTGTTGACCAAATAAGTACTTCTGAGAAATAGGGTTTTCCTTTTTGTTGGGGCAGAGTACTTGTTATTTTGATGCATTTTTTTGGTGTTTGTGATTGAGGTTCCAAACACTTTCTGATCATATGTGTAATTTTCTTTATCTATATTTCTTGTCATTTTATACTTGTGACAGAATGCAGGTTTACAGCACAAAATATACCCTCTCAGACTAAGTTCAATGACCATGCAACCGAGTTCTTCATCAAGTCCTGATGGATCTTTAGCAAAACTGGAACTGAGTGATGGGAATACCTTGTATACAAAATTAGTGGTAAATGCCAAAATTTTCAAACAGCTTTGCAGTGTGAAAGAAAAGGGATTTTTTTAAGGCCCTCAATTTTGGGGGTTGCAAAAGGACATTATATTTACGGGCATATAAGTTAAAGAGAATACCTCTTTATTTATTTAAATGTAGTTCGGGGCAATTTGGCCTACATTTACATAAATAAAACTTTTTTGTCCTTAATTTATAGGCCGTAACATAATGTTCTTCTTTTGCAAGTCCCCAAAGTTACGGGCTTAAAAAAAGAGTCTCTTATGTAGAACAGTTTTTACGTGCAACTGGTTTGCAACTATCACTTTATAGTTAAACAATTAATGCTTTGAATGAAACAACTAGTACGTTTTTATAAAACAGCTGATACTGTTTAAAATATACATGCACGGTAAAACCGGTTTACATAAGACTTAATAAAATTCCCTGAACGGAAATGACTAATCTATTCACAGGTTGGAGCTGATGGGTCCAAATCACGTGTGAAGGAGTTAGCAGGAATAACTTCAACCGGATGGAAATATCCTCAGAATGCAATAATATGCACTGTGAAACATTTGCTAGAAAACCGATGTGCTTGGCAAAGATTCATTCGTAATGGTCCAATTGCCCTTCTACCAATAGGAGGCAACTTCAGCAATATCGTTTGGACAATGAGCCCCGAAGAGGCATCGACCCGAAAGTCAATGTCAGGGGTTGACTTTGTAACAGAAGTCAATCTTGCTCTGGGCTATGGCTCTGGCCCACGTCCTAAAGCTCAGTTATTCGGGGGTGGGGGCCCACTCTCTTGGCTAAGTGGTGACTCAGCATCATCTGCCAAAGAGAGCTTTGAGAATCCACCACAAGTTACTGGTTTAGCTTCTGACAGAATGGTGTTTCCCTTGTCTCTAAATCATGCTAATTCGTATGCATCAAAACGTGTTGTTCTTATCGGTGATGCTGCGCATACCGTTCACCCTTTGGCTGGTCAAGGAGTTAACATGGGATTCGGAGATGCATTTTCTCTCTCCAAGGTTATTGCTGAAGGGATTGCGGTTGGCTCTGATATTGGGGAGGTAAGAAAATATTCTCTTTCGATTCTTACTCTTGAGGTGTGATTATTGCTTTGACATGGCTACGGTGATATTCACTATTGGTAGATTTAAATTTCACTTTATTTTATTTTACCTTCTTCTTATGATATCAAGATGTCTTAAGAGTCGATAAAACCTTGCTATCTTAGCCATTTCTTTTAAATTTTCAATTTAGATAGTGGGGCGTTGCTATTTGCACAAATCAAATTACTTAATACACTCATCACTTGGTCAAATTTGATTTTAAAGTAAAAAATACCTCTCAAATGACTTTATATTCTAAATTTGGTTTGTGTATTTTAAAGATTAAATTATTCATTTTAAGACGATATTTCTTATAATTTTCTATTTAAAAATGTAATAAATAAACCTCGGCTTTTGTATAATTTTCAAGACTGAAAATTAAATGTAAAACGAGTTTAAATGAAAGAAGTAACCTTTTAATAAATAAGACTTTTTGAGGGTATAAAGTTATTTGAGGGTATTTTACATTTTTTGAAGCAAGTTTGACTGAGTATCGAGTGTACTTGGGTGCAAATAGTGCTGCCCCTTTGTCAATTGTGTGTGTGTGCAATGATGTGGATGACACGTAGATTGGAATTCCAACTAATCTTGGGTTTTTTCTTTATGTGTAATTAGGACCCTAAAATTGGATTTATCACCAGCTAATTTGCACTCATCTTATACATTTACAAAATTACTAAATTCATAACTTTTAAAGAATATACCAACATAGCAAAATCTCGCAGAAATCTGAATTTTTTCTTGGTCCTACACTGGAAATGAATAACACTGACCTAATGAGCTTTGTGTGGTTTCTGTGATTAAGCAATTAAATGATTCTGCACATTTCATTGGCTGTATGAGTAATTCATCTTTATCGTACTTCTGCTTATTTTTCGATTGCCATTCATATTATGTTTGCTCAGGTATCATTGCTAAAGAGATACGAATCAGATAGAAAGCCTGCAAACATGGCAATGATGGCAATCCTGGATGGCTTTCAGAAGGCTTATTCTGTTGATTTCGCACCTTTGAATGTATTGAGAGCTGCTGCATTCCAAGGAGCTCATTTAATTTTACCGTTGAAACGAAAGATTATCTCGTATGCCTCAGGTGAGCAGAGGTTCCCATTCTTCTCATAATCTTTTCAGAAACCCTTCTGGTTATGCCTTATGAATGGTGAAATCTGTAATATGATATCGATGTTTTAATGAATAAGCTGCTCTTTCGTTTACGCCCTCTTAACAGTAAACCAACTTCAACTTGGTCATGTTTTGAGGGACTTTATAGTTTTTTATTACATTTGTCATAAATCCCCTTAGTATAATTTTCTATTTTCATGTTATTGTCATTGATCTTCATTGCATCATTCCTTACCAACAAATGGCTCCTTCACAACCTGAAATTCTAGCTGCTCACATGATCGGTATGTGCAAATTAACGGTGATTTACTATGTTTTATTCGTTGACAGATATTCTGTTATTATAACTTTTTTTAGATAAAAATCTTTAATGACAGGATATGTGTCAGTTTAGGTCAATTTTTTTGAAGTGTTGGATGTTGCTTGTGCTGTGTTTTTCTGATTCTCTCTGTAAATATAGATTTGCATGTTTTAGAGTGGCTTTTGATTGGGTGCACCTCTTTGAATGTTGATGCTAATTAACGTAGATGTTGAAACGGAAAATATATAATTATACAACAGAATATGTTGATTGGGGTGCACCAGACAAGATTTCAGGCTCTTAATTGAGTAATTAATTGTAATATATATTTAAGTGTATGGGTTAAAAAGAATACTCTGCCGATATTATTAGCTGTATTGTACAAGAAAACAACAATTAATTATAATTTTTGAACACATATTTTCTGAACAACCGTTCAAAAACCAAACAAACACAAATTTAACAAACTAAACCTTTTTCTAGGAAAATATTGTTGAACAACAGTTGATAACACTTTCTGAACAAAAAACACTCAAATAAATCAATCACACTGTTTCCTAACAAATAACAAACATATTGTTCAGAAAAATGACATTTTAAAATTATTCAAGCATTTTTACAAATATATGGTGCGCACGATTTAGAAGGTAACAAAAAATTTGTTTTAATAAAAAAAGGAGGAGCATGAATCAATTTTTCTGAACAATGTTAAAGTTTAACCAGTTTAAGGACAATAACAATAACAAAAACAAAAACAAGACCAAGAACAATCTATATATAGCTACATGCACAAAAAAATGAAAAAAAAAAAAAAACACAGCAAGAACAAGTCAGTGAATCGATTCCTTTTGTAACAAGTGTGAAATCAGGAAGAACACTCCTATATTCCATGATTTTTTTTTTTTTTTTTACCTTTTCATAACTCAAGATCTGAAAATTGTGGATGGTGTTCGATTTTCAAATGAGGGGGAAAAACTTTCTGCAGAAATAGGGGGTGAGAAGAAAGGGGAAATGGGAAAAGTGAGATGAGACTTTTCCCTTGGGTAGGGTGTAAACTTTATCACAGCTGTGGGATGGTTTCCCGTTAATGGGAGGGGGGGTGTAAAAGGTGTATGAATGGTAGTTTGTAGTTAGTAGTAAAATGTAGAATAATAAATGCAGTTTTTAGATATATCACTAGGGAAAATGTAGTTATTAGTAATCCCCCCTTCATAAAATGATGTATAAATTAATACAAATCAATATACATTTTTTTAAAAATGTTAAAACATTATACCCGTATTATGCCTCAGCTCACGCAAGTGTACCTCTATTTCAAAATGATCATACATATCTATTTATGCACCCGCCAGTCGGAGGGAGTATATTTTTATTGGAAAGAAAAATTTCCATATATCAAATACTCTAATAAAGATGAAGCGATGATAGTATTAATGGATACATTTGACTCATTTTTAATTAATATAGTCAAATTCGATGAACTCATTAAATACTTATTAACTACTTTTTATCTAATTTTTTAATTTAGTCTTTTCGTTTATCGTGTTAATAAAGTGCAATACTAGTATAAATAGCAAGGGTACAGAAGTTGAACATCACTAGGCGAATGGATTCTGACCGCTTAGCGCCTAGATCGCCTAGTCCCCGCCTAGACGATTTTTTTATTAGCGCCTAGACCGCCTAGACCCGCTTAGGCCCCGCATAGCAGTGGAAACAACCTTTTCCCCAAAATTGGGGTGGCCGGCTGCCGCCTAGACCATTTTTTACATCCCTGGTAAATAATCTATTTCAGATATTGTAATTGATACCTTTGAATGGATCAGAAAATATATTGGGTTATCCCTTCTTCGTATTTTTATCGTTGTTCCTCTGGTATTTGTATTGAATCAGCGGAATTAAATGTTAATCATATTTTCATTCTTTTGGATATTTTAAGAATCAACGGATACGCTATGCTTCTACCGCCGCATCATACTCGGACAATAAGAAAAATTTGTACTAGTGTTGTATAGATATGTCAATAAAAATGGATCCAGTATATCTGTATTGACAAAGTATATGGTGAATAAGTTTCACACAAGAATCTGTAAAACTGGTTTAGGGGTGTGATTTATATTACTAAAGAGTATTAATTGTGATTACTGAAATGTGTGACTTTTTATTATAAAAGGTATTACTTATAACATTGAAGAGTGTGACTTATATTATAGTAGGAGGTATTAGTAATGATAATCAAAAGGTGTGACTTATATTACAAAAGGATATTAATCGTAATAACTGAAGGGTAATGCCTATAGAAAAAAGAACCAATTTCACGATGACCAAATTTTACGACATACCAACTTATCATTATTTTACCAAACCTTATTATATTTGTGTAGCAAAAAGCTGCTACTTCTCTCGTGCCATGTGACTCAATCAATCAACTTTTACATGCAATGTTGGGCAACTGAGGTACATGTACATAATCATGGTACAATTGGATGTCACTATCATCACATGATTTAGGGCATGTTTTAGAACTCTTAAAAGTGCCCCATAAGCACATATTTTTAAAGCTATTAGACGTAACTTTTTAAAAAAATAAATGCTTCTAGAGCACTTATATAGTTTGCAAACAGGTACTTAATCAATCTCTCTTCTCTCTAATTTCTGTTTCTTAATGCCTAAGCCACATAATTTGAATAGAATCAATGATTTACTAAATATATATATATATATATATATATTATAGATTATATTACAAGCAGCGCACAATTATTTAATGAATACAATTAATATTACTCGGTAAAAATAATTAATATTTATTGTTCAATTAATATTATTTAATAAAAATAATTAATAGAGTATCATTTAAAATTACACTTTGAATTGCATGGTGTACTTAATGTATATAAAACTTTATTAATTTTTATCAATTTGTTAAATCAAAATCTGAATGTATATCTTATATGATTAAGTTTAATAAAGAGTCACTTGTATACCCATCACACGGTGCAAATGTACACAAATAATAATATCCTGTGAAAACAACCAATCACAATTTCTTCATCGTATACTAATTTATTTACAAGAATGTTGCTAATTTATCTTGTAAAATACATGCATGACTTGGCTTAAGAACAAAGAATTAAGATATGGATATTTTGAAGGCCAAATTGGTAATATTGACTAAAAAGCAAAAGATTTACTTTAGCTCTGAGTTTGAATCTCTTTCTCTTTCTATCTCAATCGGTTTGAATAATTTCTGGCAAAGCGAAAGTAATAAAGAAAAGTAGGCGCTCCCCCAAATGACCATCGATCTTCTTCACTCTTTCTCCATTCTTCATGCAAGACCCCAATAAATCACACTCAAGGTGCATAACTTCTCTCTCTTTCTCTCTTTCTCTAATATACTACAAAATTGAACATTTCATAATTGGATAATTTGTAATTAATCTACTATACTTTCATATATTTATGTTTATACACTATATATGGCTAAGTATGGTATGTATCCAGATGATGCACGTTCCACTTAGAGTGCATTTTAGAATCATGCAATTTGTTATACTGAAATATGCAATTTGTTTACATTGAACCGTGCAACTATTAATATGGAAAAATAGTTGCATGTTTCAGTGTAAACATGTTGCATTTTTCAGTATAAAAAGTTGCATGATTCTAAAATGCACTATGAGTACACAGTGCACCTGGATTCAGACACACTCAATCTCTCTCTATATACATTCACTTTCAAATTAATCTAGTACCAAAACTTTCATAATTGTATGTACACACATATGTATATTCATGTGTTTATGTATATAAGTCACTGGTAACATTTTTTTTCTGTGATTAATCTTTATTAATCGAGTGGAGTTTTTTCTTAAATTTGTTTCCGTCTGGCTTTTTTCCATGTATTAGGGTTCACCAGATGTTTAAGTTTTAGTCCGGACGTACCCATTAATCTTTGAAAAAGTTACAGTTGCTCCCCCTTCCCCTTTTAAAATATTCAAACTGAAGCACGTCGGATTTGCATCTCTAGGAAAAACAATTACAGTCGGCAGACTCCATGGTTTTATCTACTGCAGTTTACAAATTATTCATTTCAAGTGTACAAATATATATAAAGAACCAATTAATTATATAATGATGACAATCCACGAGTGAGGGAAAGATTAACATAGTTATTTACAAAATTCATGGAAACATAAAGAGAGGGAGAGCTGCCCGACTCCATCAACTGTAATTTTTTCAAAAAGGTAATTTCGCAGGAAGGAGGAGAGATGGGAGAAGCGGTGAATTATGTGTGAGAGATTTGAGGAATTTTTATTCAATTAATATAATTAAATAATCTTACTAAAAATTCAAAAATGCTTCTACGAATGCATTCAATTAATATAATTAAACAATCTTATTAAAAATTCAAAATGCTTATATGGATGCCAACTAAGCAATTGGGCTCCATAAGGTGACCACTTATGGTGTCCATATCAAAACCATATATATATATTTTGAGTGTTTTTTTGCGGTTTCGGCTATTTTTCTTAACAAATTTAATGAAGTAATAAGAAAGTTTGGACTGAAAAGACTCATTGGAGAAAGGGTGTATAAATATTTATTACATGAGACGGCCGGGGTACAAAGTAACACATATCAACACTCATCCTTTTAAATGTGTTAAAGCTCCATGCTCAAATTGGGAATGGATCCTCTCCCGTCACATTTCCTCCATATCCTAAGTTTCAACATATCTCAACCGTTGACTAAAATCCAGGGCAAAAACGTGCCATGTAATCAAAACTTAATTCTTTATTTATTCATATTTTCTGGAAAAATTTCATATTACATCCTGTAAGTTTGACCCATTCCAAACTATATCCTTTATATTTTTACTTTATCATTTTTGGTCCTAGGTGTATAATTTTCATCCTTTTTTGACCAATTTAGGTCCTAGGGTGTACAATTTTCATCCTTTATGTTTCTACTTTATCATTTTTCGTCCTAGGGTTTAAGATCTTCATCATTTTTTGACCAATTTAGGCCATTTTTTGTGTGGCTTACAGGCCACTTTAAAAATTTCTTACGAAAATGGACCAAAATTGGTCAAAAAAGGATGAAAATTGTACACTTAGGATCAAAATTGATAAAGTTGAAACATAAAGAATTTATTTTGGAATGAGCCAAACTTACAGGACGTAAAATGAAATATTCCCTATTTTCGTTTCGAGAATCCAAACTCCACAGTGATAAAGCTATCAAAATGCAAAGTGGATTGTTTGTCTTTTACAAGACAAAATTAAAACGTCAATCTTACCCTTCAAATCTTTGAATTCGATGTGTATCTACATATGTCAAGCAGAATGGTGTTTTTTTAATAACTCGGTATCCGGCTCAAAGATCAACTAATTTAGGGGACCAAAATTCACCGTCCACTAGCAAGGACCCTACTTCAAGCCAGAGCAAAACTTCGTATGGCCTTGTGATGCAGTTGAAATGAAATTTATACCCGTTTCAAGTCAATGTCATAAATCGATTTCACAAAAGAGTCACTGTCAAATATTCATACGGGGAGTGATTGCCTTGTGATGCAGTTGAAATGGAATTATTATGGGAAAATAGAAGAGACACACTTGCATGCAGTGGTGGACCCAGGAGTTTGAAATCGGGGTACTATTGATACGAATAATGTTTTTTTACGCTAATAATTTAGGGGGTTGTATATTAAAGACAATAATATTACGATTTTAGAAATGTGGGACAATATGTTTTAAAATCTGTAAATGTAGAAAAATCGAGTCTGAGTAAGCCCAAATCGGGATGCAATTTTGCAAGATTGTCCTAAATGGATTTTGAAAACATAGTGTCCTATATTCACAAGTCCGTATCATGCAACTCACGTGACATTTAAACTATATTTGGGCTTATTCAGGTCGACTGTCTTACATTTATAAATTTTAAAACATATTGTGCTATATATATTTACAAATTTTATAACACATTGTTCTATATTTCCAAGCCCGTAAAATTATTGTCCTTTAAACAAAAACTCCCCCAAGTTACTAGCCTAAAAAAAAATCTTTCCCTATTATTGATATGGGTATTTTAAAAATATTTTGTACATAAAATATTAACTAGAATTATATAAAAGAAATCCACAATTGCAATAACAAGTATCAATCACATAATTATAACAAGTGAAATTGTTTTAAAAATGAGTTGATATTAAAAAATTGAATATTAGCCCAATGATCAAGAGACGCACCAAACAAAAAAAAAAAGCCCAACAATACCGATATACTGTAAGAAATAAGAGATCAGCTTATTTAATTTAGACAAAAACTTGGGAGAACTCAAATTTATCGTGAACTCGATTTTTTTAGTATCACTATTATGCATAAAATTATTATTATTCTGCATAAAAAATATTATTATTTAAAAAATACTTTATACTTTTAAGCAGTGAAAACTTTTGTGCATAACAATGACAATTTTTGCACATAACAGTGATAGAGTTCATGTATAGACATAGTTCACGGAGTATTACTCTTAAATTTAATACAACCAACCAACTAAATAAATAAAAATTAAGTGAGATGGGCATATACGAACAGTCTATTAACTTAAATAAGAAACTGATCAACGAAGCAAGCTGTAGACCCAACGGAAAGTAGAGAAATAAAAGTGATCGGACATTGTTTTATAAATTAATTAATTTAAGCGTTATATGTATATATACAAATATTATACACCAAAAAATTGAGGGGGAAAGGGGGGTGGGGGGGTGGGGTTGGTTTACAGCTGTACTCTTTGGTCCCACAGTAACCCGCCAGGGCTTGCATGAGACGGTCTCACGATGAGACGTGACATAATTTGAATATTGACGCTTTAAAATTTTGGGAGGGTGGATGTTAATGGCGTTGGATTGTACCACGTCTCATATGAGTTTTTATCACAATAGAAAAGTGAGGTATACATACATACATATATAAAAATTTCAATGAAAAAAGATGATTTATCTTTTCTTATTTATTAATTAATAATTTTTAAGGGAAAAATATAAACAAATTAATTCCACAGTATCTTTCTATAAGTTCGAACATTTAAATGAGATAGAATTTTTTCAATAATTTACAGCCCTGTTTGGTTCGCGGGATTTATCGGGATAGGTTAATATTTTGATTTTAATCCCAATTAATCTACCGTTTGATTTGTCCTTCTATTGTTTGAATAGATTCACAAGAATGAGGTGTGGTTGTTATCCATAACATTTCAATAAGAATCTTATATAAATCCCTCAATCCAATCCTACCATTCAAACGCATATCTTGATTCAAACAATCTAGTCAAATCAATCAAATCTTACTCAATCTCACTCAATCCTATCACACTTAATCAATCTAGTCCCGTGAATCAAATGCCCCTGCAAGAATTAGGAGCTTATATAATATCCGTAACGACTGGAAGTTCTACTTTTATAATTAGGAGTAAGTTTTGGTTTGGCAACGATTTTTAGGTTTGTTTTTCTTATATACATACATGTACACCAGTATATATAAAATGTATATATATGTGAAGTTAGATCTACGAGTTTAGTTGAGTCCATTTAATTCGATGTTTTATGAAGTCGGCACATTTAATACATACTCTTGTTATGTCAACTAACTACTTAGTTCTGGATAATTTTAATTGTCGATGTTTTGTACGTTGTGTACGCAATTCACACTCTATGGATTTCTATTTAATTCTATGACAAACTTGTACAACCCTTTCCGTTTGGGATATGTTTAGTTTGAATTACAAATGGTCCCATAACTATGGCCTCAAATATATTTAGTTCTATAATTTTTTTTATCGTCAATTAAATCTTTATAACTTTGACAATGTTTAATTTTAGTATAAAATTAATTGAAACAACGTCGTTTTGCTGTTTCAATTTGGGCTTTCCTACGTGTTGGGGTATCATACAATATCCCACATTGAAATAATATTGGAGGATCATGGAGTTTATTAGGAAGGATACTATCTCCATTGGTATAAAGCCTTTTGGGAGATGTCCAAAAATAAATCCGCGTGGGCCGACAATATCATACCAATGTGGGAATTTGGGTCCATCTATGGTTCTAACACTGCGGATGTTGTAACTGGGCTGCCACGTATATTTTTTTAACAGCTGAAATTCCAGACATATAATTAAAAAATATTTAAAAAAAAAACTTAAAATTAAAACATAATTGACAAAAAGAATTAGTCAAACACACTTAAAAATACACGTGGCAGTCCAGTCACAACATCCGCCGGAAAACCTCAAATTAAAACGGCAAAAACGACGTTGTTCCGTCCGATTTGGGAATAAAGTTGGGCATTATCAAAGTTACTAAGACTAAATCGACGACAAAAAAACTTATGAGACTAAATCTATTTGAGGCCAAAGTTATGGGTCTATTTATTATTCAAACTCGTGTAAGTTAGGTCTTGTATGTGCCAGGTGCACCATGCACTCCATATCGTATTTTAGAAATTTGCAACTTGTTCCACTGAAACTTTCAACTTATTATACTGAAATGTGTGATTATCTTTTACGAACACTGAAACTTCCCGTTTTTTCTTATAAATATAACAAAATTTCAATTTTATTATTTATAAATAATTTCATAGTTTTATTTATTGATTTTAAGTTTTTTTAAAGTTATCTTCAGTTATTTATAAGTTAAGTGAAACAATTATCAAATTTGCATAAATAAATTTTTAGATTTTACAATAATTAATTAACAATAATTAATAAATTTGCGAATTTCTGGCGACTTTGAGATCAAAATTGAATACTCACTCCTATTCAAAATATAAGATATTTTGGCATTTTGCACGTTTATTAATAAGGAAAAATTATACTAAAATTGTTCTTATTTAATGATAATTTATCTTTAATGACATACATTAATTATTGAAAAGCTTACCAAAAAAATAAAAAAATAGTAATAAATAAGGGCAGTGTAGGGATATAAAAACCAAAACATCAAATAATATATAAATAATTAAAAAATCAAAACATCTTATATTTTGTATAGAAGGGAGTATTTTTTAAGAAATTGGAACTAAAAAAATAAGTAAACTTTTTTTGGACATTTTGCAAAAGATTAAAAATTATGTGAAGAAAAACAATTTAGATACTAAATGAATAAAGTCAATCATGAATTGGATGAAAACTGTACATAAATAGGGCGAAACACAAAGAGAGAGAAGAAGAAAAAATAGAGATAGCGAGTTTTAGGTAATTAATCAGCACAACCCACGTAAGCCTAACAATTAATACGGTAATTTTATATTGAATATAAATGTAGGTTTCTAAATTTGGGTACAGCTTACCCCATTGTTGTGGGGACCGCCTTCGTTAATTATCGTATATAGTATATATATTTTATACCATCATAGTTAGGGATGGATCCATGATTTAACAGTAGAGTGAGCTGAAAATTGTTAAAGCTTCGTCACATTAAAATTTTATATTTATATATAGTATTTTTTCAAAAAATATTCATTTAAGACGTAAAATTTATCAGTAATTAAATCTAAATTTATCTATATCTATAACAAAATATCTTAAAAAAGATTGGTGTTCATTTGTAAAATACATTACTTCTCTATTAATAAATATAGTTACAAATCATGCTTATTATTTGTATTTAATCATTTCAAGAAACATTAATCAATTTAAAAAAAATATTGTCTCATTTAACTCATATTAACATTTTATTACATTTTTTATTTTTTCTAATATTATATCGTTATGATAATATATAAGAAATAAAAAATAATTTATTTATACATATACCTCAAAAGAAAAGGGCAAAAATTGAGATAATAATGTACATATTTAATATTGAACAAGTTAAGTAAATAAAAATATTAAATTAAAAGGAAATTATATTTAGGTGATTGTACTCTGAATGTTTGTGTGAGAGACTTGTCAAAAGCAAGCACATCCATAATTACAATAAAACAATTTTTTTGTTGTGGATATTTTTTTTGAATATTAATGCTTAATTTAATAAAGTTTTAATAAGAATAAAAAAGAAAAAAGAAAGAAGAGGAAAGAATGAAGAGGGACACGACATAATCAGAGAAATAATATTATATTAAGCCCAAGCCACATATTATCTTGATTTAATAATTGAATGGAGAGCGTGGGGATAAACTTTAATTTTGGGTTGAAAATTCCAAATTAAATACAAATAAAAAATTAATATTAGACTAGAATTAAGTTTATATATTGAATTTTATTCACATATTACATATAAATATATAGCAGGGTGCAACCCCAATGAAGATCCGTCCCTAATCATAGCTCGTCTGGGATTGAAAAAAAATATCACTATAATTTAGTTATTTTTAAATAAAAATATATGACTTATTACAATGTGAAGTTTATTTATAAATATAATTGATCCCGAGTTGTAAATTTAAAATAAAACCTTTTTTTTTACCCTAATATTTTTTTTAAAAATAAATCCTTTAATATTCATTGATTTATCAAGAACATTAAATATAGCGTCGTCAACAACACAATCGAATTAAATGACCTCACCTACACATGTAATAAAATATAAAAATTAAGTAGAAGTGAAAACTCTCATTCATCTCTCTCTACTATAAATAGAGCCTCTGGCCTTCAGTTTTCACATCACCTCCGATCCTTCAGCTTTGATATATATAATAGCTCTCAAATCAATGGCCTCTGCATTAATCTCCGTAAACGGAAGTAATCGCCCTTTCGCCAATTTCATTCCCACTCCCAGCTTGTGGGGTGATCACTTCTTCAATTACATCTCTCATCCTCAGGTACATATAGATTCATTACAAGAGTAGGCGTATACTTAGTTGTCTTATTACTATTTGGTCTATACATACCATATTTGGCAAATTCTTTTTATTTTTGATAATTAGTATTTTTACTTAATTAATAGTATTACTTGCTTTCACTGAAAGGTTTTTCTGTGAACATTATTGTTTTACAAAATAGTATTACTTGGTCAGATGCCCACTGAATTAATAACATTTCTTGTTCTATTGAACTATAGCACGTGCACAAGTTGAACGCCACGTGTTAATCATTGTATTTTATATCGTTTTATACATAGATCAAGGAAAAATATTCCAAGGCAGTTGAAAAGTTGAAGAATGAAGTTAGGATTATGCTTACAACTCAAGGAGGAAAAATGGTGGACACCATGAATCTGATTGAGACACTTGAGCGCCTTGGCGTTTCTTATCATTTTGTAAACGAGATTGAAGAGAAGATACAACACTTTTATAATCTCAATACGGATTATTCGGATGAAGTCTATGATTTGTACACCGTTGCTCTTGATTTTCGATTGTTCAGGCAGCACGGTTACCCTATATCTTGTGGTACGTTCCGTGCCCCATATATATGGGTCATATATATTTTGTTTCGATATTTTCCTAAAGTATAGTTTTCTTTTAAAGAGCTCTCGTATATATATATATATGCAAATGTTAAGGTCTCTTTGCTATTGAGTTGATAGAATTTCTTTCATCATCCATTAATTAACTTTTTTTATAGAAGAAATTGCACCATTGTCAACTTTGTCACTAAAATATATCACGTTGATACCGAGCTCAGGATTTGAACATTTACTATATGGACTACATATAATTTTTTTTTAATTCTATTTTATTTTGCCAATGAATAATACTGTTTTAACTACCGGACAACTAATCTCCTCTGAAGCAGACATCTTCCGTAAATGGATTGATGGGAATGGGAAATTCAAGGAGAGCCTAAAGAGAGATGCAAAGGGTTTGTTGAGCTTGTACGAAGCATCGCATTTGAGAATACACGAAGAAACCCTACTCGACGATGCCCTTGATTTTGCTACTGCCAATCTCAAATCCATGGCACCAAACCTCGGATCACCCCTTAGGAAACAAGTTGAGCATGCCCTCTTTCAGTGCTTGCATTTTGGCTTCCAAAGAGTGGAATCACGTCATTTCATTTCCATATACGAAGAGGAACAACACAAAAACGAAATCCTGCTTAGATTCGCTAAGTTAGACTTTAACCTATTGCAAATAATGCACAAAGAAGAGCTCCGTGAAGTCTCAAGGTAAATAACTAATATATCGTTGAAAATATTGGACTTAATTAGATTGTGGTAATCCGATGAAAAGGGTCTATAATTTCCATACTTTAATATTAACCATTCTAGAATCATATGTTTTTTAAACGATAGCAATAGCTTTTGAAAAAAAAAATGATTCAACCATTTTGTGGAGTTTGAAAACACCATCCAAGGGGTTCTGTTTGGTAGGACAATATGTTTTCAATATGGCAAAATTAGGACATTAACTTTTTAATTTTTTTGGCAAATGCAAGTCATTGTTCCCACAATGACGGAGTTATGGTCTTAAAAATATATTTTTCCCCAAAACAGCAGATGAACGATCTTTCTAATTGAGGAATTGCATTATAAAATCTAATTACAATTACTCATTTGGAACTTTAGGTGGTGGAAAGAATTGGACCTGATCTCGAAACTTCCATATACAAGAGATAGAATTGTGGAGGCTTTCTTTTGGAGTCTCGGACTACACCATGAGCCGCAGTATTCTCGTATTCGTATTATGCTTACTAAAACCGTTGCTATGCTAACTATATTGGATGACACTATTGATTCGTATGGAACAATTGAAGAACTTGATCTTCTTAACGAGGCAATACAGAGGTAAATTAAAAGTCAAATAAACAAGGATTAATATATGTGATGATAAAACTTAAATATATAATTGTATATAATATTTTGTGTTAGAATGCATCAATATTCATTACAAAATACAGAATACTTTATTATGTCTATACTTTCAAAACATAATAACGCTTCTTTTGCATTCAAATATTGTGTGTTAGAATGCGAGTTTAATGCAGTTTTGATCCCACAGGACACGGCATCACGGTTTTGGTCCCAATATTTACGGTTTTGGTCCCACCATTAAAAAAAATTACACTTGTGGTCCCATAGGTTTCCCAGTTATGGGACCAAAAGTGTTAACGGTCCTATGGGACCAAAAGTATTAACAGTGGGATCAAAAGGGTAAAAAAATTCGCTCATGGGATCAAAATTGAAAATATTGGGACCAAAACAATGAGGTGCCGTGTCCTGTGGGACCACAACTGTATTAAACTTGTTAGAATGCACTCTCGGTATGTTTATACAGAATGCACCTAATTGTCTATACTTTATTATGGGATCCTTGAATACGTCTTACCTAGATATTTTTGTGAATAAAGTAAGATGAAGATTGTTAGGACCCTGGATAGACCAAAATCCCGCATTGGTATGATATTGTCCATTTTGGGCCGAGCCCGCACGAATTTGTTTTTGAGCATCTCCCAAAAGGCCTCATACCAATGAAGATAGTGTCCATCCTAATAAACCCATGATCCTCCCATATTATTTCGATGTAGAATATTGTTTGATACCCCAACAAAGATATTAGAGTGCAATATTTTACAACTTAATTTATTTATGTATTGATTCATCAATTAGGTGGGATATTAAAGAAATTGATAGGCTCCCGGAGTATATCAAACCATTCTATAAAGCACTACTGAGACTCTACCAGCAGTTTGAGGAAGAATTAGCCAAGGAAGGAAGAGCTTATGCAGCACAGTATGTAATAGATGATGTATGCCTTTTGACCCCTACTCCTTAATTAATTTACTTGTGTCTTTTCATGGAGTCTCTTAGAAGACACTTTGTTCAAATTCTTTAATGAAAATGTGGGACTAATTTTTTTAAGGACAGTAACTTAAGAAGATTGTAGTTTAAGGACATAATTTTACGGGTTTGGAAATGTAGGACAATATGTTTTAAAATTTTTAAATATAGAAAAATATGTTTGAAAATCTGTAAATATAAAAGAATCGAGCCGTGATAAGCCAAAATATCACGTGAATTTCAGCCCCAATTTGGCTTATTCGGGCTCGATTGTCCTACATTTATAGATTTTAAAACATATTGTCCTACATTTCTAGGTTTGTAAAATTATTGTCCTTAAAACACACCCCCCATAAATCACTGTCCTAAAAAAACATTTTCCCATGAAAATAGTATTGAGAATCGATTTCTTCACTCTACAGCCCCGTAATGAAATGAAAGCGATATGTTGGAGGAAAGTTGTCCCATTCGTGGTTACATTGTTTTGGTTTTGCTTAATTTTGAAGTAAATAAGACAAAAAATAATTGGTGAGAAATAGTGGGATGATATGGGGGGAAATAGTTATAGGGGAAGGTAGTTAGTTAATCAAAATAGTCCAATGTTCATTAATTTTCATTATTATTCCCATTAAAGAGTTTTGAACCAAGCGCCCTCTTAAATAATATTATTGTGTGTTTAATGTTGCTTGTTTATAGCTTAAGGAAACGACAATGAGCTACTGTGTTGAGGCCAAGTGGTTCAAACAAGGATACGTGCCTCCATTTGAGGAATACCTAAGCAATGCTCTCATCACCGGTGCTAGCAAATATATGAATGTAACATCAATGATGGCGATGGAATCCATAAAAAAGGAAGACTTTGAATGGCTAAGAGAAAAACATAAAATAATTGTAGCCACACAGACAATATATAACTCGGCTCATTAATGACATTGGTAGTTATGAGGTACGTCTTATACATGTATTTATTTTATTTTTGTTCAACGGCATATATAATAGATTTTGTGTTCAATTTTCCAAGTTCTATCATATATACCACGGGAATATTTTTTTTCCAGGACTGTAACCTTAGGGGGTGGCAAAAGTAGGACTGTAACTTATCGGGCTGGCAAAAGCAGGATCGTAACTTTAAAAAGTAACAAAACTAGGCCCGTAACTTTTTAAAATAGTAATTTCTGGCCAAATTAAGCCCGGATTGCCCTGTTTTGTCTCCTCATTTTTTCTTCTTTTAAGTTCTTAATTTACTCGATCGTGGAAAACATTTTTAAAAAGACTTTGAATTCTTCTTTGATGTGAATATTCACATGTGAAGAAAGAAGAAAGAGAAGGAATATTGTACAAATTGGGGGAAAAAGATTCACGCAATGAGAGATTCGAGATAGAGAATTGTGCATACTAAAATTGGACGGATGGAGTAATGCTTTTAATAAATATTTAGTAATTTATAGGTGCATTTTTACCTATGAACAATGATATTAGTATTCTATAACTAATTTTTTTATAAATTAAACATAAAATAAAATGTTTAAAATTAGTCTGTCTCCACAATTTTACGAGTTGTTATGATCAAATCTTTTAATAAAATAGTTTGACAGTCAATTTCGTCAATTTTTATTAATTGTATATGTCGATAATCATAACATGAGATAATGTTCATAATTAATATTGGGGAAATAACTCTAAGGTACAAAATGGACACACATATTACTCTAAGGTGCAATGTGCAAAAAATACGTTGCACTTTAGTATCTAGTTTGAACTAAAGTGCAAAACAGTTTTTGCACATTGTACCTTAGAGTAATATGTGTGCCCACTTTGCACCTTAGAGTGAGGACCCCATTAATATTTTAAATTGGGCCGTATGAGCATAATTTCTTGCTCCGCCACTGCTTTAATATATATTTGATTCTTTTTCGGAAGTATTTTGTAGTTAAAAAATATGTTTATTATTAAGAATATCCAAGGGTGCAATTTGAGCCCGAAGGAGGGCAATTCAAACTTAATTTGACCTGAAATTGCTATTTTAAAAAGTTACGGGCCTAGTTTTGCTATTTTAAAAAGTTACGAGCCTATTTTGCTATTTTTAAAAGTTATGGCCCCACTTTTGGCAACCCAAAAAGTTACAGTCCTACTTTTGCCACCCCTAAAGTTACTGTCCTGAAAAAAATATTCCCTATATACCACTATCTGAACTTTTAACGCATGTACTTAGTTGTACAAGGAAAATTTCAAAGCTAGTCATGTAACTTAGGTTGATTCCATTTTTAGTTCTGTAACTTTTCATTTTTCGATTTTAGTGTTGAACGTGTTAATTTTAGTCATTTTTTGTCGAAAAATTTAAATTTGCCAAAATGAGCATGTGAGACCCACATGACCAACTAAAATTTTAGGAATTTTAACTTGCCGACCAATTCGAACACGTGGAGTGCTATCCAACCCAATTTAAAATCTTCAAGGCTAAATTGGTCACATGTTTTTTTGGTTAGGTGGCACTCTAAGTGTGCGAATTGGCGGAAAATTGAAAATTCCCAAATTTTAATTGGTTATGTGTGCCTCACGTGCTGATTCCGGTGAAAATTAAAAAATTCCAAGCAAAAAGGACAAAAAATGAAACCTTCATGCCTGAAATTGAAAATTGAAAAGTTACAGTACTAAAAGTGGAGTAGACCTAAGTTACAGGACTAGTTTTGAAACTTTTCCCAGCTGTGTATATGAGACATATTGGCTGTTGATTGGTTCATATAAAATTCCCAACTTGTGTGGGCTGTTGACATTTTAGGTTGAGAAAGAGAAAGGTCAGGTTGGTACTGGAATAGAGTGCTACATGAAGGAAAAAGGGGTGACAAAAGAAGAGGCAATGAACAAGTTTTTTGAAATGGCTACAAATGCATGGAAGGATACTAATGAGGAGTGTCTACGCTTATCTTCCAACTCGAGGGATGCTTTTTTGGTTTCCGTTTTCCTAAATTTTAATCGCCTTATGGATGTTAGTTACAAGAACGAGGAAGATGGATACACTAAACCTGAAAAGGTTCTCAAGCCACTTATCATTGCTTTGCTCGTCGATCAAATAGAGATCTAAGAACTTCAATATATGGTTCTTGAAGTTAATTATGAAGTTTATTTTAAGAATAACATGTTCATGTGTATCTTCACATGAGTGTGAGGACCAGTGGGATTTGATAATTTACTCTATATGTAATATATTGTTTAATTACATGTGATATATGTACTAGAGTGATATGTTATTAAAGGCCTTTTCTACATGTCACCAAGACTGTTTTGCCCTTCCTGATACTTAACTTTGCTATTCAGCGATCTAGATTAGTAATGAGATGTTTTCTGAGAGGATTTTTTTTTATCGAAATACCCTTATGGTAATTTTTTTTAAAAATAATACAAATTTATAAACTTAACCTTGCTACTAATTTATTGAAAATTTAATAATCAAAGGATTAATGACCACAATAAATAATTAAACATCTTTTTATATTAAAAATTGATTTATAATCAATTTTTAAATTAAATTTAACCCACATGCTGGCACCCCCATTATCATTAACACACAAAGTTGCCGAACAAAAAACGCCGACGAAATAAAATAAAATAAAATCCAAAAATATGCAATGTGCAAACCCATAAATCAAACCCCAAATATTTTTGCAACGAGTCTGCAATACAATTCAAATTCAAGAACCCAGATGCTTCCATTTTATTATTCTATTTTCTTCAAAACCTAGAAATACATTGCTGGAAAATTTCTATTCTCCATACTCGCCCAAAAAACATAATTCTGGCAATTCAATAAACGCGCAAGGAAGAAAAGTGGGCAGCAATGCAAGATTTGGCAAGAAAGATAGTGTCCATGATTTGGCAAGAGGATCTTCAAGAATTGGAAAGAAAGATAATGTCCCAAGATTTGGAAAGATTGCATAAGGTTGATATGAATTAGTTGCCGTCCGTATTAGTCTTTATTTTATTGTTTGGTCTTTATTTCATTAGATTTAATCCTTTATTTTATTTGATAGATTTGATTAGATAGGAGTTTGAGTCGGTCCTTTTCTGGACAGTTTTGGTCATGTTTCTATTTAAACAGGCCGTGTGTACGTTTTTTCAAAAGGGAGAAATTATTTGGGACGAAAAACAAAGATTTTCATCAAAATCGTTTTTCTTAGAAAATTTTAATGAGTTATTCGAGTATATTTTGAAATAATTCATTGCGAATTATCTTTATGTTAGGCCCTACATGCTTCATTAGTGTATATTGATATTTCAACTTAAAAGTGGAGAAATTATGTGGAAGAAAAACTAGGATTTTAGGTGAAATCATAGTTTAGGGTTCCGTCAAAAGCATAGTTTAGGGTTTCGTGTTTCTTTGGAAACAATTCAATGGGAACAAACATTATTTAGTTATTACTTGCTGGATTAGTGTATATTGAAATTTAAAATAAAAATAAGGAAAAATTTCAAAGACGAAAAACTAGGATTTTGGTCAAAATTATTGTTTTGGTCAATTTTGCAGAGTTATATATATTGTGATTTACATTATTATTCTATTTATTTTATGTTGTAGTGTAAATTTTACTTTAAGATCAAATGGGGGAATTTTTGTGGAGGAAAAAAATAGAATTTTAGTCAAAATCGTACTATAGTTTTTTTTGCCAATTTTAATAAGTTATTTTAGCTTTTTGGAATTAATTCATTGGGAATTGTCATTATTGTAGTTCGTACATGCTTGATTAGAGTATATTAAAATTTTAAATCAAAAGGGGGGAATTTTTTGGGACGAAAAATAAGGACTATTGTCAAAATCATAGTTTAGGGGTAAGAGTTTAGGGTTTTAGTCAAAATAGTTGCTACTGGTAAATTTTAATGAGCTATACGAGTATTTTTTGAAATAATTCATTGTGTAGTATCCTTATTTTGGGTCTCATTAGTGTATATTGATATTTCAACTCCAAAGTGGAGAATTTACCCCTTATATCTTAGGAGAAGCAAAAGAATCTAACGTGTTTCTTGCCAACCTGCGTTGGGCCAACAATTAATTATCGTTCTGTGCTTATTATTTTTGTTTTGCAATCGCGGTTCTTATCAAATTGCTATCACGGTTGAGATTGCGAAACATGTTTCTGTTGAGTTAATTTTGAATTTAAAAAAATATATTTTTGTGAATTTTTATTTTGTAGAATTGAAACCATATACTCCATCCGTTCCATATTTCTCTATCCCTTTATCCAAAGGGCCCATCTATGATGCACAGGTTCTTCTAAAAAACCCACTGCACCGTATCGAATACTTTAGGGTGCGGGTGCGATTCGCGTGGGATCCGCACTGGATACGCCACGTGGCGAATCCATGAATATTTTTTAAAAAAGAGATTAGGATACGCGTATCCGGTGCGGGAAGGGTGCGTGAGTGGTTATTTTTTAGAAAAAAATATTTTTTTCATTTTTTTTGTTTATTTTTGCAATTTTTCAACACTAAAATTCTATATGATTATATTATTAAATACTAAATGTGTTATTTAAATTAAATATTATTGTATAATATAATTTAAATTGAAAATATATCACTTTTTTTATTGAATTCCTCAGTATAACTTATGTATTAAGCTGATATTATTTGAATTAATGTTTTGTTACTTAATTACATTAAATTTTTAAAAATGCTTAAGTTTTATGTAATTACATACATTTGATATATTAATTTTAATTTTTTTTATATATTTTATAGGTGTTATATATAATAAAATATAAATAAACAGACGTATCCTTGCCGTATTGATCCTAATTTTTTTGAAAATTCGTATCCCCGTTCCCGTATCTTATCGCCCCCGCACCCCCGAACCCGCATCTATGCAACATAGGGGCCCATCCTCTATAAGAGACAATACACCCTTTTTAATTATCCCCTCCCAACATATCTAAATTATATTTCATGTTATTATTTTTATCCAAAAAAAAAAAAATATGCTTTAATAATAAAGTACAATGGACTATTAACATCAACCAAAAACCACCTTATCCTCTTCAACTACTAAATAAATAACTCTCACATAAAAATTCGTGTCGAAAAGCAAATGGATTAGAAAAGAAGATAAAAATTTATGTGAACCCGAGTTCATAGTGAAGTCTATTTTTAAAATATTATTGTTATATGCAAAAAAATTATCCTTATCATGCACAAAAAATATCATTATTATGTAAAAAAAACTATCACTATTTTAAAAATAAAGCATTTCTTAATTAAACAGTGATAATTTTTATGCATAATAGTGATTTTTTTGTGCATAATAGTGATAATTTTCATTGTCTAGAATTAATATACATCTAGATTGCATGGGTACTCGGAAGTTTTTAAATAATATAGTGTCACATACTCTGTAGGTATTTAGGTACACAGATACATGTGGAAAAATCACCCGATATGCCACATAGTCTGTCCCAATTAAAAATATTAATAATAATTTTAGGTACCGTGTCGAATACATTTGACCAGCATGTCGATCATTGATAGGATACACACGGTGTCACACTTGCATAATTAATATTTTTTTTTGCCTTGAAATAAAATTTTCTTATATTAAAAAATTAACCCTAGCACACAAGCAATTAAAAAAATATTGAATCTCTTTATCGCTCACTGTCAAAATATTTGTCCTTTACTTATTTTATTGTAATGTTCTCTTTGTTTTGACTTTATGTCTATTTAGGTGTTAAAAAGTTAAATACTATTTTAAAAATATTTTTGTTGAAATATTTATATTATAAGGATATAAAATAATAATAATAATTTAAACTACTAAAATCGTACTCCTGCTATATCTGCTACTCAATTAAAAATAAATAAAATCTATATCCCAATATCAAGGTACAATTTTTTTTTAAAAAATTTATATGTATCCCAGTATGCGTATCATGACATACCTATATACCTGCACGCCTATCTCTTCAACATACGTATACATTTTCTCTTTAGCCAGTAGACACCATATATAGACATTTACCTAACATAGTTATACATTTTCTCTTTAGCTAGTAGCTAGACAACACATAGATGTATACCTAATCTATATATACATTTTCTATTTAGCTAGTGGATAACACGTATAGATATATACCTAACCAATATGTGGATATATCTTCACGTTTTCATCACTCATATTATAAAAGATAAAAACTCGTATAAGACGATCTCATTTATAAGATATAGTATAACTTAACACAATTAAAATTGATCCTCTCAAAATATTAAAATGCCAATGCCCAAATTACACACCGTCTCATCGTGACACGATCTCACGCAAGTGTGGCTCATTATAAAAACGGATTCTCAACAAATACGGTAATTTCGAATTAAATATAAATTATAAGACAAATCCAAAAAATAAAGAAACTGCATTCATTATATATAAATATATTATTCTTAATATATTTAGAAATTTGTAAGTGAATATACATCATTATAAATATGCCTCTTATAATCTAATTATTTATACGGCGGATTTTTTCGTCCCATAACTTTGCCATTAGTTGATCAATTATCATATTTTGACTTTTTTCTTTATCTTTTTAACTTTTAAATTTTTTACTATTTAATTTTTGTATTTAGTTCATATAAAATTACAAGACAAAAATCAAAATTTAAAAAATAATAGAATGGAAAAGTTGAACTTGCGTGAGTTACCGAACCAAAATAATGCGCTTACTTCTTCCATTACTCTCCATCTATTCTCTTCATCTCTTTCGAAGACTTTGGTTAAGTAATTTACTTTTGGCAATTTAATTGCTTTTAAATTTTAATCATGTAATAAAATTATAATTTACTTAACTATACGTGACACAAGTAGACGAATCTCATTTATTCTATTATATATCCATGAACTTATATATAAAGCCTTAACTCAATCATCATATTATAAAAGTAACATGGTCCAAACACCATAACAGATCTTCCTAATTATTCCTATTACATTGTCTCTGTATTACACGGTCTAACACAAAACTCCCTTTTGATTAAATATTTAATTCTTCAATAAAACACAACCAAATACTAAATGAAGCAAATTATTTAAATTCGATCCATGCATATTCAAATCTAGACAGTGATGCCACCATCCAGCACTAGATCATGCCCCGTGACAAAAGCTGCCTCATCGGAAGCCAAAAAGGCCACAGCCTCCGCCACATGGTCAACGGTCAGCGCCACCCCTTTTAACCTAATCAACGGCCCCCAAACCTCCTCCACGTCATCGGCGTTCTTCATTTTCGAATATTTTTGCATCATTGGCGTCACCACCGCCGACGGAGACACGCAATTAACCCTTATCCCGTGAACTCCGAGCTGCACGCTCGCCGATCGCACAAGCCCCAACACCGCGTGCTTCGACATGCAGTAGTCCGTCATCGTCGCTACGCCCATTGTTGCCGCAATGCTGGCGGTGCATACAATAGCCCCTGCTAGGGAAAACAATTTAAACGAATTAATTTATCATCTCTATGTTAGTTTGAAATTTTAAATGAGATGAAATTATTTTACAGTACCAGAGCTAAAGGCTCACACCCAAATCCTTTGTTCGGTTTCCGTGAAATTAACTTCACCAATATAAATTTTTACTCGATGGGCCTCCTCCAAAATATGAAGTAAGAGAATTTAGTCCACGAGTGAGGGGAGTATTGGGGAAAATAATATGCACATTAATTACTTACATCCTTGCAAGTTCGAAAATTTAGAAGAGATGAAGTTCTTTTATGGTATGAGAGCCAAAAGGTTTTGCCCACGTCCTTGGTTCAATTCCGGCTAAAAGCAAATCCTCCCATAAAAATTGTACAAATGATAGAGTAAAAGAATTCAAACTGCGAGCGAGGCGCCGGTCCTGGGGTGGTGCACCCGGTGCCACCGCACAGGGCCCCAATTTTTTTTTATTATATATATTTGAATTTTTTATTTACTATTATTTAATAAAATATCTCAATGATTTATTCAACCAAGTTGGTGTTGGATCAGTGTTAAATTATTAGATTTAAGATGATTGTGTGTTCAAGTCATACTAATAAATATATTACTTTTATTTATGATATAATATGAATACGAATGATTAAAAAAATTTTGCACCAGTCCCCTTAAATCTTAGGACCGGCTCTGCCTGTGAGTGAGTGGGGGAACCATTAGGGAAACCAAAAAATATAAACGAACTAATTCCTAACCTCTCGTTCCCAACTCAACCATCTTGCGCGCCGCCTGCTTTACACACACCGCCGTGCTGCGCGTGTTGACTCGCATCACGCGGTCCAACTGCGAGACATCAAGGTCGAGAATGGTCTGTTTGGAGACGGTGGCGGTTGCGGCGTTGCAGAACATGACGTCGAGGCCGCCGTACGTTTTGACGGTCCAGTCAATAAGGGAGTTGACTTGTCCCTCTACGGTGACATCGCACCGGACATAGCTGCACCGCCCTCCTCTACGGCTCGGCCTTTGTCATCTTGAATATCAGCGATCACCACCGCACGAGCGCCGTGGTTGGCGAAGTGGTGGGCGGTGGCTTCGCCGATGCCACTCGCACCGCCGGTTATTATGGCTACTTTGCCATCTAGTTTTTTCTTAACACAAATATCTGCCATTTTCCGAGGATTAATTTTCAGTGGTTTTCTTTCACTTTTCTATATCTATCTCGGAATATATAGGCAAAAATTTCTATGAACCTGCCTTCAAGTGATTTTTTTAGGGACAAATTATTTTTTGCCCATTTGACTAAATGAGTATCTATTATGCTCTTTTTTTACAATTATACCATTATTAGCTTAATTCCCATTCCCCTAATAATTTCCATTCCAATATGCCATTCTAATTTCCATTCCCATTCCCATTCAAATCGGCCTGAAAACCCAACCCTGCCGGGTCGCGCATTGTGGTTGCGTCGGGCCAGAGTCGAGTTCATATCGGGTCGGATCGTGTTCGGAATGATAATAGGAATTGGAATGAGAACTAAGACAGTAAGAGTATAATTGTAAAAACAAAAAAGGTATAAAAGATAGCCATTAAGTAAAAGGGGCAAGATAAAGTTTGGTAAGGGGAAAAAGAGTATTTTTGCATATTTTCTGATTTTTTTATTTAAGTATTATTATTGTGCATAATGTTTTTAAACAGTGACACTTTTTATGAACACCGCTACACTTCATGTGGTGTGTATAACAGTTATATTGAAAGAAAAGGTTTACATCAACCGAGTTCACAAGAGAACTACTTACATATATAATTAGGGACACACTCTTTTTTTGCCAATATTGATAATTCAAACTAATTTTTTGCACTCTCTTGATAAAATAAAAAACTCTTTTTTCATATTTTGTTTACATATTTACTCTTATTAAATTAATGTCTATCCCTCCCATTAGGCTACGCGATTCATGCGCTACCTATGCGCGGTTCTTTTTAATAAAGGTAAATATGTTATAAAAGGGCAAAAAAGAATTTGAATTATCAAGATAAGCATCTTTGCCAATTTTCTGTATAATTAGTTTCAATGGATGTCGCGCTGGTTTAATTAATTGATCTAAATGCCTAGAAACGGCTGTGAAGTCTCCATCAATTCAAGTTGTTTGGTTAATTAACGAGCGCATGTCAAATTTGACATAATCTGGTGACATCTTGTAAATTAATTGCATATAGGTATAATTATAAAACCACAGTTAAATGGGAACGGATGGACTAATATGCATATAATAGATATATCTGATAATTAATTAATAAACGGAGGGAGTAATAGGTATATATGTTGAGACCGTCTCATACTAAGTTTTGTCATTAACTTTACTTTAATTCATAGATAATTTGTTTATAGGCAATTTCAGAATAAAGATGCGTATATGACTAGAAAAATCTATAGATAACGTAGTAGACAATCCTCACTATATAAAGACAAAATTATTTTTGTTTGAAAAATTCCGTGATGTAGAAAAATTTCATAATCAAATTCTTTATTTTCTTGCAGTATTGTATTTCTCTATTCATAGCTTATTCCTGGTGAGCATTTCCAACCGCTTTATAAAAAAAAATTAGATTCCTTGAATAAATTGACTTTAACAAGGAAAGACATATATATGTGTGATCAATTTTGAGAGTATAAGTAGAAGAATGGATAGAGGATGAGTGAATAGGAATGACAATGGGGCGGGTTTAAATTTGAAGCCATCATGAACTCAACCCACATAGGGCGTGCAAAATACTTGGTCAAACGGTCCCCACCGGGTCTGGAACGGGTCCTAGCACTATGCTAAATTCGCTGAGATAGCGGTTAAAAATGTCGTTAAAAGGTTTAGAAAGTCGCAATTGTACATGGCGATATAAAAAGAGGCGCTGAAAAATAGCGGTTTTTAACTGCCATCATATCCACTTACTACATTAGTTTTTAACCGCTATAGGATGTCCAAAAAATCGATATCACAAGTTGTGAAAAAAGCATGAGAAATGTAAGCAAACTTACAACCATCAGATTCAATTATTTGAATCATTTTAATAATTGGAATTTAGAGAGAGGAGAGAGAGAGAGTGCGCAGATGAGAGAGGATGAGGGCATATGAATTTTATTTTTTATCACTTTTTGTATACTTCAGTAATTGGATTTTTTTCTGTATCTATTTGTAAAAGTCACTCCCAATGTTTTAATTGTTTCTTTTTTTAACTTTATTGTTATATATTAATCATGTTACTCACTTCACTCCTGTTTTTTTGTTTGGTTTTTTACCACAAAATTTTTCGTGGCATCCAACAACTAGGGTGAAAGACATTAGAATGGTGTAGGTTATAGGTTAAAAGCATAAACAGGGATTAAATTTTTTGTAGTCCAATAACTTTGCTTCATTTTAAAAATGGTCCCGACATGTTTTGACTTTTGATTTGGTCCTGTAAATTATCAAAATTTTTAAAATTAGTCATTTAACCTATTGTAGCAGGTCACGAAATAGGTAGGAGCCACACATGTAATTATGTTGTTTTTTCCTTTAATTTCGAAATTCCACCTAAACTTTTTTAATTTTAATAATTTTGGGTCGGAATTTTTTTGCATATTTTTTAAGGGAGGAAGAGTGGTTTCTGCGTATTTTGGTTTATTTTTTAGTTTTTTGGTCAGATTAGACCCGGTATACATTCCGCCAGTTTTTGGCGACTTTCACTACCCCAACTTCAAAGTAACTCTTAAGGCCTAGCTGCCGCCGGCTTCTCCAGAACTCGTGGGGGAAGTTGCCCAGGAAGACAAACCGGGCACTACGGTGAGACGTGAAAACACCCGATCCCATTTCGATCTCCCTCCGAAGAAAGGTGATCCTACCCTTTCCCATCCTGTCATCCGGCAAACAGAGACTAAAGCAAGTGTTGGATTCAAAGCGGGTGTTAAAGAGTACAAATTGACTTATTATACCCCTGAATACGAAACCAAAGAAGAAGGAAGGCGCCCCCCTGATATCATAGGCAGGTGCCAGGTCCTATCTATTTCACCTTGGGAATATGATTTTGACGAAAGATTCAACTCAATCCTCGTAATCAGTTCCATCATTTCCGTAAAGATCGGAGGGCCCCAGTGGGACTATTTTACTAGGCTTGGAAGGAGGCTTAGCCGGAGCCTGATTTGCCTTGGAAAATAGCCGGTTTCTAAACGATATCGAGCATGCCAGACAGAACTTCTCATGCCGGGGTTCCGGTAAACTCGTCTTTAGACCTAATGCATCTCTCTATATTATTTGGGCCAACAAAGACCCAATTTACCTTTTCTTTTAATATACAAGTTGTTTTTAAACCCGACCTAAAACCCGACTAAAATCTTTAGGATTAAAAAAAGCTTAAGTGGCGCTTCGAAATGAAAGAAAAAAATAAAATAATTACACATGTAGCGGTTACCTACTTGGTAATCTGTTGCAACATGTTATATAAATGACCAATTTAAAAAAAAAATTAAAACTTATAGAATCAAAATTATAAAATCAAAATAATCGGGATCAATTTTAAAATGATCCAAATTATTGGGTTGAAAAAAACCATAATCCCTTATAAAGAATGCACTTTTCTCATATCAACAAATGAGGCAAAAAAAAAAAAAAAGGGTCATGCGTTTTTCTCTTTTCGACAAATGAGCCAAAAAAATGGGTCATGCATTTTTCTCAATCCCACAAATGAGCCAAAAAAAAATTAAGTGTCATTTAGGTGTTACATGGTTTGGAATAAAGATGAGTAGGAAAAATTCAGATAGAAAAAAAGTGCATGTATTATCTTAATCATACATAGTGGTAAAATGTATTTATATATACTTTTGGTTATTGAATATGAGAGAGAAAAAGAGATGCTATCCTTAAAGTTATCAAGAGTGTCTTCACTACAATTTTTCAGCATTAGAAAAACAAGCGTACTTCAATCTTTCTCTCCACGGCCGCCCTCCCGTATTCCATTTTTCGCCGCTGCACACGTGGCGGCAGCGGCACAGCTCCGGCGGGAACAGATGCCGAAGCACATCGGCGTAATCATGGACGGAAACGGAAGGTGGGGGAAGAGTAGAGGGTTGCAAGTGCAATTTGGGCATAAAGCTGGGATGATTGCACAAAAAAAGCTTGTCATCAATTGTTGTGAGTTTGGGATAAAGGTTGTTACTGTTTTTGTTTTCTCAACTGAGAACTGGAAGCGCTCCCAGGTACTTATTATACCAGAAAATATGCAAAAATGCCTTTTTTTTTTTTTTTTCTATAGTTGAAACTCTTTTTTGTCATACCCTTTATAAAAACTTTTTTTTGCCCTTTTATGACATTTTTACCCTTACTACATTAATGTCTATTCATCCCCAAGTCGCGCGACTAATGCGTTACCTATGCGCGATCTCCAAGTGCGACTCATGCACAACTTTTTTTAATAAGGGTAAATATGTCATAAACGGCAAAAAAGAGTTTTTATCCAGGGCAAAGAAAAAAAAAAGTTTGAACTATAAATATAGGGCAAAAAAGAGTTTGTCCCTAATTATACTAATGTGAGGAGCTCTTGTGTATTTCATGTATCTCATTTTGTGAGAAGAAGTTCTTTAAGATAGAGCCAAAATCCAATTTGGAACCAAAATGGATTCTAACTCAATTGACATACCATTAGAAATTGAATCCATCTCTCTTGCACGTGTTTCTAATTGGCTTATTTTGGATTTGTCTCTGGTTAATTGCATTCTCAGTCCCATAGCATTTTTTTTTCTAAAGAAAATTGTCCTCTTTTTTAAACAATTTTGGCCCCATTGAAATTTCCTGTTAGGGAATTCTTTCATTTCAAGTCCAATATAACAGATATTGATACGTGAGATACACGCTACGTTAGGAATTTCATGTAGTTGTACCTTGATCCCATGGAAATTTCAAAACTTTGGTCAACAGATGGATTCTGTCAAATAGTAAACGGTTGGGACCAAAATTGCGTAAAAAATGATCATTTTCAAACATAGGTACTAAAAGCGTGCGAAAATTTTGATTGTGTGGCAACTGGTATTGAAATTTACCCATTTGTTTTTCGATTGGACCCAACCTCACATGTTAATCTATCGAGTTTGGGCCTTTCGGAAAAGGTAAAAGTCACTAAAAATGCCACACCTCGATCGCAAGCCAAAAATGCACCCCCAAAATGACGGCGCACTAAAAAATTCTGTGATTTTGGGGTCAAAATCTATCGGACTAAATTATGAGATTAAATTGACTTTCAACGTTATTACGACTTTTTGAGAAAAAGATAAAACTATGGGACCAATACGAATTTGAACTCTATTAACAATCAATTTGAAATATTGATCCCCGTATATTTGATGTAATACATGAGTGTTCTTTTGGATCTGCTATTGGCTTATTTTCGATGTATCTTCAAATCTATAAAAGTATGTTCAATCTGGAGCTTTTATTTTGTCATTATTATATTTCATTATAGGTAATTTACAAAATTTAATTAGTTATTATTTTTAATTTATTTAATCCATTTCACGATTTTATATTGATTTTATGTTTTGCCTATAATATACTAAATTTATTAAATTAATAAAAAACCCAAATATAAAACCTGGTGCCACATAATTCGTGACTATGTTTTTATATTCTTTTCTGATTTGCATGCATAATTCGTGAAAGTTACCTGATGCAGGTGGAGGTTGACTTGTTCATGAGGATTATTGAACGATTTATAAGATTAGATGTCATGGAACTAATTAAACGGTAAATATGATACTTATCTTTTAAATAAATTTTTTAATGTAATTTTTATTTATTTGAAGTAAATATGTTTGTTAAACCTGTCTCACAGTCGAACTCAAATTACAATTTTCCCATAAAAGTTTGTCAACGTATTCTAGTAATTACAATTTTTTATATAATTCTTGATTATTTTATTAATAAATTTTAATACTTAATTTACATTTTATTTTGTTTTTGAATTAATTAGTTTAAGTGGAGCAGTTTGGCATATTGTGGACCTGATTTGACACATATGTGGACTCCAAATAAGCATGGGGCTGAAATTAAGAGAAATTACCCGCATAAGTGAATTTCGGGCCAAAATTAGATATGTTGACCGAACTTTAAAGCTAGTGTCCAAACGTTAGCCAGCAGAATCAAATTCGCCCCACAATTGTCACCCCTAAAGTTAGTGTCCTAAAAAAAATTCAATGAAGAAAGAAATGAGAGGCTAATTGCTTGCAATATGAAAATAAGTGCCAAATTAAAGTAGACTACATTTATAAGTTTATATCATTTTTTTTAACCCTAATAATAAATAATACCGGTGATTGCAGATATAATATTCGATTCTCAGTTATTGGTGACATTTCAAGACTTCCCAAATCTTTGCAACTTGCCATTTCATCAGCAAAGGAGGGCAGCCACGACAACAAAGGAATGCATTTCATATTGGCTTTGAATTATGGTGGACGATACGAAATAACAGAGGCTTGCAGGAAAATCGCAACGGAAGTAAAAGATGGTGTTCTAAAAGTAGATGATATCAATGAAAGTTTTTTGGATCAACGAATGATGACAAATATCATCACTGCATTCCCAAATCCTGATTTAATAATAAGAACAAGTGGTGAATTGAGAGTTAGCAACTTTCTGTTGTGGCAGTTGGCCTATGCAGAATTCTACTTTGCCAGCAAATGGTTTCCTGATTTTGAAAGGGCTGACCTTATAGAGGCTCTTGCTTCTTTTCAATGTAGAAACAGACGCTTTGGCGAGCGCCCAAATTAGGTTGGAATCTTCATTCAAATTGTGTCTCATCTTTGTCGGATCATTTATGCAACGTGCAACTAATAAAATGAAATAACTATGGGGAATATTTTTTTTAAAGACCATAACTTTGTGTGTGGGGGGAGGGGGGAAGCAGGATAAGGACAGTAATTTTTTGGGCTGACAAAAGTACATGTACCGTAATTTTTAATAAGTAGCAATTTTAGGGCAAATTAGGGTTATTCAGTTTAATTTGGCCAAAAAGTTACGGTCAATGTTTTGCTAGCGCCAGAAAGCTACGGTCCTAATTTGTCATCCCAGAAAATTACTGTTTTAAAAATATACGTTTAATATTCTACAAATATATTCATAAATTTGTCCAAGTAAGAAATATCCATAAAATTTTAAAAATTCATAAAATTTATATTTAAATAAATCAATAAATTTTCTAATTTATGATTAGCCAAAAATAACTGTAAAATGTGATCGTTGTAAAAAAATTGAATTAAAATAAATTAGAGTAAAACGTTTAATAATTTTAACACAGTTAACAAAATTAAGAAAAAAATAAAAAAAATGTTAAAATAGTCTAATAACAAAATAATTAAACTAAATTAAGATATTATATCAATTACGATAAACCAATTATATATGAAGATTATTTTAAATATTGAGAATGATCTAAAATATTTAATTAATGTGAAAATCATCAAAAGAAAAAGTAGGGTTATTTTAAAAATTTTAAAAAGAAAATTATTTGATAAAATTATTAATAATTTCAAGAAATATGCAAAACATTAAACTTGGATTCTATTATATAGAAAATATAAAAAAAACCAGAAATTATTATCTTGAAAAATATAAAACACAAAACAAAAAATCATTAAAATATAATAATGTTTGATTAATTAACTTGATAATTACCGAAAGAATGTGAGACCTACTTAATAAAGAAATGTAAATTAATCAAATTTATTAAAAAATATCTATTTTTAAATAATGAAATAAGGAAAGTATTCATAAAAAGATTTAATGTCTTAAAATAATGTGGTCCTCTTGCTATAGTTTTTTTTTTTTGCTAAAATAAATAAATTATCACTCTAACTTTTGGGAGTGGTTCAAAATAGGACTATAACTTTTGGGCGTGGCTCAAAATAGGGTCATTTAGGCTAACTTAGCCTGAAATTGCTACTTTTTAGAGCTACAGTCCTTGTTTCATCAATCCGTCTTTATTTTGCCAGACTCATAAAGTTACGATCCTTAAAAAGAATTCCCAATGATTATCTGATCAAATAATGTTTAAAGAATTATTTGGACTTTAAATATTAAACGAAATTGTTATGTAGATTTAACATGATAATTTTATTTTAATGATTTATTTAAAGTGAATATATACCATATATATAAATGCAGTTTTATCTATTCATTACCAGAAAAATATCAATTGGTCCTTAAATTTTTTTAGGGTAAATTGCACTTTTGATCCAGAGAGAATTTACCAAATTCAAAGTGGTCATTTTTTTTAACAAATTTGGTCCCATGAGATCTTTCAAATTCGGACCTTTACTTTTCGGACCACTTTGCTTGCCGGTCCCCGCTTTGTCGGGCCTTTTTGTTCTTTTATTTGAGCTCCTTCTTGCTTCGGACTCTTCATTTTCGGGCCAAAAATCCTTAAAAAACAAACAAAAGAATCTGAACATATGTTCAGTTCAATTTTTGCACACAATATATTTTATGCACACAATTTCATTTAAACCCAAATATCAATCAAATTGATATTCCTAAACACATATTAACAGATTAATAGAGTTCCAAATAATCTTGAACCACCAAATCGGAAGTTAAAATAAACAAAAAACCTGAACATGTTCAGTTCAATTTATGTACAAAGACAATATATTTATAGACACAAGTTCAATTAAACACAGATATCAATCAAATTAATATTTCTGCACACATGGTCAATTAAACCCAAATATCGATCAAACTAATATTTCTACACACAAGGTCCATTAAAACCAAGTATCAATCAATCTAATATTTCTGGACACATATTAACAGATTAAATAGAGTTCCACAACAATCAAACTAATATTTTTGTTCAATTTCTGCAGAACTATTCAACATACTCATCTATCATATTTTCTTAACAATCATTCCAAATCAAACTCAAATATCAATCAAACCAATATTTCTGAACACATATTAATAGATCAATAGAGTTTCAAATAATCTTGTTCCACAAAAATCTAAAAAGACCAACAACAAAAACTGAACATGTTCGGTTCAATTTCTGCACAAAAAACTACACTATCTTCAATTCTTATTTCTCCATTAAATGTGAGTAAAATCCACAATCTACGCCCTTTTCAATGCTCAATCACTCACAATAAAATCAAATTACATATATTCAAATCAAAACCACATTAAAAAATCCTCATTCAAACAAAAACTATTGATGTGACACTTTCAAAAATTGCTCAAAAGAAGACTTTGTTGTCGGCTTCATCTACCAAAACCAAACCAAAACAAACCCAACCAAACCCATTCAAAACAAACTCATATTTAAAAATCCACATGCACTTCATTCTACGGTACACCAACAATGAATTTAAACCAAACTCACTCCACAATACTCCAAAAACCACATCAAAATAAATTTACCTGATTCTTGAATTAAAACCAGATCCGCCGACACCGTCGCCGAAAAATGTCGCCCAAAATGTCACCGAAAAAGTCGTCTAAAACTTCACAGAACTGGCGGCCCGTTGTCGTTACAGATCCGCCGCCATAGAACACAGATCTGCCGCCACCGTCATCGAAAAATGTCGCCGAAATGGCAACAGTGGGGCTGGAGGCGTGGATGTCGGAAAACGCCGTTGAGTGTGGAGTCAGGGATGCCGCCAAAACCAAATCGATTTCATCCACCGACCGCTCGAAATAGTACTCATCGGCGACATTCTCGGTGCAGAGCCAAATCTGTGGAGAGGAAGATGTGAGAATAAAAAAATGAGAGAAAGTGAATATGAGATAATTTGAATTACAAATTTAAAAATGAATGGAGGGTTGGAGAAGATGCAACCGTGTGGGGTAAGGGGTATAGTTGTCTTAAATTTTTTGTTTTGTAATAATAATAATACTATAATAATAAGATATTCATTGATCCTGGATCGAGATTGATCAACAATATATATATGTCTCAACAGCCTTCACACTAATTAATTCAAACTATTGACCTAACATGCAATTAACAAAAACTAATTCAACTATATTGTTTCAACCAATCAATCTCAATATAACTAGTACAAGTCAACTTAACGACTAGCTAATTCAACCAACAAATATTTCAACAAATAAATACGAAAATTCATAAACTAAACCGGCTAAATTTATATTTCAAACACATGACATGCAAAAAAAAACGTAGATAAGTTAAAAAAAAAAACTAGTAATGGAAAAATGTACAGTGAAATCGAACTAGGAATACCGAGAAGTATATAAGTAGAAGACCTGTTGTTGCAAAACGGACTCCGGAATATGCTTATTCCGGTGAGATTACGACTAGGCAACGACGATTTTGTTTGAAATGGTGAGGTGAAAAATGGTCGTCTGTTGTCATTTAATGTAAAATTTAGCTACGGTGACCGACAACCTTGGCTAAATTTTCCGCCTAAAGAAAAGACGATGTCATTTTCTTTGATTAGAGACAACCTCCTACCGTCACTAATATGAACTTTGAATTAGCGACGGATGTCTTTGCTAATTTAAGGTTGGACGACGTCGTTTTGCCTCGTCCAGCGCTGATGTCACTAATTTCCTTTGCAATTGGAGACTATTTTCCTTGTTGTTGCTAATTTCGATTTTGATTGTCGGAACACCAATTTTGTTACTAATGGTCATCACTAAACCCCTCTTTCTTTAGTGTAATTTTGATTTATTTTCCTCTTACTCTATAGGTTGGAATATGTTACTTAGTACGACTTCACAAGAGAATTCCTCCATATATATGAGTTACTATCTTGTACATTAGGTGCATCGTGCAATTCAAGTTCATTTTTAAACAATTAATATTAATTGTTTTGCATTAAACATGTTGAGAAAAATTAAATAAACGAATTAATTCTGCACCACTCTATAAGTTCAGACTTTTAGATGAGACGAAATTCTTTAATGGTATCAGAGCCTCAGGCTCAGCCCAGATCGTGGGTTCGATTCCCATGGAAAGCACTCCACCCATTTAAAATTGTACACTCGTTGGGCCTCTTCCCCAAAGGGCAGAGTCAATGATTCGGCCCACGAGTGAGGAGGAATGTTGAGGGAAATTAAATAAACGAATTAATTTTGCACCTCTCTATAGTTTCGGACTTACCTCTCTATAAGTTCGGACTTTTAGATGAGAAAGAATTCTTTAAAAATATTATTAATTGTTCTCATTGAAAAATATTGAGTGCACAATTAATATTATTCAATTAAAAAAATTAATACTCTTCAATAAATAAAATTAATATCATTTAAAAAAGCACTTGAGTTGCACAATAAACCTAATATATACAACAACTTTGTCTATATATGTGTGGGTTCAACATGTAAAATAGCCAAAGCATTTTTTTTTTTGCCCCCCCTACTTAAAACGCTCATTATAACCTTGAGATTACTAAAATAACAATACTAGTCTCTGAAACGTTTGTACTTTCTCACATTTGGCAGGTTGCATACAACCCCGTGCCCTCTACTTACTGATATTATAATAAATAATAAAAGGGGAATGGGCTTCTCCTGCAGCTTTGGGATATATATATATATATATATATATATATATATATATATATATATATATATATATATATATATATATATATACTACGGTTGACCTGACATTGATCTTCTTGTAACATCCGCAGACGTGCAAGTTAGCAATAATACACTATCTCATATATTTTCTCTATACTTGTTTACAAATAAATTATTGTGTGAGGGTGCACTATGAGATAGGTTTAAATTAAGCATAAAAGAAGACCATGATCAAAGCGATAATCAATTTTAGTCCACCTGGATATCATTCAATAAAAAGTATCACAACATTTTCTTTCTTGTCCCACGTAGGTTGAAAAAAAAAAATCATTGAAATTACAACTAGCAATTCTGTTGAAATTTAAAAAAAAAACGGAGAATTAAGAGGACGCAATAAATTAAACAAGGTTGTCTTCTTCATAATAACTATAACATCCAACAATCAAGATAAAAATCAATCATCGACTCAAAATTCAGGTCAATAGAGATGTAGTATAGTACAGAAATTGGGAATACTTTTGGTTCCATACCGTACATTAGAAATCGCATAATCAACAATGCATATATAAACCTCGGAAAAGAGAGACTTACCAAAAATCAAAGTTGAAACACAGTAGATTGAACCCTCGAAAACCCTAGTTCTGCTGCAATTGCAAAGGTTCCAAAAATCGAAATAAAAATATGATGAAAAGCACAAGAAAAAATAAACTGAAATTGAAGAGAGATGAACTTATATTAGGGATTTAAATTGAAATGGTCCCGTAACTTTGCACCTTTATTGAAAAGGTCCCGTATATATCACATGTTTCAATTTAGTCCCGTATATTTTCAATTTGTGCCGATTTAGTCCCAAATCACTGGAGACCGGTCAAACTACCAAAAAACGACATCGTTTTATGATAAATTCCCGACCGAAATTAGGGGCGCATGTATCACACGCCCCTAAAACGACGTCGTTTTTGGGTAGTTTGACCGGTTTCCGGCTATTTGAGACTAAATCGGCACAAATTGAAAACATACGAGACTAAATTGAAACATGTGATATATAAGAGACCTTTTCAATAAAGGTGCAAAGTTACTGGTCCATTTCAATTTAAATCCCACATAAATTACCATGAAGTTAAAGAGAAATCGGGCGAAATTCACAACCAAAGGGAAGAAAAACGAGCAAACTGGTAGAAAGGAGAAAGAAATATCCAATAAAACGAGAAAAAAAAAGGAAATTAACTTATATATTTGACCCGGCAGTAGGTGCGGGTCACGAATCCAGTTGCACGAATCTTAAATTTATGCAATTTGTGCACACAAGTATTTGTAATATATATATATATATATATATATATATATATATATATATATATATTCAATACACATATCAAAATATAAAATATAAAATATCATTAAAATATAATTTTGTTTGATTGAATTGCCAAAAGAACTTGATATTTATTTAATAATTAAATATAAAATAAAAAATTTTTTGAGAAGTTATCTATTTTTTAAAGAATGAAATAAGGAAAAGAATTGGTAAAAAGATTTAATGTCTTTTGATAATGTGTTCCTTTGTATAATAATTTTTTTTTTCTAAAATAAACTAATTATCATTTTAATTTTCGCATATATGTCTTGTCAAAAAATAAAAAATTCGCATATATGTGTGTTAGTGAGGGGAATTCTTTTAAGAATCATAACTTTGAGGGTGACAAAACAAGGATAGTAACTTTTCGGATTAACAAAATAAGAATCTTAATTTTAAAAACTAACAATTAAAAGCCAAGTTAGACCATCATGACCCGATTTTAGGATCAAATTAGGGTAATTCAGGCGGATTTTGCCTGAAATTGCAACTCTTTATAGTTACCATCCTTGTTTTTGCCAGACAAAAATTTGTCGTCCTTATTTTGCCTTCTCCGAAAGTTACGGTACTTAATTTTTTTTTATAACAATGATAGTGCGTATATATAACATTAATATTTTAAAATATAAAATTCACTTTGAACTCAAGTTCACAAATTATTTTATCTATATGTAATATTAATTAATATTGGTTCTAACGCGTTAACGATTAAGAAAATTAATTATACATCTCTCTACAAGTACGAACTTTTATATGAAACAAATTTTTTTCATAACGAATAACGTGAAATACTATAAGGAGACGATTAGGATCATGGATTGAAGAATCCCTCTTACTATGTGTATTATATGTCATCATCTCACACAAAAAATATTTTAAAAATGTGCAATACATTATAATTAAGAAAAATTATCCAAAAATTCGTGGGTCAGATGGGCGGGTCGGGTCGGGTCGGTGCGGGCGGGCGGGGGCGGGCAGGCCAGGGTCGTGGGTTCGCGGCCAGCGGGACATATATATATTTGTAGAAGGATATTTTCATCGAATATGTGTTGTAGCCTATTGGTTAGGTCTGTTGTTAATGTATTTGGTCGTAGGTTCAAATCTAATTGATCACATAATCTTTAAAATATGTTTTTTTGTCAAGTTTTTGTGTGTTACTACATGAAAAAAATGTGATACTTGTAGAAACGAAATATGTTACTACGTGAAATAAAAATTACATTATCATTTAAAAAAATACATTATCATTCTCCATGTATTACTGAATGGATAAATAAATGTTACTACATTGTTATATTGAAAAAACATCATATCTTACGTAACTTATATTAAAACATACTGTAACACATAAATGTTCATAAGATAACACATTATTGTTCATATGGTAATACATGAGTATTCATTTAGTATCACGACGTCATGTGTACAGTGTTACATATTACAAATAAAATATGTGTTACTACATGAACAAAAATTATTACCCTATGAAGAAAAACGTGTTACCACATGAGCAAAACCAGAATAAGCGCGAAAAGAAATCTTCAGTCCAAAATAAAAAATTTAAAGAACAATTTAATGTGTTACTACATGAACAAAAGAGTGTTACCCTGTGAACAAAAGAGTGTTACTACATGAACAAAAACCAGTACAAGTGCGAAAAAAAATATTCAGTGCAAATTTATAGATTTAAAGAACAGCGTGAGAAGAGTGCAGAAGGATCTGAAAGATTGCGTCACAAAATCGTGAGGGAAAATAATGGAAGGACCTGTAAATTGCAAAGGAATGAGAAAATTGAAGAACGCAAAAAGAATATGGAAGAATTCGAATAAGGAAGAGAAGGAAAAACCTGCAGACGCACGACTGTAAAATCTGATTGGTTGCAAGGAAGAAGAACCATAGATCGCGAGGTAGAAAAATTTGAAAGCACCACATTCGTGTTTCTAGGATGGAAAAATCTAGGAATCGCAAGGAAGAAGAAAGTGAAAGCACCAGATCCACAGCGCGGGCCTGGGCTTGATCCGACCCAATTCGTCTGACCCGCGAATTCTTAAAAAAATATTAATTTGAATTAGAATTGCACATGACACTAGTATGTAATATTGCATACAAGTTTTTGTATTTAAAATATTACTGTTCTTGTGCAGCCTTTCACATGTACTTTAAATAGATACCTAAACAAAATAGAGTAAGCTCAAATAAATTATTGTTTACTCGCAATCACTTCATGAGTGACAAGAAGCCAAAATAATTTATTGATCATATTTTTCTACCGACTTATCAACATCGAAATTTCACTGCTAGTCCTTAAATTTGGGCAAATAAATAAGAGTGAGTCTCATGTGCACCAAGTGCGCACCATGCACTCGGATATGGGAGTGACCCATTAAAAAAATGAGACCTTGTCATTAGTGAAAAATATGATCCACAATAAAATGGGCAGGATCAAAGTGAGTGCACGGATCTAGAGTCCGTACGTGCACAAAGTGTATATGAGACCTTGCCAATAAATAATGCTTTCATAAATTTTAGAATTTCACTGCTAGTGCTTAAATTTGGGCAAATAATTAATGCTTCATAAATTTTAGAAGGGGTCCTAAGACTACTATTTGAACTATTGGACAATAGTACAACTTTCCTTTTATTTTATACTTTTTCAGATAATTTGTAATAGGAAAACTCAAATGCACGTGCTTAGTTTCATAGATTGACGGGAACCCTTATTGATCAATGTTAGTATTAATTAATTCCTGTCAAAAAAAAATGTTAGTATTAATTAATTAAATACTTTGACTGTTCAATATTAATTAATTATTTAAATTATAAATTATATTTTGCACTTTTCAATATTAATTTCCATTAATCATTTAAAATTATTAATTATAATTATTTTTAAGTATATTCCAAAACAATTAATTTTGGTTATAGTAGAGAGACAATAATTTTCTTAATATGTGTGCATTGATCTAGATGTGACATCTATTTTGAATATGAGGGAGTATACTTGCTTCTACCTTTGTCCAATTTTATAGTCTTAATTTCTGATGAAGAATTTTTGTCCCAAATTAAATAATTATCTTTTTAATTAATTTAGGAGAATCAAATATTACTCACTCCGATTTTGCATATTTTCCTTATTGAAAATGAAACGTCCCACAACATTTTGCATTTTTAAATAAGAAAACTCCTTTAAACTCCACCCATAGTATTCACATATTTACACAAAATGATATTGTTTTTAAGCCCATACATAAACTCAATCAATCTATATTATTTACTTTATAAATAAAAGTCTACAAAATTACCCTGAACAATCTTCTTATTAAACGTTTTTTCTTATACTGTGTACCCAAAAGTCCCCGCAAGTTGTGGGACTGAGGGAATATATACCATTTTGTCGTTTTACTTGTTTTGTAAAAATGATACATAACATATATATTTATTAATATTTAATATTTTTTTAATTCATGTAAAACGTACTTAAATAACAAAAGATCGATGAGATGAAGGGTGTAAATAAATAGACATAATTCCTACTAAAATTAGCACAATTTCGCAAATTGCAATTTAATTAATTAAAAATTTGAATTTTGATCAATAAAACCTCATTTATAATTAATTTTTTCAATTCAATTTTTAACTCTTGCCAGTTCATGGCGTATGATCAATTAGCCTATGTATGTAACACTTAATACGATAAATACATTGTTAATTGTATGATCCGTCAATTCGTCAAATATGAAATAAATTTTAAAATTGGGGTTTTATTTGTTAAAATTAAAAATTTTAGATCAGATTAATTACAATTTATGAAAAAAAATGATGATTTTAGGCCTAATAAATAATAGAGTGACAAAAACTCGTATGAGACGATATCATGCGTGAAACGGAGTGCAACTTAGCACAATCAATACCCATCAATTCCATAATTTTAAAGTGTCAATGCTCAAATTAAGGATTAAATCCAAAATAGTCCCATAATTTATAATCTTTTTTGAAATGGTTCCAAAAAAGTATGACTAACACAATTAGTCCCTATTTTTTCCAAATTATACAATTTTAGCCCAAAAATTCGTTGAAGACTAAGAACGACATTAACGATGTCGTTTCATATCATGCACTAGTCACGTGTGCCTATTTCTCCAGCGGAATTGCTGGGTGTGTTAATAATAATAATAATAATTTATACTTATTTTTAAAGTCAGATACAATTTATAATTTCCACATCACTAATTCAACTAAAAAATTAAATCAATAATTATTAATTAAAAGAAAAACCCCTCAAAATATTTTCTTCCCCAAATTAACACCCAAAATCGCGTCTTCTTTCCCAAATTAAGCGGGGAAGTCCCGATCTAGGGATCCAGCGCCGACGATGGTGATCCACGGCGCCACGTTTGACAAACTGTATGTGCGGGGGCTCGCTTTCCAGCTGAGCAAGAGACCAAAATACCCCTCTCCATTGCCAAGAAAGCTCTAATGACAACGCTATCCCGATAATATTTAGACATTCCACCCCCAAGAGACAACGACATCACGTTAACACTATCATCGATCGCTTTCTCCATCGCCGCGAGTATATCGGAGCTGAAGCAACCGCCGACCTAACACACTTTGTAAACAACAACCCTAACGTGTGGCACCATCCCACGTACCGTCCCGGGGGCGTACCCGAACAGACTTGCGCCGGAGACGACAGATCCGGCGGCGGTGGTCGGCGTGTGGATCCCGTGCCCGTCGGGATTTCGATTCCTTAAATTTGTTGATCGGGTCGAGAGTCGCCTCGAATCCTCTAGCGAAGTATCTCTTTCCAATTAATTTTCTCTTATAGTTCGATTTTGTGAAATTTGTTCCAATTTCACATTAACCCTTCCACGAATTAGGGTCGGGCCCGAAGCCCGTTCGTCGAAGCTCGGGCTTTCGGGCCATATGCCCATATCGATAATTCCAACAATAACCTCCATTTTGGAGTCGGGTTATGGAAACATCGTAGCGTTCTGGTCGAGACCTAAGAACGAAGGGGTTCAGGTCGTGTGGAGCTCGTATTTCGAATCGGGCCAAACGTATAGGATATCGGGTGTTACTTTGGGGAAGAAAACATTTTGGGGGGTTTTTCTTTTAATTAATAATTATTGATTTAAGTTTTAAGTTGAATTAGTGACGTGGAAATTAGAAAATTGTAATTTTTTAAAAATAAATATAAATTATTATTATTAACTCAATCAGCAATTTCGCCGGAGAAACAAGCGCACGTGCCCGACGCATGACACAAAAATACGTCGTTTCATGTTGTTCCGAGTCTCCGACGAATTTTGGGGCTAAAATTGCACAATTCGAAAAAAATTGGGACTAATTGTATTAGTCAAATTTTCTTGGGATCATTTAAAAAAAAGTGATAAGTTATGGGACAATTTTAGATTTAATCCCGCCCAAATTACACTGTGTCTCACCGTGAGACGGTCTCACACAAGAATGCCTCTAACAGGCTAGGTCATTTGGTGCATCAAGTTCACGATGCAACTCATGAATATTTCTTGAAACATACGTGCAACTTATTTTACTAAAATGTTCAACTTTTTTACACTGGAGCATTCAATTTGTTCAATGTAAAATAAATTGAACTTTATAGTTCATTTGAATTGAATGTCACAGCAGTGAAACAAGTTGTACATTTTTAAAATGCATTTGACTTGTACGGTGCACTTAGTACAATAAAAATCTCTTATTGGAATACTTAATATAGGAATAATCTCTCTATAATAATAAAAAATTACGGTCCTGACTCGGGATCAATTTTATTTAGAAATAACTCTACATTGTAATAAGTCATATATTTTTAAGTTCCGCCTTAAGAGTTCGTGCCTTCATATAGGAATAAATGACATTACTTATATTAAAATATATATACACTACAATAAATTTAAGATGACCTAAAATATTTATCTATGATTGATTGTGAAGCATTTTACTTTTATGGTTTTCACTACATCCTTCAACTTGCGTGTACGTAATAACTTCTCCTATTCGTTCATACATGTATTTTATACTATCAACGTGTATGTATTTATTCATATTAATTAATCACATTAATTTATTAATGGATTTACATACATATATGTAGTACAATTAATATATATTATACTCCTTGAATATTATTTTTTCTAGAAAAAAAATATATTTTTCAATGTAAAATTCTATTTAAGTATAAACCTCTTATAGTAATATTTTTTCCCGATTCCAACAATATGATTATATCGAAATTTTATTGTATATATAGAATTTTGTGTTATACTATATTCAAATACAATATAAATTCATATAAATCTACAAAAAATACTATATTCAAATACAATATAAATCCATATAAATCTACTACACATAATGGTATACAGACTGTCAATAATATATCAAGAACAACATACGTACTAGACAAAGTAATTAATCACATGATAACCACGATTTTTAAATGTGGCAACGTAAATATCGCCGAATCCGACCAATGGATGTAAATAGCACACTTTATCGCCACTTCATGAATTTTTTTTATTTTTTATTTTTGACAACCGCCACTTCTTGAATTACCTAGCAAGCGATCAGGATTTTTCGTAGCTGGCGATCAGGATTTTTTTACACAATATCATAAAATCTTCTATTACATCATTTAAATTTACATCATATGTGTATCCTACAAATTTAAAAATAAAATAAAATTCAAGCATATCCATTTAACCTTTTTAGGAAATTATATTTATGTAAGCAAAATAAATTAATATATATTCTCGATTTGATATCATTTAAGTAAAATAATACTTGGATTTTGCCAATTGGTGTATTTTCTTGTTAAATATTTCAAACGGGAGAGATGAAAATTCGCAGATCATGGATGGAAACTGGATCATGTGAATTTTTACAAAAAATTAGTGTAAAGACAAAATAGGAAATTCTGGCTCTCAATCAGTGTTATTATAAATACGAGTATGTTTTTTGTAAAGAAAATTATGTGTTATTACGTGATGATAAAAAAATATATATTTTAGGATAATTATGTGTTATTACGTGATGATAATTTTTTTTAATGGTGTAATATGGTGGTTTGAATATTTACTTAAAACAGTTGGTTATAAGTCAGAAGGAGTAGTAAATAAAAAAAAATCAGGGGGAAGAAGATGAAAATAGTGGAAGTGTGATTTTGTTCATTTTATAGTAACACACTTGTGTTCGTATAATTACATAATTTTATGCACCATACATACAAATATGTGTACTGAAAAAATAAGAATGTGTTATTGGTACTTACATTAACAATTTAACACAAACATGTACTTATAATAACACATATTTGGCCTTATAGTAACACAGACCTCGAAGTGAGTTCAGATGTTTTTCCTTTGCGCGAATTTTACAGAAAAGTCCATCTGAACCAGTTCAACCGGCACGGGGATCCGCTAATTTTTCACGGTTTCTTCCTTACAATAATACATGCATGTACTTATAGTAACACATGTTTGCCCTTATAGTAACACAAATATCGAAGTGAGTTTTGCAGCTATACATCTACGCGAATTTTATTTAAAAATCTGTTTGACCCTATTTGATCCGCACAAGATTTGCGAATTTTTCGCTTTATGTTTATACACTTCTCATTCAAACTCGCGGGTCATATTTTACGGATCATAGATCAATGAAATATTTTATAAAAAAATTTGTCTTAAAAATTAGAGTGGGTCTCATGTGCATCGTGCACTCATAACGCATATTAGAAATATGCAACTTGTTATACTGAAAGATGCAACTTGTTTATATTGAATCGTGCAACTATTTTTCCATATTAGTAGTTGCACGGTTCAGTGTAAATAAGTTTTACCTTTCAATATAACAAGTTGTATGTCTCTAAAATGTAATATGAATGCACAATGCATCTGAATCCATACAAACTAATCTATGTGTCAAACCGGTCAATACTTTTACTCTATTTTTTAGCAAAACAATGTTTGGATATTTTTTACAAATTAATCGTTTAAGCAGAACAATTTCACTTATGCGTTAAGCTCATAAGGATCTCTGGCCTATTACAATATTTATTTAAACAAAAACAGTATCCGATTTTTGACTAGCGTCGTTTCTTAATTTATCGAGTAATGGAGAAGGGATTCCATTGGCATTACAATCATCATGGATATTTTCCCAGATTAATTCATATAATTTCTTTTTCAACTCGTATCAATATATTATTCTAATTATTTTAGTCTAGCAATAATAACACATAATATATATATAGAGAGAGTTTTGATATGAAGACCACGTGTGGTCAACTTATGGAGTCAAATGATGACTTATCATCCCACTTATATCTCCAACTCATTATTTACTTAATTAATAAATTTTTTAAAATAGAATCAAATTAATTTCACCCATATCTTTATTTCCCATATTTTTGGAATATCTTCATCCCACGCGTGGTCTCCATATCAAAACTATATATATAGCGAGCAAGCGTAGCTAAGACAAAGTATTTTGAAGAATTTTAGGTTTGGGGACATTTTTCTATGAAATATTTCATCGTGAAATATAAATTTAAATGGAAAGGAGCTGAAAATTCACGGATCATGTGCGAGTGAAATCGGGTCAAGCAAATTTTTCAAAAAATTTGTGCTAAGGCAAAACAAGAAAATCCACTCCCAGTCTATGTTACTATAAGGACGAATACATGTTAAGGGCACTTATGACTTACTATTTAAGGCAACTTATCACATGTTAAAAGGAGAAGCAGATAAAAACAGAGAGAAAAGTGGTTAAAAATAGAGGGAATGTCGTTTTGTTCATACAGTAACACACACTATTCTTTACAGTAATACATTTGTGTATGTATGATAACACAATTTTTAATATTTTATAGATAAATATGCGTACTGAAAAAACAAGTATGTGTTATTTGTCCTTACAGTAACACATAGATGTACTTATAGTAACACGTGTTTGCCCTTATGGTAACACGATCTCAGAGCAAATTTTGTTGTTTTTGCTTTTGCACGAATTTTATTGAAAATTTGTTTGACCCAGTTCAACCTGCACAAGATCCGCAAATTTTTCACTTTATGTTTATTTGCTTCTCATTCTGACCCATGGATCATATTTTTATGAATTCTAGACCCGTAAAATATTTCATATAAAAGTTTGCCTTATATTTTTTCTTTAATGTGCGAGTATTAAAAAAGATGAAGGGTGATTTTTATTTTTTTTTGGATTCATGAAAATCTGAGGTGTATGTCAAAGAAAGTGGGTGTATTTAATAAATTTAATATTATTATTTTTATTTAAAAAGGACATATTATTATTTTTTATTACGGGCATTATTGTTAAAAAAAGATGGGTGAACCAAGTAAATTAGTGGGTGTGGATAGTCACCAGTTTGCTTGTGAAATTTTACACTCCCTCCGCCCCTTAGCAATTTGCACACTTTCCTTTTTGGTATGTCGCTTATCAATTTGCACATCTTAAAATGACAAATAATTTCACAATCTCCATCCTCAATATCTCCACCTCACAATCTACACCCTCCATTCCCTTTGAAAAGTCAACAAAACACCAAAAAATTACTTTTTCTTATTATGTGTGTTAATTTCAATGTGCAAATTGCTAAGGGACGGAGGGAGTAATATTTTTAAATAGTAAAATTTTCATATTTTTTATGTGAGATTTTTTTTTTCATTTTTCTTACTGGATTATAGATTTTATATCGATAAATTATTAAACTTATAGTATATGTCCTCCAATTATTGATTAACGTACTAAATTAATCTATACATACATATCTAATAACAAAATATCGGGCCAAAAGTTGGGCCAAAAAATTATTATAATTTTCTAATAAAATTTTAAACATCATAACAAATTTGATGTAGCTCAAATGATATAGCAAATATTTTTTTTTATCTTCTTTGTATTATCTAATAACAAAATGTTGGGCCAAAAGTTGAGCCAAAAAATTGTTATAATTTTCTAAAATTTTAAAATCATTTTTGAAACATCATATAGCAAATTTTTTTATCTTCTTTGTATTAAATGATATGTTGGGCAAAAGTTGGGCCAAAAAATTGTTATAATTTTTTAAAATTTTAAACTTCAAATTTGATGTAGCTCAAATATAACAAATATTTTTTTACAAAATTATTAATAACAAAAAATGTTGGGCCAAAAAATTGTTATAATTTTCTAATAAAATTTTAAACATCATAACAAATTTGATGTAGCTCAAATGGTATAACAAATATTTTTTTAAATCTTCTTTATATGAAAGAGTACAAGGTTCAATTCCCCATATCTACCACACATATTAGTTATTTTTTAATATTTTTTAAATTATTAATATTATTTTTAAATTTTTGAACTAGATCTATTCATACATATATAATAACAAAATATTATACCAAAAAAGAAAACAAAAATCAACAAAAAAATTATTACATATTTTTGAACTAAGTCTATTTATAAAAAAATTCAACAAAAAAATTATTACATATTTTTGAACTAAGTCTATTTATACATATATAATAATAAAATATTATACCAAAAAAGAAAAAAATTAAACAAAAAATTATTATAAATTTATCATAAAATTTTAAAAGTGGCACATTAATGATTAATAATATAAAATGTTATATTTTGCAGTTGATATGGATATATTAAAAAAAATCAGTTACTCCTTCCATTTTTTTAGTTTGCTCACTTGATTTTGACACGGGTTTTGATAAAGAAATTCTTTATTAATATTTGAAGGTAATAAAATAGCTTTTTGATAAGAGTATTTTGTCAATTTTAGTGAATACGATAAAAAATAAGTTAATTTTGTATGTAATTATTAGAGATATGTGATGTAATTTAGTGATGTTTGTAAGGGGTAGCATGAACTATATAATTACTTTATTGCTATTTTGAGTATATGATAAAAGATGGACTTTTTGGATTTTGAGCAATATAAAAAAGACGAGAAGTATTGTATATATGAAAATGTATAATTTATATACTTATTTGTATGATAATATTGCATGATATTGGATTTAAATTGATTAGTCCAATTACCCTAAATTAGTTGCATAAGCTAGTGACATTAGACTTAATTGTTAGTTGAAACAATTGAATAATTTTTAATTAAATTATTAGTTGACGTTATTAGTTGAATTGTAAAATGACACTAGATTGGCTGTGATAAAACTCGATTTGTTTACTTATTTGTATGATTTTTTTTTATAGGATATAATATTTAAATTGATTAGCCCAATCATGGACGGATCCAGAAAACTTTCATGGTGGGGGCACAAAAATAAATAATATAACAAGTAGATTTTCCTGATGAACCCGGGTTTACGTGAATTCTATTTTTTTAGTGTCACGATTATGCATATACAATTATACACTATTACTATCTTAAAAAAAAATTTGATTTTTTAAATAGTGATAGTGCATATACATAACAGATCTTACAAATTTTTTTAGATGAAATATTTGCATGATTAACTAATTATAACACTTTTAAAAACTCATTTAAGTCATTATATACATATAATATAACTATTGCTCCTAATAATTAAAATATATATAACATATACTTAAAAAATATGGGGCACGTGATCCCAACATAGGACATGTAGGTCCATCATTGACTCCAATTAATTACTATGAATTAGTTGCATGTACAATTGACATTAGACATTGGATTGTAAAACGATACTAGGTTGGTTGTGATGAAGCTTGATACCCATATTTTAAAAAGAAAATACTAATCGAGACTAATTTAGGACAAAGAGTGTTGATTTCGGGAATGACACTGTCATCATCAAATAGTATACTCTCTTTAACAACTTAGAAAGATAATTTTGACTAATGATATCTTATAGTATGATTATTAATAAGAATTATAGACCATTATTAAAAATCTTGGACTTTCTTAAGGAGATCAATTTCAATCCTGGGTAGTTATATGTTATCATGTTCACAGTAATTAAAGGGGACAATTTGAAATTTTTGACATGCAATGAAAATTGGGAAGACGATAATAAGTGACAATCAAAGTGGTTTAGAATGAAATAATTTAAAATTGTAAGAAAAAAATACCTTTAAATTTACATTATTTAACGATGTAAATTTTTTAAGCAGATGGAGCGCAACCCATTTCTCATGCCTGATTGCAAAAGCAAAATATGTTCATAATCGTGCGTTGCATCTAAATAAAAAAAATTAAAAATGAAAAAAGATTCTTATTATTTATAAGTAAAATATTTTTTTATAATTTATTTAACATAAAAATAAATACATTTTATATTATGTTCATTTTATACTTACAAATCGTGCAACACACGGGTGATATACTAGTGATTACTAATATAGGCTCAACGTAATTATAGATATTTTATAAGATTTTTGAGATGAAATTTGGCAGAAATTTCTTTTACTTGAATAATATAATTTTCTAAATAGGTAAAATGAAATTGTTAGGTGTAATTCTAAGTTTGTAAATTTTATACAATGTATATAAATCTAAATGACGTGCGTAAAATATATTAATTAAATCTAGATAAATCGAACGTTTCAATAAAATAAGTTCCTCACATTTAAAAAAATGCACTTGAATCGATGTAGTTGGAGTATACAAAATTTTGCCACTAAAATATCATGAACGACATATGCAGTAGACAAAGGAATAATCACATGATAACCGTGCATTTTATTCTTTTATTTTTTTAATTTTTTTTACAAGATGAATACAACTCAACTAGAACAACTAATCTCTCTCTAGCTTAGCTAATTCTTTAAATCTCAATTTGGGGAAAATCTGCCTCGAACCAAGCGTGAGGATCGTGGTATATGGACTAAGCCCAAACTAAGGCATTATCCACTTCACATCGTGGCTCATATATTTCGTCTTGCTATCGACCGGAACAACCACTGCAATGGCAACAATTACCACAAGGTGCCACACATCTTTCTGCCTTATAACATCGCGGCACCGCAAACTGTTTCCGCACTCGCTGCAATAAACCCATAAAAGGTGGAGAATATCTGTAATAAATCCATAGAGGGCGAATAATCCCCACCACTTAAATCTCAGCATGTCTCGAACCCAGGACCTCTTGGTCTGGATAGTAGTGCTTTAAACACGTGAAAACCATGCATTTTAAATGTGGTAATTAAACATCGCCGAATCCGACCATTAATTGAATGAAAATAGAACACCCTATCACCACCTCTTGAATTGCCTAGCTTGATAGAAATTAGGCCGGTATTCTTCTAACTAAACACAATAAAAATGTTGTTTAAAAAATTAAACACATATAATTAACATGTAAGTAGATTACGTAAACTCAATAAAAACGTTTTAATTGTTTTTGGCAAATATCCCGGCGTAATTTCACCACATGTAGCCATCATCATTAATTTGTTTCTTTTCGACTATTTTTGTGGGAAAGAGGTGTGAAGAGCGCCAACTAGCTAGCCTTAAAAACAGGGAGGTGAGACGTGCGTACGTAATTAAGTTGAAATAGCGAATTTTGTGGTTAATTGTTCAAAAATATTGCGCGAAATCCCCTCGAGGTGGTTTGAGGATTGCACGAAACTTCTCACGTGATTTATAAATCAAACGAATTATCCTTTTTTTTAAAAGAGAGTAAGAAATTTAATTTCTTTCCTCTATTTTTCGTATTTTTTTCAAATATTGAAGTTTTGAAAATTTACTATGAAAATATAACAAGACAAATAGAATAAATTAAATGACTAAAATTAATTTTTGGTCTCACAGGACACTGTACCTCATGGTTATGGTCTTAACACCTGGGGAAAATATTTTTCTAGGACAATACTTTTTGGAGGGTTGTGTTTAAATGACAATAATTTTACGGACTTGAAAATGTAGGACAATATGTTTTAAAATATGTAAATATAGGACAATATATTTTAAAATATGTAAATGTAGGACAATTGAGCCCGAATAAGCCCAAATCGGACAGAAATATCATGTGAGGTTCGGTTCGATTGTCCTACATTTACATATTTTTAAATGTAATGTCATATATTTACAAATTTTAAAATATATTATCCTATATTTATAAGTTTTAAAATATATTGTCCTACATTTCCAAGCCCGTAAAATTATTGTCCTTAAAACACAACCCCTCCTAAGTTACTGTCCTTAAAAAATATTATTCCCCCCAACACCCACCACTTTGGTTCCAAAATAATTTTTTCATGCAGTTTTGATCCCACCGTTACGTTTTTTGTTAAAATCAGCCGCAATTTTTGTCCCACAGAACAAGGTTTGGGACCAAAAAGTGCAGTTAAATTTTACGAATTTCGTAATGGAAGGACCAAAACTACATGAAAAAAATTCTAATGGAATCAGAGAGAGTGGTAAGTACTGAGACCAAAATCGCGAGGTTCCGTGTCTTGTGGGACCAAAAATAAAGTTAACTTTAAAATAAATAAAAAAATTGTTTACTCATTTTTTAAAAAGGAGATACTTCGCTTGATTTAATAAACGGAAGGGGAATTTTGCGCAATTTCCAAATCACGAGAGAGTTTCGCGCAATATTTTCAAACTAAAGGGGTTTCGTGCAATTGACCCAAGAATTTTGTGATGTATATATGTATAGGAGGTGTTTTCGAAAGCTTTTAAGCATAATATTCTTTTCTTACATGGAGTCGAATACAATTTCTTTAGTGGAGTTAAATAATGTACAACTTGTAATAATATAAAATATCCTTATGGAAATTAATATACTTAATATTCAAAATAATAATTTAAATATAATTAATCTCATAATATTGGAGGCAAAAGTACTAATCATAAATTATGAACATGTTAAAAGCCAAAGTGGTCTTAAGAAAATTGCTGGTATCATGCTCAAAAATAATCATTTTGTATGTATTTTAATCGCAAAATTAATCCTATACGAATCATTTATTTTACATTTTTTTTAATACAAAAAAGACTTATTGTTAAGAAAATGGCCACTTTTGCAATAACATTTTGTATGTGAGCAAATATTGTGCGACTTATTTTTAAAAGTGCAACTGTTAATATGAGAACATAGTTGCATGCTTCTGTTTGAAATAGTTGCACGTTTCTATGTTGTATAGTTATACGTTTCTAAAATGCACTATGAGTGCACAGTGCACCCAGACTCACTCTTTCTATTTTGTAGTAGTATCCAAAAAAAGTTTGCATAGCCAATCGACGCGCCTAACTACCTATATATATGCCAATAATGTTCACTTTGGATAATTGGATATATCAAGAGAGATATTAATAGAGAGAGATGTTATCCATAAACTTGTCATGTGTTAATTATCAAGTGCCTTCACTACAACTTTCCACCATCAGAAAAAGAAGCAGCCTTCAATGTTCCTCCACACGGCCACCATCTCCTCTTCCCGCCACCGCATACGTGGAGGCGGCGGGGGCAGAGCTCCGGCGAGAACTGATGCCGAATCACATGACCGTAATCATGGACGGAAACGGAAGGTGGGCCAAGAATAGAGGGCTGCAAGTACAGGATGGGCACAGTGCTGGTGTGGTTGCACTCACAAAACTTATCATAAACTGTTGTGAGTTTGGGATAAAAGCTCTTACAACTTTTGCTTTCTCAACTGAGAACTGGACGCGCTCCCAGGTACTTAATTATACTTATGTGTGAAACTGTGCAACTTTTTTAAATATACAACATGTATTCAGTGACATAATTAAGTACACTTCAGTTGCACGTGCACAGAAGACATGCTCTATAAGTTATAAAGTATTTTTATTTTGTAGCTTTAATTCTTTAAATTTTTTTAGGAGGTGTAGGATAGATGAGGGGTATGACTATTCTTTCCTACCTTAAAATTTTTTATTATTTCAAATATTAATAAATAACTCGCTCGCTAAAACACGTGTCAAACTGTGAATGGAGGGAGTATTAATTTGCATGCATAATGCATTGTGTGTAATTACCTGACGCAGGTGGAGGTTGACTTCTTAATGAAGATTATCGAAAGTTTTATAAGATTAGAAGTAATGGATCTAATTAAACGGTATTATGCTTCTCGTTCTTCCTTTTTGTTATACATATCTTCCGCGGAGGGTTGCAGCCACGACAACAAAGGAATGACGCACTTAATAATGGCTTTGAACTACAGCGGACGCCGCGAAATATCAGAGGCATGCAGGAAAATTGCATCACAAGTAAAAGATGGGGTTTTAAGCGTAGATGATATCAGTGAAAGCTTGTTGGATCAACAAACGATGACGAATATAACTGCCTTCTCGAATCCTGATTTAATGATAAGGACAAGCGGCGAACTGAGAGTTAGCAACTTCCTGTTGTGGCAGTTGGCTTACGCCGAATTCTACTTTTTCGGCAAAGTGGTTCCTGATTTTGAAAAGGCTGATCTTATAGAGGCCCTTACTTCTTTTCAATCTAGAAACAGACGCTTTGGCGACCGCCCAAATTAGGTCTGAATATTCTTCGTTGTTATTCCAATGCTGTCAAAACACATGAATAAGTGAGAAGGAAATAACATGAATATTTTTCAAATTTCAATGGAACAGTAGAAAGAGTTTTTAAATTTTAGCTCAAAATGACTATTTTCATATACTGTGTTCAATGTCTACACATGTCATAATGTATACCAATTTGCTACAAGTATTCCTTAAACCCTAGAAACCCTACCAGTTATTTAATTTGAATTTAATAATGCTATGAAATCCAATACTGTGTTGTCCTTTCTATTAAGTATTATGGTCCAATAGACCACAGTCATGTGTGTTTTCATGCTTTGTATCTTTTTCATGCCCCTCAATTTTGCTCACGTGATTGACCTGTCACAGCATCCGCTGGAGAGTCTCAAATTAAAACAGCAAAATAATATTGTTTTCACCGATTTGAGATTAAAATTGGACATTGTCAAAGTTATTAGAACTAAATCGACGACAAAAAAACTTATGAAACTAAATCTATTTGAGGTCAAAGTCATGGGATCATTTGTGATTCAAACTCTAATAAATAAATAGGGAGAGTTACTATTAGATACCATTTATATAGAGCCCTTACTATTAGGTGTCATACTTTTTAAGACTTATACTAGGTCCAAAAAATAGGTAGAAATGACTTAAACGCCCTTAAATGCTCCAACAACCAAAATGGGGTCCATGTGCAGATTTAAAATCTGACACTTTTCTGCATCCCACGTTTTTAGTAATTTTATATTTTAAAAATTAAAAAATTGTAGATTTTAAAGTTCTGCACACTCGTAAAAAATTCTGCACACCCCCAAAATTGTAGATTTTAAAGTTCTGGACACTCCACATTTTTTGAATTATAAATTTATATTTTAAATCAACCCAAAAAAATTACATATTCGAGACTATTTTGCATATATATCGGTAAAAAATTCTACACACCCGTAAAGAGTTCTGCACACTCATTTTTTTTAATCATCTATCCTTTCATTTAATTAATTTTTTTCATTATAAAAAAGTTTTGCACACCCGTAAAAAAAAATTTCATACTTGTAAAAAATTTCTACACACCCGTAAACAATTCTGCACACCCGGCAAAAATTTTGCATCTATAACTCCAGAATTATTCAAACTACAAAATGTTGCATCAATTACTCAACAACCAAATCAAAAAATAAAAGATGCAATTTCTGGGCAGCGCGGTTTCCCTATTTCACAAGCCTGTTTCATCTGGTGTTTCATGCCTTGGATTTGCGCCACATGTCTATGGGCCGGGTGAACCATCTACACCCTAAACACTAAATAATAAACCCTACATAATGGCCTATTCGGGCCGGGTGACGGAGCGGAGTGGGCCGGAATAGACACGTGGCGCAAATTCAAGGCATGAAACACCAGATGAAACATACATGTGAAATAGGGAATCCGAGCCGATTTCTGGATCCAGTTCAAACTCCACAACACAACCAGATTTAAATTAAAAAGTAAAAAGAAAAATTACAACAAAAAAACAACAAAACCGTAAAAAAATACAATGAAAAAATTTGTCTCGATTCATTATATCTCTTAGATGTAGAAATTTTCCATTTTCTCTGATGCTTCATCCATTTCAATTTATTCCTGTCTGCACTCTTGGCTACAATAAGGGCGCATTCCCTCTGCAAATTCACCAAGAAATTAAATATAATTAATTAAGCCCATATATAAAATCAAATTAAAATATTCGAATGTTTTTGCTTCTGGTGCTTTTAATCTGGTGCGGCTCTGTTCCTTCCAATAAATCGCTGAATTGGAGTAGCACTTTAATAAGGAACGCATCGCTTATTAGTCTTCAATTGCTGCGGCTGAGTAGGCATGCTACGAGTGGGGTCCAATGAAAAGTAGCAGTTGATTTTGTTCTTCAAGTCATGGTCAACTTTGGTGGCTAATTTATTAATTCAAACTGAGCTGCTTGCTTTGACTATTAATAAAGCCACCACTTGCTGAGTCCAAAATAGTTTCCAGGCGGTGCTCCTCTGTTCGTCTTCGTTGCGCGGTGATGCACACCAGTCTCGATGTGACTTGTGGCGACGCGCCACCATTTTGCTTCGATTCGTGGCGGCGCGTCCCCTGCTACGTCTTCGAACCGTGGCGGCGCGTTGTTGTTCCTCTCAAATCGACGGATGCGACTCGTTCTCTTGCCTTCAGGTGAAGATGCGCCCCGCTCCGTGCGGCGGCGACATCTCGTGGTCTTGGGCTCCGATGCAGTGACGGTCATGCGCACGGCTGCACCCCTTGCGTCGATGTGTTGCAAACCTGCACTATTTCGTTTTGTGCTTGATAATCCTTCGAACTGTCTAATTAATCACCTTGTTGGACTCGAATATGTTGATGAATTAATTGGTTTAGTTCTAAATAAACTATGATTGATGAACTGTTGTTGAATTTTGTAAACGGTTGTCTCAAATTACAGATTAGATGCTGTCGGATTTGGATGATGATGAAGGGAGGACCATCTAGCAAATTGGATTTGACTAGGTTCTCCTATGCAATTTTTAAATTGCATTTGAGTCCTCGTAATTAAAATAATTAAAATCTAATTTTTAAAATAATAAAATGTTTATTTTTCAAAATTGAATTATTGGTTCGACCATAATAGCGACTAAGACAATAATTATTGTCTTTAAAACATAATTCCTAAAATGTCTTAGTGGCTAATAATAAAATTATTGTCTTAGTCGCTAATAATAAATCATATATTTCCAAAGTTATCCTTCTTTTAATTTTAGAAAATTAAATACCCCTACTTTTAAATTTACATTTGTTAATTAATTCTCTCTCATTCTTGTTTGTTTATGACAATTAAGTTAAAATCATGAAATGTGGTAACAAAATTATTTATTAATTAAAAGAAAATTTGACAATAATTACGTACATTATCTTAGTTCCAATAAAAAAAACTAAATGATCATTTATTTATGTTGTATTTATCACGTACATTGTCTTAGTTCTAATTTTGAACAACGAAGCTGTATTTATTACGTACACTCCACCAAAAAAGCCAATTTCCCGTTGTCAAAAAATAAAATAAATAAAACTAATCCCCATTTCTTTACATAGTTCATACTCGTTCAACTTCAAAAACATTCTCTCTCACCAATTTTTTTTCCATATAACTACTCCATTATAATAATCGAACTCCGAGAAAAAGAAGACAAAAAAAAGAAAGAATCTTGCTACCAGCCAGATGCGTGTTCCTGCTTCATAAATCTTCTTTCCTCGTTTTTTAATATTTATACAATCACCCCACTATTCCGACTTGCTATTTAACATCCAAGAGTAGTCAAAATTGCCGTCTTTTACTTTAATAACCAGATATAGGGCCCGTTTTGACACCGTTTATAAGTATTTAAAACAGCTAAGCTCATTAATTTTGTTTGACGAAATAAAGATGTTTAACATTTTATAAAATTTAAAACAAAATTTCTTTAGAGTAAGCTTCAAAAAATAAATTGGGATATTTCAACTTATTTTTCAAAAATTAAATAAGCTCTATCTTATTTCTACACATCCCGGTCCAAACCCGACTTGATTTCAACCCAACTCGTCCCATGCATTTTGACCGTTTGACTCTTACCGTTTGAAAAACCATCTCAATTTGTGCGACGGTTTTTCTTACCATCGTTAAAACTCGTGTTTCTTTTGTAGTGACGGTCCGTGCCTTGGGTTAGAACCACCACGAGCCATTTTTTTTTTGTAAATCGCTATTTAACGACTGTATTTTCTTGCCTTGGGTTATTACCATTAGAAATTGCGACAATTAGAAACCGTCAAAAATTCCGGCAGTTTGTACCGTCAAAAATACCGACGGTAGAACAGTCGTAGCCTTCAACGGTTGATGACGTCAGTCGTCGCAAATTCAGTGACGGTTTGCCGATGGTTTTTCTGATCCGGATTCTGGCCAATTTGAGATGGTTCAACCGTCGGTCAAACCCATTTTCTTTGTATTGACTTATTGTGCACAAAAATAATACTTAAATTCACCCGGTCAAACCCATTTTCTTTGTATTGACTTATTGTGCACAAAAATAATACTTAAATTCACCCGATGTTCTATTTTGTCAAATTTGACATGCGCTAGTTAATTAACCAAACAACTTGAATCTAGAGACTTGATAGATATTTTTGCCTATATATTTCGAGTTAGATATAGAATAGTGAAAGAAAGCCAGCGAATATTAATCCTCGGAAAATGGCAGATATTTGTATTAAGAAAAAACTCGATGGCAAAGTAGCCATAATAACCGGCGGTGCGAGTGGCATCGGCGAGGCCACCGCCTACCACTTCGCCAACCATGGCGCTCGTGCGGTGGTGATCGCCGATATCCAAGACGACAAAGGCCGAGTCGTAGCGGAATCCATCGGCCCAGGGCGGTGCAGCTATGTCCGGTGCGACATCGCCGTAGAGGAACAAGTCAACTCCCTCATTGACTGGACCGTCAAAACGTACGGCGGCCTCGACGTCATGTTCTGCAACGCCGCAACCACCAACGTCTCCGACCAGACCATTCTGGACCTCGACGTCTCGCAGTTGGACCGCGTGATGCGGAATCAACGCGCGCGGCACGGCGGTGTGTGTGAAGCTGGCGGCCCGCAAGATGGTTGAGTTGGGAAAGAGAGGTGAAAAATTAATTCATTTATATTATTTTCTGAAAAAATTCAATATCACTAAAAAAATGTGGAATCAATTCTTTTATATTATTTCCTCTAACATTTACCCTATCAATTTCACTCACTTGTGTAACGACTTCTCTTACTTCATTATTCGGATCTCTTGAAAGGAATCGAACTTGGGATGTGGGCTAAGCTTTTTGACTCTGATACAATAAAAGAACGTTTGAATTTTCAAAGAAGAGATCTAGGAATTAATTCGTTTATATTATTTTCCGTATCAGGGAGTATTGTATGCACCACCAGCATTGCGGCGTCAAGGGGCGTAGCGAAGATGACGGACTACTGCATGTCGAAGCACGCGGTGTTGGGGCTTGTGCGATCGGCGAGCATACAACTTGGAGTGCACGGGATAAGGGTTAATTGTGTGTCTCCGTCGGCGGTGGTGACGCCGATGCTGAGAGAATGTTTGAATATAAAGAACGCCGATGAAGTGGAGCAGGTTTGGGGGCCGATGATTAGGTTAAAAGGGGTGGCGCTGACCGTTGACCATGTGGCGGAGGCGGTGGCCTTTTTGGCTTCCGATGAGTCGGCTTTTGTCACGGGGCATGATCTAGTGCTGGATGGTGGCATCACTGTCTAGAACTAATTATTATGCGGATTTTAATTGGTCAATGCATCGACCGAATTTAAATAATTTGCTTCATTAAGCATTTGGTTGTATTTTCTTGAAGAATTTAATGTTTAATAAACGAAGGGAGTTTTGTGTTAGAGGGTGTAATACATGAGTCAATCATCTATATATTATATATGGTGTTTGGACCATGTTACTTTCATAATATGAGCCGTGCTTGCTTTGTGGCCAATGAGTCGGCTGACTCGGGCCTCAAAAAATAAGTAAATATTAAGGGTCCATATACTTAATATATAAGTATTATATACCTAAAAATATTTTGCATAATTTAAAGATGATGTTTTTTTTTGACCTCGTGTGTTTCTACCATGCTTCATCAGTATTTAGTGTCATGAATTTCTGGTTGTCTATTAATTTTTTTTGTGGTCAATTACAGTTTCTTTTCTTTTTATTTTAAGGAGTATTTAATTTATTTTCAAAAAGCTAGTATGAGTATTCCACAATTTGAATAAGCCTTGTAAATACAAAACTCATCCCAATATTATTATAAATAAGTAATTTATGAATACAAAATATAATTAGTTCGAATGATAATGATGAATTGTCTATATCATAATAATTATTGATGGACAATTACACCTATTTTCTAACATTATATATATTCAAATTTTATCTATAAAAGTAATTTATACTGAATGGTTATAATTTTTAAAAGCAAATAATTGAAGGATATGCATTTACTTTTTTTAAATTGTATTTTGGATCAGGCTCAAAAATACATATTAATTAATTTTAAAAAAATAAACTCTTTTAGTTTATGTATTATTTGACCGATTTTGGAGTGCATTTTTTTAAAAAATTGTACTTTGAGTCATGCCTAAAAGTGCATATTAATTAATTTTCAGAAGTGCATATTAATTAATTTTTCAAAAAATAATTTCTTTTAATTTCTGCACCGTTGGGCCGATTTGGGAGTGCATTTTGGGCTAAGCCCAGAAGTGCATATTAATTAATTTTTAAAAAATAAACTCTTTTAATTTATGCGTTATTGGACCGGTTTTGGAATGCATTTTTTTTTTCAAATTGTATTTTGAGTCAGACCTAAAAGTACATATTAATTAATTTTCAGAAGTGCATATTAATTAATTTTTCAAAAAACAATTTTTATTACTGCACCACTGAACCAATTTTGAAGTGCATTTTGGGCAAACATAATTGAATAAAATTGTAGGACATAAAATTGAATAAACACAAGTGGAAGGAAGAAGATGTTTCTAGTTTGGCAAGAACTGATGAGTAGACGCGGGTTTTTTAGGTTCAGAGAGAAAACACCAATTTACGGTGAAAAATATTTTTGTGATTTAATTTGTGAAAATTATCCGAGTGTTAGAGAAAATCCTTCAATTGAGAAATATTTGGAAAAATGAACTTGCCGTGGGTTTTTGACTGCTTAAAATATTTAAAGAACCCGATCAAAATAAACTTTGAAATTATTGGGGATGAAAAAACATGTAAAATAAATATCATGTTTATCTACACATAAGTATCTATCTTAATAAATATACTTTTAAAATATTAACTATTTTATAATTTTATTTGTAGAGATAAATATTTTATATTTATAAAAAAAAAATACATGAAATATTTAAAATAGGCGTTACATTAACAATCAACGGATCCAAATAAAATAATACTTGTAATACTTCAAGTTCAAGCAATATTAAATAAATTTAACCATGACATTTATCCTGCACAAATTCAACTAATTTGGCCCAAGTGACCGACGACTAAATGGTCTAAACCAATACTGGCCCATCTTAATAAATACATGACCAGCAGCCCAATATAATAATTAATTAGGCTTCTCTTTGGCCCAATTTGTCGAAATTAATTTTGCTCATGTAATACTTCCTTTTGCCCACTTCAATTGAAAATTGAAGGGCCCAAATTTCAACTAAAAATGGCCAACTCATATTTATAATCCAAGTCATGTTCTAACCATAATTTGTTATCTTCCGATTGTTAGAATTTTTTTTTTTTTTTTGGTCTCATGGGTACATTTCTACTCTACAATGTATAATAAATCCATGCAGCTTATTTATTATTGATATACAATTTATTTATATTTAACCGTGCAAATTATTTCCTATATTAATAGTTACATTATTTACAAAATTTAACCATTTTCTTTTCCTAATATCACTCACAAAAGTACTCATATTTGCCAAAAAAAATTGTTCGGTCAAGTTTACCATTTTTAGAAGAACAAAACAGGTAACTAGTTCTGCATAAATGTATCTATTACAGAAAATTCATTTAAAAAATTCACAAACAATTTTGTACAGAACTTTCCTGAGGCTCCAGTTTGATGGAGATATTTGGACCTATAATTTTATAAATCTATTGTCAAATTCTTTAATTAGGCTATGCTTGAATAAATAAATTGTACATTTCAATTTAACAAATTGTTTGTATTCTTTTTTTTTTTACCGATTACCACCTACTCCCCCGTCCCATGAGGACTTGAACACTGAAAATGACACGCAAATCAAGTAAAGTGAGTTTTAGTGGAATAAAATAAAAGTATTGTGAGTGTATTAATATTATGTTTGTTTCCATTTTAAGAATGTTCAAGTAATGTTGGGACGTCCAAATAAAACAAGTGTTTAAATAATGTTGGGACGGAGGGAATATTCCTTTTCTTTTTATGATGTGAAGCCGGTGGTGTTTGTATTTGTAGCGTGGCCACACATACACCTCTATTTAAACTAGAGATGTTAATTCGGGCCGGGCTAAACGGGTCGGCCCGTTTAAACCTATTATATGCAGGGTTAGGGTCGAGCAATGGGAGGCCCATTTAAAATCGGGTCTTTTTGGCCCGGACCGATTAGCCCGCGGGCTAAATGGGCTAGCCCGCGGGTTAACTGGGTCAGCCCGTTTAGCCAGTTTATATTTATATATACTCAATTTTATTTTATTTTTTATTTTCTAATTTTTTAATTAATTTTTTTTAAAGTTTTTTCACAAATTTAAATAAGGCAAAAATCAATTATGGTCAATCAATTACAAATTAAATATTTCTATTTGATTTAGTCAATTAATAATTAATCCTCTCCAATTCAATATTTTTTAACAGTTTTGAATTTCTATTGAATTGAATAAATAAGTAAAATATTAATCCAATATAAAATAATAATATAATATTTTTATAAATTCTATTATGAAATTTGTTCATAATATGAAACTGATATCATTATAATTATAAATTAATATTATGGTATTAATTTATAAATGTGATGATACAAATTTTATATTATTAATTAATTTTATGGGAACTTTGCTCAATTATGTTATTAAAGATGATGGGAACTAATTTTATATTTTGAACATTTGTTATTAAAGATGATGGGGCAGTCTGGATCGAAATTTTTGTCATTATGTAATGTTAATGTTTGAACTTTTTTTTTTTAATTTTTTTCGGAGCCCGTTAGGTGGCCCGTTTAGCCCGCAACCCGCTAGGGTTAGGGTTAGGTCTCAACTATTAGAGGCCCGTTTAAAATGAACCGCTTAAGGCCCGGGACCGTTTAGCCCATAGCCCTGTAGGGCTGGCCCTAATGGGTTAGGGCCGACTCGTTTAACAATACTAATTTAAACCAACTAGGCAACTACCACATACTCTTTTCTTTTTATGATGTGAAGCATCACAGGTTTGGAAAATTATAAAGAAATAATTTCACACCAGTTATAATTGCAAATTTTTTAGATGAGATGAATTTTTTTAATGATAATAGAATTTTTAGGTTTACGTTCACGTTTTGAGTTTAATTTACACCTGCTGGAAAAGTAGTTGATTTCATTTAAGAACATAGTACACTAGTTTAAAGATCAAATTAATTTAAGGATAGTTCATTTGATTTTTTAAATGTGTACGTCATTTTTTGCACTGATATGATATGGGTTTGGTAGAACTCACGGCTGAAATAGCTCCACCTCATAATTATATTTAAACATAATTATATTTGAATAGTTTCTGATTTCCTTTAGAAAGTGTTTTGACAATAGCCCCCATGGATTCAAAATCTAGCACACTGTGTTTTTTTATTACTCCTCCGTCTAAAAAACATGGTTCACCCTCTTTTCTCATACATACTACTAAAACATTTTATTCATCATGCTTTAAATAAGGAATTTTATCTATAACTTTCTTGTATATCTTTATTTATTGAAGGACAAACTGATTTTTTTTATATTTTAATATACATTAAATATGGATATTTTAGGGGTTCGGTTTTGTTGGGTGTAGGGTTTTAAGGGTTCAAATTTTTTGGTTTTTGAATTTTACAGGTTCGATTTTGTTTGATTGTTGTGTATTAGGTTGTTGGGTTCGATTTAGTAACTGATTTTGAGTTAATTTTCATTTTTTCAGCTGAAAAGCCATTTCTATTAGGCTTTTACACCCTCAAAGTGTACCATGGTGGAAAGAATAAAGATGAAGAACCATTTGAGTACAGTGGAGGGACAGTGAGTTTGTTTGACTTTGTGGATAAATTTAAATGCACAATTGATTATCTAGATAAACTATGTGAACAGTTAGGTTATCTAGGTAGAAAAGTGTATTATGGGAGGTGGAAGGATGATGCAATTCATTTAGTTGATGGCCAGGAGGATATATATATAAGTGTTTCAATGCCAATGTAAAGAAAGAAGTAACATTGTGGTTGGATGCTCAAAAATCACAGATCACAACTGCAGGGGAAGATGAGGTATGTGGTGACCTAGAGTTGTACACTGAGGCGGAGCTTCTGAGTCTGAAAACTGATTATGCACCAATACCTGTTAAGTCAGGAATGCTATTAGCTGTTGAGAGGGATCTTAAGCAGTATACTGAAATTCAAGTTGAGGTGATGAATGATGGTGAACTGATTGCTGAATTTATGGGTGAAACTGATGTTGTGGATGTTGATAGTCAATCTGAAAGTGATGTTTCTGAGAATCAGAGGGTAGAAGTTGATGAGGGGGTGGATTAAATGTTTTTGAAGCTGATGAGGGATTAAATCTGGTTGAAGTTGATGTTGAAGATGGAGCAAATCAGACTAAAGAGGCTCCAAACCATGATGATGATGATTTTTGGAAGATGAATTCATGGAAGCCTGAAGTTGCTCCAAATCAAGTGGAAGAAGATGAATTTGATCAAAATCAAGATCAATTCATGGAAGTTGATGATGATTTTTGGATGCCTGAAGAGGAAGATCCTGAAGATGACTTAGTTTCTCAGATGCAAATGCAAAAGAAGAAGAGGCAGTGCAAGCAAGTTGTAGTGGATGAAGATGACTTAGACCCTGATAGTGACAATGATTCTGATTTCATAGGTTCAGAGTCAAGTGGAGAAAGATTACTTGATGATATAATCTTTGATGAAAACATAGATGGTGAAGTTGAGTGGGCATGTTTGAAGTTGGCAGATGAGATAGGTGAGAATGAAAAAGAGCCTGGACAGTCTGAAGATGACAACATGGAAGAAGAATTGATAGATGATGAAGAGGTGGATAGTGTGGATGAGGATGAAGAGGAGGGAAAGAACACAGTGATTGATAGAAGCCTTGTCTTTAGGCCATCACAAGTCAGTAATCCTGACTTCTTTCTTGAACAAATTTTTACAACTAAGAAATTGTTCAAAGAAGCTATTAACTGTCATGGGGTCGGGACTGGAAGATCATTATTCTTTCTGAAGAATGATGGTAGGAGGATGTATGCAAGGTGTAAAGCTGAGGGTTGTGATTGGGGGATCAATGCACTTAAGGTGAAGGATGAAGAACACTATCAGATCAAGCACTACAACTCTGCACATGATTGTGCAAGGTAATATCATGTGAAGAATGTCAGCTCATCCTGGTTGGCAAAGACATTTGAAAATGAGTGGAGGTGTGATCCAGACAAGAGGGCTAGACCTTTTAAGAAGAAGGCAAGGCTGAAGTTGGGAGTTTACATCTCAGATACTCAGGCCTACAGAGCCAAGAACAAAGCACTGAAAAATATTGAAGGTGATAGTGCAGAACAGTATGGGAAATTGTGGGACTATGCTCAGAGTTTGCTTGAAAACAGCCCTGGATCAACAATCATTCTAAGAACTGAGGGGAACAGTGATGGGACTACACTCTTTAACAAATTTTATATTTGTTTGAATGCTTGTAAGAATGGTTTCAGATCTGGATTAAGGCCATGGATAGGAGTTGATGGTTGTCATTTGAAAGGGAGTTTAGGTGGAGTACTTCTTACTGCAGTTGGCATGGACCCTAACAATGATCCATACATTCTATCATATGCAGTGGTTGGTAGTGAGACTAGAGAGAATTGGGAGCGGTTATTGGAACTGTTGAAGGAGGATTTCATAGGTGATCGGGAGGGTAGCTTCATCTTCATGTCTGACAAGCAAACAGGTCTGATCCCTGCATTTGAGGGGTGCTCCCCAATGTTGAGAATAGATTTTGTGTAAGACATTTGCATGGGAACATGAAGAGGGCTGGCTACAGAGGTGATGAGTTCAGAAAACTCCTATGGGGAGCTGCTAAGTCTTTGACCATAGCCTCTTTTAATAGAGCAATGAGGAGGATAGGGGAGAAAGATATAAGATGCCTAGAGTGGCTTGCTGATAAGCCTTCTGCACAGTGGTCAAGATCCCACTTCTCTCCAGAAGCTAAGTGTGACACACTAGTGAACAACATGTGTGAGGTGTACAATGCATGCATTCTAGAATCAAGAGACAAACCAATTCTGACAATGTTGGAGTGGATTAGGGAGTACATAATGACAAGAATTCAATCCAAGAGAGAAAGATGTGAGACCAAATGGGAAGGGAGAAAGGTATGTACCAAGATCAGAAAAGTGATAGCACAGAGGAGAGAGGCTTCAAGGATTTGTCAGCCAGTAAAATCATCTGAACACAGCTATGAAGTATCAGGATTTGATGGTACAAGGTATGTTGTTGACTTGAAGGGACACAAATGTGACTGTAGGGAATGAGATGTCAGTGGAATCCCATGCAAGCATGATATAAGTGCAATCTGTTCTCAAGGGGAAGATGTAGAGGATTATGTACACAATTGTTACTCTGTTCAGGTGTACAATTCAGTGTATTCTCACTCTGTTCCCCCCATGAATGGTGAGGAGTTATGGAAGATAACTGGCTACATACCCCCCTACCACCTAATTTTGCAAAGAGGAAAGCTGGTAGGCCTAAGAGAAAGATGAGAGAATGTGCTGGTGAAGTAGAAGTGAACAATCAAGGAGAAGGCAGTCAAACTATGCCTAGGCAGCCTTACAAAGTCAAATGTTCATTTTGTCATGAAACTGGGCATAACAAGAAGGGCTGTAAAACGAGGAAGATTGCTGAGGCTATGATAGCTAATGAACAGAACAATGGAGTTGATGAACCTGAATAAATGACTCAAGGAGAAGACATTCCACCAATGACTCAAGGAGCTGATGAACCTGATGTTGTAAGTTCTCATTCAAAAATCCATTGAGACAGCCCACACAAACATGTCACCCGTGTACTTGGAGGTGTTAAGCCTTGACATCTTGATCAAGACTCGACGACTCATTCTTGCTCCCAACAAAAATAGAGAATTTATATGTATATATACAAAGTTTGGTATGCACCAGGTGCATCATGCAACTCAAATGTAATTTTAAATGGAAATATTTATTTTCATTGAATAGTATTAGTTGGTTAGCATTAGTTGTTTTTATTGAAAAATATTAATAATTTTTATAGAATAATATTAATTATGCAATAGTTGTGCGGTGCATGCATGTGACGTACAAGAGACTTACTTTATATAGTGCATGTTACTTTGATTATCGAAGGATGGGCCTACCCCAGCGATTGGCACCTCACCTAGGGCTGGCGAAGGTCCTAAGTACAAATTGAGGCTAGGCATTGATTGCCTCAAGCTTTCCATTTAACTTTAAGACTACGCTATTTTTGACCATATGATATTCGAATGTATCCATGGAGATACCTTTTCCCCCACGTTCGAATATATTTATGTTGAGACTTCATCCTCTACATTTGAGTTGCTTGTCCATTAATATTCATCAATATTAATTTGGACACAATTTTAAAAACGAATTCGAAAACTAAACACTTTGAATTCTAATAGACATATATTGTAAATGTATTAGTAATCCCTTGATCATAGTGATCCCTTGATTATAGCTAGTCCCTTGATTGTAGTAGGATCCCTTGATTATAGATAGTCACTCATATATAATTGTTGTACGTGTTCAGAGAAATACATTCCTACAAATTCACACTTGGATGATTTCAAACTCAATCATATACGAGTTTGAAACTTTGATTCTTTGGTCAAGATACCATAATTAAATTCCATTTCAAGTAGGATCGTAATTTCCATACCTTTTGACTCTTGAATAATTCTCAAGCAAATTATGTGTGAGTTTTGAAATACGACTAAAAAAGTAAAAGTGTTTTTTTTTTTTTTAAAGTTGGGTCAACTCTACACCCTTGAGTTGTATTTCAAAACAACCCTTATATGAGTCCAAAAGAATTTGGATTAAATTCAAAACACAATTTATGCTCTCAAGCACAATTTTATAAATGGGATCTTAATTGTCACCATTTATTCGTAAATAATTTCTAACTGGATTATACGTAGGGATAACGGGACGGGGTTGGCAGGGGAGACGATCTCCATCATGTCGCTGCTATATCGAGGAATCCTCGTCCCCGCCCAGCGAAACAAACGGGAAAAAATAGCCCCCATCATCGCCTTGTTGGGGATCCGTGCCTTTGTTGAGATTCCCCATTTCCCGTGCTCTGTAATTTTGTTCGTGCTTGCTTTCCTCTGTTTAGTAGCTTACGTATTGAAAATTTAATCACTTCAAAAGTATATTCATCCTAAACAAATTTCATTTTTTTGTATACAGAGTTTTATATCATTTTTATGCACCAGCAAATTTTTAAATACAAAAAGAGAAAAAATTAATAACATCGCTCAAATCCAATTTTTTGAATATATACAAAAAAATAAATAAATTAATATATGAATATATCCGAGTCCTCACAAAGATGAACCCCCATCCCCGTCTACGGCGTGTGACATTGAAATATTTGGGGATTCCTAGCCCCCTTTGTGGCGGATCATCACGGAAAACATTAATTCTTCGATTCACATACAATTTGTCCTCTTAAGCAAAAAGTATTTGATCGGACATCAAATTTTAATTTTATTTTAAAATAAGTTGCATGCTTCTAAAATATACTATGAGTGCACGGCACACCCGGGTGCATACAAGATCTAGCCCACTCTCTAAGATACAAATAGAAGCACTCTTTATTATTAACTACAAGCCATTTATTTAATTAATAACAACTATAAAATCACTCAATTTGACAATAATGTTCCTTTTTATATTTTCGTTCAATTTTAAAACTCACACCCCTAATACTATGCCCCTGCCCAAAACCTTCTCCCGTAGTATGAAAAAAGTGTTCAGCAAGAATATTTCCCTCATCTCTCCTATCCTTGATTATGAAAATTTTTAGATCTGCAATTTGGCCATTTTCTTAATACCTACATTTATCATTGTATGGATTTTTATACCCATTTAACAATTTTCTCATATTTAAAATTTAACTAAACTTTATGGGGAAATACACATAATTTTAAAAAATAATATGTGAATTGAAATTTAAATATAAATTTATAAATAAGAATGCTCGAGCTATTTATCCACGAAAGCCTGATAATCCTATTTATCCTTTTATAGATACACATGAACAGATCTTGTTTATCCTTTTATAGTTGCACATACGATACAATTTGCATTGTCAAATTTAAGATTTTATATAAAAATTCTAAAAACATTTACAAATAAAATAAATCTCTTAAATTGTGTTATTCAAACAAATTGACGCTGAAATTTCTTAATTTATATGTGCAATATTATTTTGCACATACGGATTGTGAATATGTGCAAAAAAAGATTGCACACAAAACTAATTATTTTTCATAAGTAAAAAATCAATTTCACATAGTATAAATATATTTGCACATGTGTAAAATTAAATATTTTGCATATTAATACTAAATATTTTGCACACTGAGAATGATGTGATCGTCGATAAAAGAATTTCAATAATTGAGACCGGTTTACTTCTAAATAATTGAAATAATTTTTTGAAGAAAAGAATGAGATTATTATTATTATTATTTTGGAAGGGAGGGGAATCTGAATCAGTTTAAAGAATTTCCCCCAAAAATAATTGAAATGAATAGGCGGTTAGTAAGATTAAAATGGGTAAAACACAATGAGAATTGTATCTATTATGTTGTATCTTTAAAGATGGGGACTCAAAAGTTGTACACTTGTATCTAAGAGCAATTATCCCAAAGTCGAAAAATGACCCTAATTAACCCAATTTAAAAGTTTTCTTAAATGTGGAAAAAAAAAGTGTCCAAAATGTAAATTTTTTTTAGCCACACTTGCATGGGACGGTTTCATGATGAGATGTAATATAATTTGGGAATGACGCTTTAACACTATGGGAGGGATGAATGTTGATTTGTGCTAATTTATATTCAGTCTCATGTATGAGATCGTCTCATATGAGTTTTTGTCATTTTCTTTTTATTTAAAGTTGCATGCACCAAGTGAACCGTGCAACTCAAGTGCATTTTTTAAATTGTCTGTCAGAAACGTTCAATTTGTTAACACTGAAATGTTCAGTTTATTTTACATTGAACAAGCTGAACGTTTTAGTGTAAAATAAATTGAACGTTTCATATAAACAAGTTGCACGTTTTAAATATATATTTGAGTTGCAGAAATTTGGTGCACGGGAGATATAATTAAGTTTGTAATGAGATATAATGCACATATATATTAATATTACAAAATACAAAAAAAAAAAAACTATGAAAGTTAATTAATCAATCTATTAAGAAAATAATCTCTACATATTTCCCAACCCAGATGTACACAAACTCGTGTGTTGTAGACTTGTAGTCGGCGAGCAGCCGAGGGCCGACAGTGGCGTACACGATTCGGTTGGAGTTCGTTCTTCTTTAATACTCCCTCCGTCCTATTTTTTATTATCCGTTTACTGTAGACACGGAGATTAAGAAAAAACAAGAGATAATAATATTAAATGGTGTAAAATGGGTAAAGTGAGTTCGGTGGAGGAAAATAATAGTATTAAATGGTATAAAGTGGGTTTGGTGGAGAGAAATAATAATATTAAATAATATTGAATGTTACTTTATTGTCTTATTTGGAAATGGATAAACAAAATCAGGACGGCTATTTATTGAAAGCGAATAATCAAAATCAGGACGGAGGTAGTAATTAAGATAAAAATTATTTCTCATAAAAAAAAATTGTCTAAACTTGCACAAATTAACATTTATTTCTTTTAAAATTTTAAAATATCATGCTTAAATTATGTTTCATCTCATTATAGACACGTCTTACACAAGTGTAAGTACCTTTTAAATTAATGATGTTTCGATTCTCTAATTTATTTACTATTTAAATGATGTTTTGGACTTATAAAAAATGACATTTTATATTTTTTTAATGTTAATTAATTATATTTCTTTTTAATTTGCCTTAAATATTGAAAATACGTTGATAGACATATTTTTCTAAAAGTTAATGTGGAATTGTATAGCAATTAGTTAAGAGTATAGTAGGAAATTAATATTTTTTTTTAATATGTGTTCATTGATCAAAATTAATTTTTTTTTTAATACGGTAAATTGAAACTTTCTCGACTTTGTAAGTAGACTCAAAGCGTCATCTTTTGTAATATACCATTTAATTACTTGAAAGATGCAGCTCACAAGAGTATCTATTCCCACAAGAGTTGCGTTCTTTTTAAGATGCGTGTCTCATGGAAGATATTCTAATTAATTAACATAAAGTAATTAAATCAAATTAGTAGATAAATAGATAAACATATATTTAATTATTATCTTAAAAGGCATTAACCAATTACGTAAAATTAATAACTTACTATATCTTTTAAGAATTAAGATGTCTCATCCTACTAAATCAACATCATCTCCTGTCGTCAAGCGTGGATAGCTCAAGTGGTTAGAGCTTCACTTGGGTTGTGGTTCCAGTTGCAGTGCGGTTGCGGTTCCGAGTTGCTGTTTCGAGTGGTTCCCCTCTTGTTGTGATTACGGTTCCGATCTACATCGAGATGAAATGATATTGTCATGTGCCCGATGGTAGAAGGAATTATTGTAATTAATTATGTTTGGAAACTATTGTAATTGCTTGCCTTTAAAAAAAAAACATCATCTCCGGTCATTCCATTCAAACTACCAACGATGTACGTGACGAATCCAGAAAAAGCACAAAAATAATTTATATAAAGAGTATATTTTCTGTGAATCCAAGTTCACGTGATGCATATGTACTATTATTATTAATATGTATAAATACCATTATTGTTTAAAAAATATTTGATTTTTTAAACGATAATAGTGCATATACATAACAATGATAGTGTGTATGCATACCAATGATATTACATACACATTACAGTAATTGTCGACGAAAAAATGTTCAAATAAAAAATATACTAAGAAGTTATTCCTACATAAAAAAGTAACCATTCAAGTTTATTACACGTCTGAAACCTACGAATTTTTATGAGATGAAATATTTGCATAACTGGCCATTATAACACTATAAAAAATTTATTTAAATTATAATGTATCTATAAAATAACTATTACTCCTAATAAATATAATATATTTATAACATATGCTAAAAAAAACTATGGGGCACGTAGGTCCGTAATTGAATTACATTTACATGCCAACAATCAGAATTCACCAATCAACTACATTCTATTAATGCTTTAATTATTATCATCTTTCAATGGTCGATCATAACCAACAACTTATAATGACAAGAAAACAATAATGAAATTTGTAGGGTGGTGTTTGTAATTGTAACGTGGCCACACATCCATCACACAAACCAACTACCACCCATTCTTTTTCTTCTTCACATGATGTGAGGTGGTTTCAGCCGCTCGGGTCTGTTAGTACGGGAGCATAGTAAATGGCTGAAAATATAATAAAACGAAAATTTAAAACTCGTGGTAAACACGATTTTTTTATTATAAATTATGTTATCCATTCTCGGTGCTAGTGAATTAGAAAATAACAATCAAAGAACAATGACATTAACGGTCTTGCTTAAATCTAACTGAGATATTGCTTGAGTTTATCACGGGAATAAAAATGAAATTTTGAACAAGAATATAATTTAGTAGAAAAATAATAGCAATTGAAGGAATGGTATCCAATATTTCCCAATTCACACGTTTCAAGTTCTATGTGTTGTGTCATTCAACAACATCTGACATGCTACTTATAGCATTAGGAAAATCGATTATTGGAGCCTGGCCTTATTGAGCCACTAATGGCTTAAAATTTACAATTCATATTTTATTACCACCTAAAGAATGACCCATTATATCAGTTGTAACGTTTAAAAGGAATGTTATAATGTACTACTTATAGACAATTTAAACAGTTGTTCGGTTGTAGACTTCGAGTCTCATAGCACAGCAGCCCATGAATAGAAAAAAAAAACGAGGCAAAAGCTAGCTAGCTTGTCAGTCCGCCATCAAGCCAGTGCGACATTTGTGTACGCAGGTCGAGTTCGCACACAAGTTCGGGATTCAAAGACCAATTTCGGTAAAGATTTGCCCCCCTGCGCGCACTCGTGGAACTCTAATAATAATTTACAAGCTACAAATAGGTTTCTCCTTATATACCTGTTGTGCGAGGTAAAAATAGCTGATGGAGACCCACCTCGGGAGCGACCTGCCTATGTCATCCTCTATCAGCGCAATACGCCGAGCTCGCAACGAGGTCGGATTTATTCCCAACTTCAGGCGACCAAGCACGATCTTTTCCGAGGTTAATTGGTTTAGAACAAGGTCGAAGGAGAAGACAATGAGAATTAAATGCGACGAAGTACAGAAGCAGTGTATCAGGGCAGGGTATCTTCCTTAAAGGGGGAAGATATCAACATAAACGATGAAGTGACAATTTTAGGTACCCATTTTAGAGAATGATCAAAGGCGTCAAACAAGAATCCCTAGGTTTGTTCAGGTGTCACCAATCTAATTAGTGGTCAAGCTCCTGCGAGATCCGGCGGAAAATGTGGCAGCTAGGGAGTAAACTATGATGTAGTATCACATGCATTAAATGAAGATAATCTGATATTTTAATGACCAAACTGTAGCTAGCTAGAGAGTGAGATCCACTCTCCTGAAATGTACTATAAATAGAGGCATTCATGTCATAATAAAGTATACGAAAATTACCTACCAAAACTCTCTTGAATTCTCTTTGGAACATTCATTGAAGAACATTCATTGTGTTCTTCATTTATTACCAATCATCTACATTTATAGCTTTACAATCACATTTATTACTTGTATGATTAGTCAAAACCTTAAGTCACAATAAACAAATCTCTCTCGATAATTTGGCTATCAACAATTTGCAATTACATATTTTCTAACAAATAATTGGGTAATGATAAGTCGGGTTTAGTGTGTGATTTATGTGCTTATTTTAATAATTTTGTCGTTATTATTTTACTATTTATTTGCATTTACCCCATCGACTTTAGGTAGTTTGCTTTCGTTTACTTTGACATTGTATTTTTAGTGAATTTCAAGTTTTTTTGGAAACATTTTGATAAAAACTTACAAAAATTAAAGAACGATCTACTTTTTTAAGGGTCCCAAATCGTGCTAGCACGATCTGAATACCCAGTAATACAGAAAAATGAACAGATCTGATAGGAAGAACATTGTTAAAATTATTTAGAAAGAGAAAGAAGGAGATAGCGGTTGCTCAAACCCTAGCCTCCCTAATTTAAAAATGCTATAAATGAGGGTTTTCTCAAATGCTAAAGGCAAAGATTAAGTTTTTTTTTTTTAACGGCTCTTTTCTAGTTTTCAAATTAAAGCAATGTGCAATTTTAACAATATAAGTAGTTAGAGAATGACGCAATTCTAAAACACAAAATAGGTGGGCATGTATGTTTAGGATAAAAATCATATTTCTCATTTGTTTTTCTTTGACATGTCAAAAATATTTCTTGTCCCACAGGGACCATCGTTTTTACATACTACATAAAGTTTCACAACTACTTTCCAATAGCATCCATAGTGTTCAAAAAAATCGAAACAAAGTTTTCTTATCTTTATCTTCTCTCCTTTAGTGTTATATGTGCGAGTTCTCTGCTTTTATCTAATACTAGTTCACTTACACAAGCAATGCAAGTTATCCGTCAGTATGCAATAATAATTGATATGTTTAATTTTTCTTTGAGTTGTAGAATAATCAGAAATTTGTCGGTCAGGGTGCAATAGTAGTTAACATGTTCAAATTTATTTTAGTTTGTACAGTATGAATTATTAAAATGAAGTTTTTCATGCACTTAAGTCTTTGTCGTAATATATATTGGAAAACAAAATTCTTAGAAATTTAACAATAAAAGAATCTTCTATGATGATAGCCAATAAATTTAATGAAACGAAAGTCAAAATTCTTAGAAATTTTAGAATAAAAACAACTATTATGATGAAATTAGAAAAACTTAGGGTCCAGTTGGTATGACTAGTGAATGGTAATGGATATCATTAAGGGTCAATCACTAAAGATTATTGATTGCATTGTTGTTGCTTGGTTAGAATATGAACAATGAGTATCATGTGAGGTGGATTGAGTGGGTGAAGGTAATCAATTGCTTGCTTCTATTTCTATTACTTGCGTATCAATATTACCTAGTTGGGGCGGACGCAGAAATGTAGCCTAGTCAGGGCAAAAAATAATTGATAAAAAATATTTAAAAAATAATTCTAAATTAATTAATATTTTTAATTACAATTGACTACTAACAGTTTGTTAAATTGACATTTATTCATTAATTTCGAGCCTAATTTTTACACTACAATAAAATAAAAAATTGACAATGGAATTTTCTAACATGGCTATGAAAATTTTCAAAAAAAAATAGTTTAGTCTTTAAATAGTGATATTTCTTACGGATTTTTAATATTCTAGTAGGCAACATATTGTCTATGAATTGTCTACGGATTCTTAAAGGAAAACACCTACAAGCAAATTGTCTACACATTTGTAATTTTTATAGACAAACAAATTACCTACACAAATAATTTTGTAGATAATTTACGTTTTCGTGAAACAATTACACTTGTAATTTAGAGTAATTTGGAATTGTCTACAAACAAATTTACCTATAAATTACAATTTCAATGACAAATTGTTTGTAGGTAATTTGAGAATTGAAAATGTTTATATGATTAGAAAAAATTGTAGGTAAGTTGTAGACAATTCTTACTATTTAAGAACGATATTATTTTTAACGAAAATTTCGTAGACATATTGAAAAATTCATAGGCAAATATCTATTATCTTATAATATTAAAAGTATTTATGGAATTTAATTTTTTTAAAGGTATACATGATATTTCAAAATTAAAATTGAGGTGGGACAATTGCCCCACCTGGCCTAAGTGTGTGTCTGCCCATGTTACCAAGCAACATTATTAAAAGTAATTATCATTACCCACTTCCATTACTCCCAACCAAGCGGGCCCTTATTCTATTTTGAATTTCTAATTAAAAGTTTTAATTTACCTCTTTACGTTAAAAATTCTTTGTTCCAAATAATTTTTTTCGGATGTTTCTCTTTTGATTTGGTCAGAACTTTTGTATTTTATATGGAAATTTCATTGGAAAGCGCCACATAAAGGTGACCGTGAGAAATACATGTTTTTGGGTCGTGAGCCTTTTGGCTATATAAAATCATGAAATGATTCTATTTCATTTAAAAGTTTAAACTTGTAAAAAGATGTGAAATTAATTTAATTATATTATTTTCCCAAAATAAATCAAGTAAAAATTACTTTAAAACTGCAACCTCCTCAAATATAAAAAAATTAGCATGATGCTGCAACAGGCAGCTTTTCACATTGTATTTCAAAATCATCCCTCGAGTTAAGCTATGAATAAATTAAGACCACCACTTGACATGAAAAAAAAGGGTTAAGATAATAAATTTATATAATTAGAGGGATGCCCATATATATAGATTAAAACAATACATAATACTCAACCAATTAACAATTTAATATGAGAGAACGTAAACATGAACCTAATTTGGCTCTGATATTGTGCATGTAATACATTCATTTATATTATTTTTTTAATAAATGTGTACTCACTCCAATCAGTTTCAAAATGGCGAAAACTGATGAATTTCGACAACTTTGATGTCCACACTGAGTTGCAATCACAAGGCCTAGAACTAACTGCCTTAGTAAACTCCAAAGTCCAAATGTTGGATGGTGCCCGCGGTATGCACGTGTGTGGTCGCTTTCTTGGCCACTTTAAGTAAATTATTCATCAATAATATGGAACTTTAAAAAAAATTCATAACAAATTCATATATTTTTCTAGTTTTTAATTTTATTTTTTGATATAATATTTTGTTATTAAATATATATAACTAGATCTAATTTAAAAATAATAATAATTTAAAAATTAGAAATACTCTAATCAAAATTAGTAGAAATGGAGGATAACATTATACCCCCCACATGCAAACAAGAAAAACAAAATTAAAATTTTATCATTTGAATTACATAATATTTGTTAATATTTTAAAATTTTATGACAAAATTAGTATCAATGTTTTAATATAAAAAATTGTTATTAAATAAGTATATATTTAAACCAATTATGACGGTTACTCATTAATATCAAAATATTGAAGAATTTCTTCTTTACGCGCATGATGTATAATTCACAATATATTGTACATAATGCTGTTTTTAATTTTTGTAATTTTGCATTTTAAAAATTATAGTCATGCATGCTTTATTAAATGAAATTTATGTTACCTGAAAAGACTTTTCCAAAGGATAAAATAAATTCTAAAGAATATATCTATAAAAAAAATTCAAATTTGTGATAGAAATTAGTGTACTAATATGATTAAATCTAAAAATAGATAGAAATATAGGGAACAAAAATGAACATACTGATGCGGCACTGCCGAGTAATAAATTATTTCCAGAACCAGTAATAAATATTCCAATAGATCATTTTAACAAATACAATACATAAATGAAATTGACAAGACATATGATGGGATATATATATATATATGAGTTTTTTGCACTTTTGGTCCCATGAACCACACCATGTTTTAGATTTAGTCCCACCACTGGCAGATTTAGTCCCACAAAAATTTTAATTTTCAAATGTAGTCCTACAATTTAACCAGTTTGCACATTTGGTCCCAAAATTAAACGGCGCTTAACGGCATCTCGCTAACAGCAAAACGGAGACTTTTAAACCTCTAATTAATACGTGTTAAATACTAATTTGTCTTAACAAATTAATTAAACTCAAAAACTTAAACTAATCCTAAACCATCAACTAATTGAAACCAACTCACACACACTACACACACTCGATAGAAAAAAAGAGGGAAAAGTCGAGCAAACCCTAAAATCGCGGCCAGGAACCGAAAATCGGTAGAGGAGGACGCATTCTCAAGAAATTTCCGTCACATTGCTCCTCCGCTCAATGTTGCGAAGGAAGAATCTCATTAAGTTTGGAGTTGTTGATTACTGTAAGTATTCGGTCCCAGTTTTTTTAATTTTATTCAATGTTTTTGGGGATTTTGTGTTGGGTGTTCCATTTTAGGGATAAAACCCCTCTTGGCTTTCGATTTTCATTGTTTATTACGTACTAGGGTTCGATTTTCAGTTGCAATTTTATGTTTTTAGTTTTTTCACAAAAATCGATTTTGGGGATTTTCATTATTTATCCGCGATTTTATTGGGTGTTGGGTGTTATAATTTGTTGGGTGTTCTATTTTGTTGGTGTTGGGTTTTAGGGGTTCAGTTTTGTTGGGTGTAGGGTTTTAAGGGTTCAAATTTTTTGGTTTTTGGATTTTACAGGTTCGATTTTGTTTGATTGTTGTGTATTAGGTTGTTGGGTTCGATTTAATAACTGATTTTGAGTTAATTTTCATTTTTTCAGCTCAAAAGCCATTTCTATTAGGCTTTTACACCCTCAAAGTGTACCATGGTGGAAAGAAAAAAGATGAAGAACCATTTGAGTACAGTGGAGGGACAGTGAGTTTGTTTGACTTTGTGGATATATTTAAATGCACAATTGATTATCTAGATAAACTATGTGAACAATTAGGTTATCTAAGCAGGAAAGTGTATTATGGGAGGTGGAAGGATGATGCAATTCATTTAGTTGAGGGCCAGGAGGATATATATATAAGTGTTTCAATGCCAATGTAAAGAAAGAAGTAACATTGTGGTTGGATGCTCAAAAATCACAGATCACAACTGCAGGGGAAGATGAGGTATGTGGTGACCTAAAGTTGTACACTGAGGAGGAGCTTCTGAGTCTGAAAACTGATTATGTACCAATACCTGTTAAGTCAGGAATGCTATTAGCTGTTGAGAGGGATCTTAAGCAGTATACTGAAATTCAAGTTGAGGTGATGAAGGATGGTGAACTGATTGCTGAATTTATGGGTGAAACTGATGTTGTGGATGTTGATAGTCAATCTGAAAGTGATGTTTCTGAGAATCAGAGGGTAGAAGTTGATGAGGGGGATGGATTAAATGTGTTTGAAGTTGATGAGGGATTAAATCTGGTTGAAGTTGATGTTGAAGATGGAGCAAATCAGACTGAAGAGGCTCCAAACCATGATGATGATGATGATTTTTGGAAGATGAATTCATGGAAGCCTGAAGTTGCTCCAAATCAAGTGGAAGAAGATGAATTTGATCAAAATCAAGATCAATTCATGGAAGTTGATGATGATTTTTGGATGCCTGAAGAGGAAGATCCTGAAGATGATTTAGTTTCTCAGATGCAAATGCAAAAGAAGAAGAGGCAGTGCAAGCAAGTTGTAGTGGATGAAGATGACTTAGACCCTGATAGTGATAATGATTCTGATTTCATAGGTTTAGAGTCAAGTGGAGAAAGATTACTTGATGATATAATCTTTGATGAAAACATAGATGGTGAAGTTGAGTGGGCATGTTTGAAGTTGGCAGATGAGATAGGTGAGAATGAAAAAGAGCCTGGACAGTCTGAAGATGACAACATGGAAGAAGAATTGATAGATGATGAAGAGGTGGATAGTGTGGATGAGGATGAAGAGGGGGGAAAGAACACAGTGATAGATAGAAGCCTTGTCTTTAGGCCATCACAAGTCAGTAATCCTGACTTCTTTCTTGAACAAATTTTTACAACTAAGAAATTGTTCAAAGAAGTTATTAACTGTCATGGGGTCGGGACTGGAAGATCATTATTATTTCTGAAGAATGATGGTAGGAGGATGTATGCAAGGTGTAAAACTGAGGGTTGTGATTGGGGGATCAATGCACTTAAGGTGAAGGATGAAGAACACTATCAGATCAGGCACTACAACTCTGCACATGATTGTGCAAGGCAATATCATGTGAAGAATGTCAGCTCATCCTGGTTGGCAAAGACATTTGAAAATGAGTGGAGGTGTGATCCAGGCAAGAGGGCTAGACCTTTTAAGAAGAAGGTAGTGCTGAAGTTGGGAGTTTACATCTCAGATACTCAGGCCTACAGAGCCAAGAACAAAGCACTGAAAAATATTGAAGGTGATAGTGCAGAGCAGTATGGGAAATTGTGGAACTATGCTCAGAGTTTGCTTGAAAACAACCCTGGATCAACAATCATTCTAAGAACTGAGGGGAACAGTGATGGGACTACACTCTTTAACAAATTTTATATTTGTTTGAATGCTTTTAAGAGGGGTTTCAGATCTGGATTAAGACCATGGATAGGAGTTGATGGTTGTCATTTGAAAGGGAGTTTAGGTGGAGTACTTCTTACTGCAGTTGGCATAAACCCTAACAATGATCCATACATTCTATCATATGCAGTGGTTGGTAGTGAGACTAGAGAGAATTGGGAGTGGTTCTTGGAACTGTTGAAGGAGGATTTCATAGGTGATCGGGAGGGTAGCTTCATCTTCATGTCTGACAAGCAAAAAGGTCTGATCCCTGCATTTGAGAGGGTGCTCCCCAATGTTGAGAATAGATTTTGTGTAAGACATTTGCATGGGAACATAAAGAGGGCTGGCTACAGAGGTGATGAGTTCAGAAAACTCCTATGGGGAGCTGCTAAGTCTTTGACCATAGCCTCTTTTAATAGAGCAATGAGGAGGATAGGGGAGAAAGATATAAGATGCCTAGAGTGGCTTGCTGATAAGCCTCCTGCACAGTGGTCAAGATCCCACTTCTCTCCAGAAGTTAAGTGTGACACACTAGTGAACAACATGTGTGAGGTGTACAATGCATGCATTCTAGAAGCAAGAGACAAATCAATTCTGACAATGTTGGAGTGGATTAGGGAGTACATAATGACAAGAATTCAATCCAAGAGAGAAAGATGTGAGACCAAATGGGAAGGGAGAAAGGTATGTGCCAAGATCAGAAAAGTGATAGCACAGAGGAGAGAGGCTTCAAGGATTTGTCAGCCAGTAAAATCATCTGAACACAGCTATGAAGTATCAGGATTTGATGGTACAAGGTATGCTGTTGACTTGAAGGGACACAAATGTGACTGTAGGGAATGAGATGTCAATGGAATCCCATGCAAGCATGCTATAAGTGCAATCTGTTCTCAAGGGGAAGATGTAGAGGATTATGTACACAATTGTTACTCTGTTCAGGTGTATAATTTAGTGTATTCTCACTCTGTTCCCCCCATGAATGATGAGGAGTAATGGAAGATAACTGACTACATACCCCCCCTACCACCTAATTTTGCAAAGAGGAAAGCTGGTAGGCCTAAGAGAAAGATGAGAGAAGGTGCTGGTGAAGTAGAAGTGAACAATTAAGGAGAAGTCAGTCAAACTATGCCTAGGCAGCCTTACAAAGTCAAATGTTCATTTTGTCATGAAACTGGGCATAACAAGAAGGGCTGTAAAACGAGGAAGATTGTTGAGGCTATGATAGCTGAGGAACAGAACAATGGAGCTGATGAACCTGAAGAAATGACTCAAGGAGAAGACATTCCACCAATGACTCAAGGAGCTGATGAACCTGATGTTGTAAGTTCTCATTCAATAATTCTGTTTTATCTATACTTTTCTCTAAACTGATGAACCTGTACATTTGTAGGAGGTTCCTCTGATCAAAAGGGCAACCACAAGGAAAGGTAGGGCAAAATTAGTTGTTGTCTCAAAGAAGAAGAATTCAGTCTCAATTGGAGAATCTTCAAGGAGTGCAGCAGGGGATGTATGATTATGTCATTTTTTATACAGTTGCTCATTGTATTTCTTTTTAGGTTCATTACTAATCCATTGGGTTTACAGGGGTCAGCTACATCATTTGCTCCCAACAGCTTTATTGGAGGAGGACCAGTACAGAGGGTTGAGCATGTAAGAGTGTTTTTCTTGTTTTTTAGGTATCATAGATTCATATGTTCATAGAATAACATGTTCTTAGTTGTTGCATGTTTCAATTATAGGTTCAGAGTTCTGCTTCTTTTACTCCCAATAGTTACATTGGAGGAGATGTGGAGGGTCCATCTCTGGGAGATTCAACAGTGGCTGATAAGGATGGAATGAGTGTCACAACAATTGGGGGTAAGAAGTTTGTCACACAGACCAGTCTCACAAAAGCTACCATGTCAAAGAAATTGAAAGGTAAAAAGAAGTAGATGAGGGTTTGGGTAGGTTAGGAGGATAGTTTTTTGTCTTTTAAGCCACTACAATCTCATTGTCTTTTATAGTATACTGAAAACTCAAGTTTTGTGCTTATAATGGTATCAGATTGTGGTGGCTTAAGATTGGTGGTACATTTGACTTATATTTTGCTACTGATTGGTGATTTGGTATTAATGGGGTGGAAGTGATGTATATTTTGCTGCAGATTCATGGTATATTTGGCTTTTAATGCTCTTAGTATTTGCTATTCATGGTATATTTTGTATTTTGTATTGATGGTATCTTGGTTTGAATTGTTTGTATGTATTAGATGGTATTTGCTTAGTTTCTTGTATTTTGTATTTGAGTGCTGTAGATTGTTTGGCTGATCAGTAGGTTAGCATAAAACATAGACAAGATAGGACATTACATTAGATATCATTAGAACATTACTAATGGGACATTACATTAGATAGCTTTAGGACATTACATAAGATAGGATATTAGTCCTAGAACATTTCAAAAGGCAACCAAAATAGGAATCACATTCAGATGCAAGAAACTAAGCAAACCATTGTAAGGCCCTAGATGCAACAATAAGAAGTATTACAACCAAAAACAGTTTTTTCAATTTCAGTAGTTCCTTGATTGCTTTAGTCAGAACCTTGGTTTCTTGAACCAGAATTTTCATCTCCTCAATCACCTTAGAGTCAGTGTCTTCACCAACCCCCTTATTGGTATCTTCAACCCCCTTATTGCTATCTTCAGCCAAAAAAAAAAAAAATCACATCCACCATTTTCACTTAGGGAGTCGGAACAGTTATGAAATAGTCTTCCTCTACTTCTAGGCTTCTGAGAAACGTACGTACGACAAGCTTTCCCACAATAGCAAATAAAGTTGTGTCGGATTCGAGCAGAAGATGAGGAAGACATGGTGTGTTTAGGTGTTTTTCTTGTTGAATGTGTGAATATATGTGGAATGTATATATAGCAAAGAGGAAAATCTAGGTTTTGGGTTGAAATTGGTGGGAAAAACTTGATTTTTCCACCAATTTTTGACAAATTTCAATCTTATGAGACTGAAATTGACAGTAAATTGGCGCACAAATGTTGTAATTGGGTAAATTGGCGCTCAAATGTTGTAATTGGGAAGAAATGGAACCTATGGGACCATATGTGCAAGTGGGCCCAGGTAATTAATTGGTTAATTATGTGTTAATTATATTTCATAACGTATGAGACTAAAATTGTCAGTGGTTGAAAGGTGGTTAAGCTTTAATTGAGTATTAATTATGTCTCATAACTTATGGGATACATTTGCAAAGACATTTAACTTAAAAAAATAATTACGCGGGACTACATTTGAAAATTAAAATTTTTGTGGGACTAAATCGAAAATATGGTGTGGTTCATGGGACCAAAAGTACAAAAAACTCGGATATATATATTCAAACTAAATTACATTAAAAATAAAAAATAAAAACGAAAACTCGCAATCACACGACACATGCATATTTATTAGTATTAATTATACTATTTCAGCGAACCCTTTAATTGCTAGGGACGCTATGCAGCACCACCGTCTCCACCGTGAGGCCCGGCCCGAACCCGAACAGCACGCCCCACTCGAGTCCTTCTCCGGTGGAGCTCTGCCCCTCCTTGGCGGAGGACTTCCTCATCTCATCCAAAATAAACAGCACACATGCACTCGACATGTTTCCGTATTCACTCAACACGTGTCTTGTCGACCGCAGTTTCTCGGGCCTCAGGGCCAATTTCGCCTCCACCTGCAATGGCAGAGCAGGATAAAAAAAATAGGGCATATTGAAATAAATATGTTATTATAAAAAAAATAAAAGTTTAGTTACAAATTAAATCATCAATTTTTGCTTAATTCTAGTTTGATTTAATTTTTTAATAATTGTGAAAAAGTCACCAACTTTAAGTATTATTGCAAATTAGCTTTTGTTTGTGTTTGTGATGTGACTTGTCTACATGATATCCCTATATGCAATTTTTTTTTTTTTTTGGATTACACTTTTCGTAAAAAAGTAATGATTTTAATTTGGAATTAAGCCAAAAGTAAAAACCAATTACTAAAAAGAGATATGAAGTGTGAAAAGGTTAAATATTACTGTATTATTTTACAAATAAATAAGTGAAAATGCACGTAGCTAGGTGGTAAAGTGTCAATCTTATACCTGATCCAGAATCGCGGGCCCACCGGGATGCGCGATCCAGAAAATCGAGTTCCAATCCGTAATACCCAAAGGCCCAAACGCCTCCTTCAAACTCTTCTCAATATTCTTCGAAATCAGCCCCGGAACATCTTTCAAAAGATGGAACGTGAGCCCGACCTCACGCAAGTGTCCATCAATCGCGCCGTCGCTGTCCGGCAGGATTGTCTGCGCAGCAGACACCAGCTGGAACAGCGGGCGCTCGACCCCGATCACGGGGTCGGACCCCACGATCACCGCCGCGGCCCCGTCCCCAAACAGCGCCTGGCCAACCAAACTGTCCAGGTGGCTGTCGCTGGGGCCGCGGAAGGTGACCGCGGTTATCTCGGAACACACCACGAGAACCCTGGCTCCCGCATTGTTCTCCGCAAGGTCTTTGGCCATGCGGAGAACCGTCCCCCCCGCGAAGCACCCCTGCTGGTACATCATGAAGCGCTTCACGGAGGGGCGGAGGCCGAGGAGCTTCGTCAATTGGTAGTCGGCCCCGGGCATGTCGACTCCGCTGGTGGTGCAGAATATGAGGTGGGTGATCTTCGATTTCGGCTGTCCCCATTCTTTGATGGCTTTCTGAGCCGCTTCTTTTCCGAGCTTCGGCACCTCGACTACCACAAGATCCTGACGCGCGTCCAGCGAGGGTGCCATGTACGCGCACATGTTCGGGTTCTCTTTAAGGAAGTCTTCGGTCACGTGCATGTACCGTTTGTTGATCATCGATTTCTCGCCTGCGGATTATAAATTAATGTTGGAATATAAATTTAATTGGATATATCGAAAATTGGAATTAGGAAAATTAAGGAAGCAAAAAAGAGGTAATTGCGTGTTGGAATGTATGATATTCTTCTTAACATGCACATTGCATGTTTGTGATGGGAAATATAACACGTAATAATTAACTTGCATGCAAGTTCTAAAGAGATACTCGATGTTTGCCGGAAATAGGGAAAAGAAGTTATAGGTCAATTTTTGGGTTGTAAAACAAGGATATTTTGTTTATGGGTTGTAAAATATAAGGATAACATCTTTTTATTCATATAAATGTAGGTCAAATTGGACTAATTACACTTACAGAAATTCTTTTACAATCCCAGAGTTATAGCAAAAAAAAAAATCCCCCATGGAGTACTAATTTGAAATTTGGCACGATTCGATAAAAAAAATCGAAAAAATTAGAATTCATAGTTTAAAAAACAACCAAAAGGAAATAAATTTTCTTGTGAAATTAAATATTTATAAAAAAAACTTACACATGCGCTTGAATTTCTCCTTGAGCTCAGTCATGTGTTCACTATTAGTGATACGAAAATAGTAATCAGGATACGTGCTCTGATCGACGCAGTTGGAAGGGGTGGCGGTTCCTATGGCCAAGACGGTGGCGGGGCCCTCAGCCCGTTGAGCCCTTCGGATGTCCTCAACGGTCACCATTTTCGCCGGAAAAGTGTTGTTTGGTACGGTGGTGGTGGTTGTGATAAAGAGTTATTAGTTAGCTTGTAGTGTGGTGACAAAATGAGGGTATAGAAAGGGCTACTTATACTTGCGTTGAAAGGTTGGTAGCTGGGATCACGTGTTTCGAGCAACACCAATTTACGTAGTGGCAAATGTGACACGAACCATCAGCAATTTTGGTACCTAATTTTTCATAATTAATTTGTAATATGATCATCGATCGATACTCAAATATATATATATATATATATGTGTTTTTTTTTCCCTTGAGAAATGACACGAACCATCGGCAATATTAGTACCTAATTTTTCAAAATTAATTTGTAATATGAGAATCGACAGTACCTAATTTTTCAAAATTAATTTGTAATATGAGAATCAACCTAGTTGGAAACCAAACAAATCTTTACCCAAACCCAAAAGTTAGGTTAAGTTTGTTTACCGTAAGATTTCAGACTAGGGATTCTAGTTTCTGATTTCTGGGCTCGGTTGAGTGTGAACTCGGTAAACATCTAGCAATCCCGAAAGGGAGGGTAGGCAATCCCGTGAGGGAGATAAGTCCCGTTTGAGTGTGAACTCGGTAAACATCTAGTAATCCCGAAAGGGATGGTAGGCAATCCCGTGAGGGAGATAAGTCCCGTTTGAGTGTGAACTCGGTAAACATCTATAGGCAATCCCGTGAGGGTGATAAGTCCCGTTGGTTAAGTTGGTTAAGTAGGTGCCCCTGTGTTAAGGGAAGAGTGGACGTAGGACGAGTTTCGTCTGAACCACTATAAAATCGTGTGTTCTTTACTGCTTTATGTTCTTACTTGCCATATTCATTCAATTACAAGCAACACAACACACATTGTTCTTAAAAGCGAAAAATTTGTAATCACCATTCCCTCACCCCTGTTTTATATGCATCACATTACATGTTTGCTTCCGCACGCGCAAATTGGGTTAAATCGGGACCATCAATTGGTATCAGAGCGGGTAGTTCAAAAGGTCACTGTATTTTCAAAATGAACATCTACTGATACCATCAGTTGGTATCAGAGCGGGGAGTTCAAAAGATCACTGTTTTTCAAAGTGACCACCTGAACTGATCTATTTTAAAACAAAAACCCGATCTCTGTATAAATGCATATATTTTAATATTTTAGGCATCATTATATAAAAGGGGGAAATTGTTGGGATATTTTAGTTTTGATAATTTATGCCAAAACATTATTAACTTGTGGTATTCAAGCTAATTTACAAATCACAAGTTAAGGGGGAAAGAGAGAACAAATTGAGGGGGAACTCACGAAATCAGAAGAAGATGATCGAGATCGAGGTTAGGTCAGTAGAGACGAGACCGACGAGATCAGATGAGTTAGATGAGTTCCGGAGTCAACTGATGAGCTGTGCAAATAAGATGTGAAGAAAAGCTAAAGCCAGCAAATCAGAAGAGAAGGTTGCAGATCAGAAGATGAGCAGATGAGACTAATGAAGATCAGACGTGATCGAGATCAGATATGAAGAGGAGCAGATGAGACTGATCGAGATCAGACGTGATCGAGATCAGATATGATAAACTGATATGCTAACCTAATGCAGATGACCTGATGTTATCCTGAGATGATCCTGAAGATATGTTGATCTGATCACCGAACCGATCGATCGCATAAGAAGAAATCGATAGCTCGAAATCAAGTGACTGATGGTCGATGTCCGAATTCCGAAGAGCCGAACTCGCAAGAAGCTCGAAAGTGACAAAGATGCCCGACGCACAAGATCCGCAAAAAGAAAAGTCTGCTGAATCAAGAACCCCTCGAGTAACCCGAGACTCGGATAACTCAAGGCTCGGATAACCTGGGAAGGCTCGATAGACTCGAAGGCTCGAGATAGACCAAGGCTCGAGATAGACTGAAGGCTCGATAGACCAAGGCTCGGATAAGACCAAGGCTCGGATAGAATTGAAGATCCCGAGACTCGGAAGATCCTCAAGAAAATAAATTGTTAGAGACTCGGAAAGAAACAAGAATATAGCCGTTAGATTCAGCTGACGTGGACCAATGAGAGGAAGACGACAAGCCTGAAAAAGCTGCAAAAAGCTACAGAGTAGTTTGGATTTGAATGTGATTCTCTCCAACGGTAACATTCAAATCTACACTATAAATACAAGTTCTTCCTTCATTATCAAGTGTGGATGAATGTGGAAGAGTGTGGAGAATGTAGCAAACGATGCTACAGAGCTAAGAAGATATGGGTTCCAGCGGTTCCTGCCAAGGCGTGTGCGCGATGATCGCGAGTCCCGAAATATGGCTCGATCAGAAGACGGCTATGTTGGAGAATGCTTCGCACAGATCTATTCGGGGTGAATATTTAAATACAAATTTAATTCATTAATTATTACTAGCGTGAATTAATCCTATATTAATTCAAATAATAATTGCAATAACAAATCATGCATATAAAAAGCCACGTAAAACCTACGCATGCGGAATCTACGGGTTTACGTGAACGTACCTCTCGGGATGGCAATGACTTCGGTCGGACGGATTAACCAAAAGGACTTCCCAAGTATTCCCTTAGCCCTTGCTCGAAAATCCAGTGGAAGGATACTCGCGAACAATTAACAAAAGGAAAAAATAAACTTTGTTGCACCACTTATGTGGATTTAGTAATATTTCCAGCACATGGAATTGTACTTGGGAATGAACTAATCATCCCCTATTTATAAGAGGGAGGGTGGTCGAAATTTTAGTGATATTTCAATGTGGGAAAAGACTTTTCTTGGTCACCAAGAAATCTTGAATATATCTCCTATATTCTTTTTCCCATAATTAAAATATTCCACAAAAATCCCACTTCCTCTAATATATGGATTTTCGAAAATTTAGTGCAAGAATCCAAGATTTGGATCTTCTTGAATTTATGAGATATTCTTGTATTTCAAGAAATACATATCTTCCATAATATCTTTTCAAGAAAATCAAGAAAATCTTTCTTGTCCACTATATTTTCATCTTTTTCGAAATTTACTATATAAATAAGCTAGTGGGAGATTTCTTGAATTTAATGAGATAATCTTGTATTCCAAGAATACATATCTTCATTCCATAACAAAATTCAAAGAAAATCTTTCTCCCAACATATCTATATATTTCGAAAATAATACTTGGAAAATTAAGCAACAATATTTATTTTATTTTAATCACCTTTTCAGTTATTGGACTATTTGTTGGGCTACTCAGAGGGCCTTTAGGAGAATTAAGATTGGACTTTCTAATGGATCTTGAATATCTAATATTGAGCCACAATATAATTCAAGCCCATAAATATTAATTAATCCCACTACATAATTAATATTGCACTATCCATCTTAACCCATATTACAGTCAATATGGCTCCCGGTCATTATTTCCCGTGTTTAAGATTATCTAGCCCATTAATTAATTCAAGCCACTGAAATAGCTTTCCGTTAATTAATATCTTTTGTCCTTGGTCGAGGAACGGTTCAACATTATTATCCATACCGGAAACTAATTCCACTTGCAAGATTTGGTATGATAAAGCTTATGAACCTCCCAAGTGGGCAAATCAAGCAAGCGTACTTCCACACGATTCTTCGTATTAAATCTTAGCAATCACATGTGACCAATAATATTGCCCAAGATAAAAAGTATTGAATCTCACTGATTCGCTACCCATGATAAGTCAAAGCAATAGTTACCAATCCCACGTGATCCTATTTAAGGGACGAAGGTTAAGAAACAACGAACCACTGAGGTCTAATTCTTCATTGTTCAGTTCTGAAGAATTTATCCTCCCGTAGGTCCTATTCAGTGCATCAGTCATGCACTAGTGTAATCTCTTGGTCAAGACAAACCAATCTGAGCCTTACACCTCAACCTTTCGCGATGGTTGTTCATTTCCATCTAGGTCGTGAATGACGTACTTTTAGTTACAAGGGACTGTTAATTTAATCTTCTGTGACCTGGTATCACTAAATTAACTACAGTGTAACACGTACGAATTATTGAACAGTTATGCAGTAAATATATGTAACATTCAATCATATTTAAAGCATCAGTGATAAACAATTTATTTCAGTAAATAAGTCTGAAAATTCAGTTTTGATTTCCGTAAAAAGCATACTTTTCAGTATAATCCCAACAGGCTAAGGCATTCAACACAAGGCACGTTGAAAGGAATTGATTAGTACTACTAATTGTGCTCCCGATCCTATATACTCAAGCATTCCCACCATAGAACACAGAGCAAGAAATACACGCATATATTCAAGAGTGTTCTACCCTAGATCTAAGCACAAATACTATATCCTAAGCTTAGAGAGATTTTCCCATCCTTAGCATTGAGGTTGAACAAATGTAAGGGAAAATCTCAACCTAGTTGGAAACCAAACAAATCTTTACCCAAACCCAAAAGTTAGGTTAAGTTTGTTTACCGTAAGATTTCAGACTAGGGATTCTAGTTTCTGATTTCTGGGCTCGGTTGAGAGTGAACTCGGTAAACATCTAGCAATCCCGAAAGGGAGGGTAGGCAATTCCGTGAGGGAGATAAGTCCCGTTTGAGTGTGAACTCGGTAAACATCGAGCAATCCCGAAAGGGAGGGTAGGCAATCCCGTGAGGGAGATAAGTCATGTTTGAGTGTGAACTCGGTAAACATCTATAGGCGATCCCGTGAGGGTGATAACTCCCGTTTGTTAAGTTGGTTAAGTAGGTGCCCCTGTGTTAAGGGAAGAGTGGACGTAGGATGGGTTTCGTCTGAACCACTATAAAATCGTGTGTTCTTTACTGCTTTATGTTCTTACTTGTCATATGCATTCAATTACAAGCAACACAACACACATTGTCTTAAAAGCGAAAAAATTTTAATCACCATTCCCTCACCCCTGTTTTATATGCATCACATTACATGTTTGCTTCCGCACGCGCAAATTGGGTTAAATCGGGACCATCAATTGCTATATTTATGAGGTGGGTCTCATGTGCATCTAGCTAGGTGCACCGTGCATTCATAATACATTTTAGAACTATGCAACTTATTTATACTGAACCATGCAACTATTTTTCCATATTAATAGTTGAACAGTTCATTATAAACAAATTGTATCTTTCAGTATAACAAATTGTTTCGTTCTAAAATGCACTATACGAGTGCACGGTGCACCTGAATACATTCAAGACTTAGCCATATCCATGTGTTTAATATTGAATGTAATGCCGAACTAAAAAGAAATTAGGCTATCCTATGTATAGTAGGATGAGATGCATAAATAAAACGCTTTTATGAAAGGTTCAGATTGTAAGGAAAAAAAAAAAGTGTACATATTTGAAAATTAGAAAGGTTGGTAGTATGTGTGGTGTAGAATTTGTAATGAAAGGTGGTTGATTGAACATGAAGTACTATTGCTGGAAATGGGGATATTAATATCTACAATCGACAGGTTAGATTTGGGCGCTCTATAAACACTCTTAAATGAGGTAAATTGAATTACATTAATTTTCGATTACTGTTTTCAAATGAAAAATCACGTCACGTAATTAGGTTTCATTGTAAATATCATTTTTATGATTTGTATAAGATAATTAGGTAAGTAATAAATTTAAAGATGATTGTTGACTTTAGTTACATGTGTCACCGTGGACTAGTGAGAAAAAAAGTGTTTTTGATCCCATAACTTTCTGTAATTCGTTTTTTGTCCCAAAAAATTTAACTTTTCAATTTTAATTCCATAACTATCTCGACTGCCCAATTTTTGTCTCATTTTCGCTGAAAAACATAAGATTTTATCTTTTTTAATCACACACAAGTCGCATGCCGGTTAAAATTTGGATTTCCCGAGCTCGTAGTTGACGTAGATGTTAAAAATTTATTTTTTCCGCATTTGGGAGAAATTTTATTGTTCTTTCTAATTTTTTTAGAAAAATGAACTTTTCTTTTAACAGTCAGTGTCCACATCAGATACGAGCTCGGAAGCCCGCATTTTAAATCGATCACTAATACAGATTTGGGCTTGGAGAGCTGTTAAAAATGACCTTGGAGAGCGGTTATAACAGCTCTCCAAGTAACAACTGTCCAAGCTTGGACAACTGATAAAAAACCGTTGTCCAAGATATTGCACTTGGACAGCGGTTTTTAACCGCACTGCAAGTGTTTTACTTAGAGAGCGGTTTTTTATATATATTTATTAATGTACTTGGATAGCGGTTAAAAACCGCTGTCCAATATTTTTTTTTTAATTTTAATTTATATTTTTAAAATCATGTTTATATAAAACCAAAATTAAAACTAAAAACCAAATTTTATACCACACGATAATATATATACGTACGTCCAATTAATACCAAAACATCAAATAAATTAATAAACGCATACACATATCATGAAATAAATATTCGTCCAATACAACAAATTAAAACATGCATGAATTAAGTATATCAATACAAATATATATATAACTAATATGCTACCAAAATCCCACTCTATCTATAATTATACAAGAATCGATTGTAAAGGTACCCTGTCCAATCCAATTTCCATTTGTTCATTCTTTGTTTGGAGTAAGACTTGACCGGACGATCATAGACAAACTGCAAACAACGATCAATTAATCAATATAGTTAGATATATATAGTATGAATTTTTATTCAATTAATAATAATTTAAATAAATCGATAAATTGACTTACGTTGATAGGAATCGACGTTTGAGAAGCGCGTATTATATCTTCAATATAACAACACACAAAATATCCACAGTGATCGCTATCTCGTTGCCTCGGTACCTGTTGGTTAGCAATTATAATCACATATTATAATTATAATTATTTTATATTAATTTGATAACTTAATAAATTAAATTTACCTTAACATTATTCCAGTTCACTCTATTAAAGTTAGCTCTTGAGCCTTCATTAGGAAGGCGACTCCGATATATCGTCATCACACTATTATTATTAGAATTAAAAAATAAAGTTAGATTAAATATGCATAATTTTAATAAGTAAAACAAATTATTATATTATAATATTAAAAATGAACTTAAGCTTCCATGTACGAAGTGAGCTCAGGCCGATTTGAAGCCAACCCATTCTCAGCTGGATCCATAAAATATACACTTAATGTGCTCATATTTATGGCGACCAGCACCCAATGATTCCTATATTATATTAAGAATATTAAAATTAACCGTAAATTTAGCATATGTGCAAATATCATATATATTATGAACATAAATTTTAACGAAATGTTTATTGTACTCACCCCACATTTGTTGGCCAAAAAATGAGATGATCTCTGTCAGTATAACTCAGCATATGAGAAACTAACCACTCCATGGTCTGTGGCCTATCACCCATTGAGCAAGACACTTGGGGGGAGACGAATGAATACATTCCACCTGCTCGAGGATCTCTGGAGAGATATACCTCACCCAAATATCTTTAACCAACATATATACGCTAATTAATATTTAATTTAAAAATTAAACTATATATAGAAAGTAAATACTGAGAATTAATTAGTAAACACATACCTGAGATAAAAGGTTATGCTCATTGCACTCAACCACTGGTCGTTCACGATTTCAATCACATGCTCCCGAGCGATGTATTCTTCGATATAATTCTGATGAAAGTAAGCATTCATCGGAACTGTGACCATATCGAAATCAGAGGACTCCACTATCACTTGCACCGTATGATGTATGGCATAGTCGTGATAAAATTTTCTATTTTTCGGTAAAAATGGGACCAAAATTGAACAATCGAGATAGTTAGGGGACCAAAATTGGATAGTTAAATTTTTTGGGACCAAAATCGAATTATAGAAAAGTTATGGGACCAAAAAATTTTAATTCTCCTGGACTAGTACTCTTCTATTCAGTTGTTGGGTTCGATTTTCATTTGGTGCAATTTGTATTCCTATTATTAGTATTGAAATTTTGGTTCAATCAAATAGTAATTATCAGCTTATATAGTAGCTAAGCAATATTTTGAGAAAAACTGATATAAACATATTTTTTATTAGTCAAATTCATTTCCCTCAAAGAATAATAAAATCATGTGAAATAAAAGAATAATAAAATCATGCAACTTATTTCACAAAAATATGTAATTTGCTTATACTGAAAAATGCAATTTATTTTCACTAGCACAAGCTGCATGTTTTTACGCTATAAGTTGAATGTTTAAAAAACACACTTGATTTGCACGGTGCACCTAGTGCATACCTACTCAGATCTATTTATAATACTAAAACCAAATCTAGAAACAAATGATAATATGATGAACAAGAACAAACACTAATTTTGTTGTTTCTAAGAAGGGTTAATAATTTCGTTCTCCAAAATCTCGGAGCGTAGGTTTTCTCATTCTGGGGAGTTTGTTAGGGTTTTCAGGGCCGGTTTTTTCTTCGTCTACCGTTTTTCTTAGCAGTGTTTGTTGTTTTTCTTACCGTTTTCTTCGCATTTCTCTTGCAAGTCTTACATCGGGGTATTTCCATAGCTGGTTTCAATTCTTTTCGTTTGTTTCTTGCTTTGGTTTTTCTTTTATGTGGTTAGGATTTATTTTGCTTTTGACTCTTATACGGTTCATTAACATCTGGTTTTGCGTTTTGTTCGTGCTTTTGTGTTTTCTACAGGCTTTAATTGTTTTGGTCTATGTTCAGGGACACAAAGTTGACGAATGGCCTTGGAGTTATCACAAGGGAATGATGGGGGAATGTTGGATTTGGGGGTACCGATGCCTCGTAGTAAGAGGGAGGCGGCAACACCTGTGTGTATGGTGGGGAAAATTTGCTGGCTAAAATCACCTAACATGTTCTCATTGATGGAGGTTATGAAAAAAGCTTTCCATGCTAATGGGAGGTTAAGGTGCGTGACTGGGGGAACGGGTTAGTGATTTTCACTTTTGGGAATGTGGAGGATAGGGAATGGGTGATGAAAAAACAGCCATGGTATTTCGATGGATCACTGTTTACAATCAAATCCCTTACTGGTCTCGAGCAACCGTCGTTTATAAGTGTCACGGAAGCCTCTTTTTGGATGAGAGTGAATGACTTACCCTTACTATATCAAATGAAAAAGACGATTCATTTAATTGTCGGAAGATTGAGATTGATTGAATGCTTTGAAAGACCTATGGAACCAGAGCTTAATCTATTTTTTCCTTTCAAGATTAGAGTTGATATTACCAGGTCACTTATCACGGGGCTTGACATCCATACTGTTGTTGGATTATTGGTCATTTCTATTGGGCGTGCGTTATTATGATCGAGATGAGACGCTCATGCCGGATGCTATGACTTTCGGTCTGGCACTTAAGGCCTTGCCTCTGAAACATGTGTTTGTAGCGAAATAGAGAAAGAAATATGTGTAATTCACATTTTAAATATATATATATATGTATATGACTACATTAATATAAAAATATGTAGTCCAAATAATTCTCATAAATATATAAATAATTCAAAAGTGCATTTAACATTATGTTATAAATTGGGCCCCCCTCGGTAAAATTCCTGGGTCCGTTCCTGCTCACAACTGTTTATTAATGTCTTAACAAAGCCTCGGCCGCTGCTATCTTTTTTTGGAAGGTGATTGTTGATGTGGTTCGCATTGCTACCAGGGGCGGACGCACGTTAGTGCTATTATATATAGGTTATATTTGGTTATTGCTTTTAATTGTACGAGGTCAAGTTCAAATATGCATATTAAGTTTGTTAGCTTTATGTTTTGTAATTATTAAGTCAGCCCAAGAAACTCATTAACTAGAAGCCCAATACATTTTTGTAAGTCCAATTTTCTACTTCTCTTAATTTCACACCAATTGATGTTTTCAAGCAGCGAGTGATTTATCCTGTTTCACAACGATAAATTAATAATCCCTTTTACATTTTTTTTTCAAATTTTCAAATTTTAATTTTTTATTCTCTAATTATTTTTGTATTTTCAATTTCATATTATTATAATTCTAGGGTGTTATTTTAGGGATTTGAGTATAATTGTACTATATATGTTTAGTGTCATTCTCGATTCGACGTGCAATTCTAACTTCCCCATTTTTATTGGCTCCCCCACCCCTTAAATCCTGATTCCGCCCCTGATTGCTACTGATCTTGAGCAGATAAAGTTCTTATGTACATGAAATTGTATGGCACTTATTTTGGCTTGTTTTTGCTTTTTTTGTGAAACACCACATTTTTCTTCTTTTGTTCCTAGTGCTACCTCTGAACTTATTTTGGCCGATTTGCAGCATTGTAGTATGGCTTGATTTGGCCATTTTTCCTTTCAAAAAATAAAATAATATATATATATATATATATATATATATATATATATATATATATATATCACTTTACAACTTGTACTACTGTCATTTTTTCATTTTGCAATTTGTACAATTTTTTGTAACCATTTGCAAAATGTACAATATTTTTCTATCTGATTGCAACATAAAATATAGTTTAGGTGCTTCTGCCCCCTCTACTAGAGTTTGCAAGCACGCTTTAAATTGTGGTACTTCAGTCACACCCGCGGCGGAAAGCTCTAAATTTAATCGGCGAAACGACATAGTTTAAATTTTTCGGTAAATTTGGAACTTAAATTGGAAATTATCAAAGATATTCGGACTAAATCAACCGTAAAAAAAATTGAAATAGAATTTATTTGAAACCAAAATTATGACACAATTTAAACTATAAGATATTCCTTTTCGGTTGAAGAAAAGGTACTTAATTTTAGTTTGGTTTGAATGTGCGGTTGATTTTCTATAAGTTGAAATTGTGTACCTAGTAATATTAAGAACTTAACTTAATGCATGGAAATGAGAAATCGGAATGTCCATCGAAATATAGATCAAAAGTATAAAAACTTAATTAAAAAAAATATATTTACCAAACTATTAAAAAAAAACACATCACACATCACACATCACACTTTAATGCAACTTTAGTTTTCCCTATACATATAAGTTTGCACACACATTCAGGACCACTAACCACACGGTCCCTCCGAAGAGTCTAGAAATCTGTTGAGATTTTGAAGCTATTATTGGCAACATTTAATGATTAATTTCCAAAGTCGGATGTCACTTCTATTCTTACCTACTATACCTCTCTTCACTTGGCTAAGTAAATAAGTTCGTGGACTAACATTGTCCAAACACTCTCACTATGTAATTATTTTGAAACCGAATATTCATACGTACCTAATTTATTTAAACGTACGTTGTATCTGCTATTATGTTTATATATATTGGTATGAATGGATTGTTAAGCAAAAAGTACATATATTTAAACCTGCCGTTGATTCATCGGGGAAAGATAATAATACTTGTATGTTTTATAAGTAATACTTTAAAAAGATAAAAGTGTAAAATTGTCTTATTATAAGGCGGTTTCACAAAAAAATTTATCACAAACCTAACTAGAGGTATTTTTATTAATGCAAGCCTAACTAGTATAAATTAAATTTAAAATTAATTATAAATTATAAACCAGCTTTTGTTTTATAATAAGTCTAGTTTTAGAAAATTTGTATAAGCCAGTCACTTAATTATGGTCAATTAAATATAAACAATTTTTTTCAATCGCCAAATCCAATTTACTCGTTTTATCACTACAAATTAAGTAATATTAGGGGAAGTTTTACAATGCATGAGGACAAATTAATTTTATGAATTAAGATTTGAAAAAAGAAAACAAAAATAGGGCAACTGCGTCCCCATCCACCCTGCTGGAAAGTAGGAAATTAAGTGATTACTTTTAGAACATAATGTATGTACTACGTAACTAGGTTGGAGATCAATGAAAATGATAGTTCATGGGAAATTTTGATTTTTAAAATATATATACAACCTAAATAATAAATATTACGTCATTTCGGCACTTACATGGGTAGGTAGAATTCATGGCTCAAATAGCTCCACCATCAAACGCTTTATAAATGCATATATTCCGAAAAATTGAATAATACAGTGTTGGATATTTTATGAATACTTGGATACATGAGTAAGTGTACCGTACACACTAGATATGCTCATCTGATGTGTCCCAACTAAAAAATATAAAAATATTTGATATAATGTAAAACACACCTGATCAACGTGTACGATACTAATGGAATGTGTGTGAGGTTAAATGTAAAATGAATAATTTTTTTGGGTTTAAAATGAATTTATTTTATGCAATTTTTTTTAATAATGACTATGATCACTCTGTGGTAAACTGGTCATTTGCATATTTCATTATGATGTTCATTTTGTTTTGACTTTATATTTTTTTAAAGTACTGTTAATTTTATTTTCTTGAAATTATTTATATTTACATTAATATAATATAAAATAATTTTGAAAAATTATAGTCGTACTTCTGTTGTATCTATGATGCACGGATTCTTTTAAAAATATCACAATACATTATCAGATTCACACCCACCCTTTAAAGGTGCGATTCTCGAATCCGAGTACCACTTGACGAATCCATAAATAATAAAACAAGATAAATTAACTGATTCGCGAATTTGATAAGCTAATTCTACTCGATGATTAGATATGATCATGTTGTTAAGTATTAGACTTGTTATTTAATTGAACTTTATCATCTAATGTATCTTAAATTGACAATATAATACTTGTTTTAGATTTAGTTCACTATTATAGTTTATATATTGGGTTGATGATATTTGAATTTTTTGTTTTTTATTTAATTAAATTAAATTATTGAATATTGTTAAGTTTAGAGTTAGAGAAAATGTGAATCACATACATTTTATTTTACAATTTTTTTTATTTTTTTAATTATTAATATATAATTAAATATAAATAAATAAATGTATATTTATCAAATCGCACCCTAAATTATTTACAAATATATATTCCCGTACCCGTACCATATTGGCCCGCCCTCGTGAAATATAGTGTTGTATCTGGCCGAGTTTTTTTTATAATTTGAATCATACTATCATATCGCATCTATATCACCATACGGGTCCGTGTAAGAATGCAACGTAACTTTATAAACAATAAAGTGATTGGACAATAGGATTTTTTTTTAATTTATTTATATTTACATGGTCTATGTCCGTGCACATGCATTCGAATAAGTGACGGCCCGGCCCACGAATTCGAATATGGAATACTCTACATCAGGGTTTTTTTTTTAATTAAAATAATGTGATATTTATTTCTTGTCCCACTATTATTTCCAATCCAAATTTTGCACCTAAATTACGAAAATTGCACTTTTATGGTTTATTCAGTTGCTTTATGAGGGGCAACTTCATCCACCCAGGTATAAAATGAAGAAAATAAGTTGGATTGAATTTATGTGTGAACAATTTTAATTAATAACATAATATGAATATTATAAGGGCAACGTTTGTGGAAGATTTACTATTTTTCATGTCTGTAAATTATGGGGGCTTCTCTTAATAAGTCAAATGTGCAAATAGAGTAAAACTCTTGTGAAATATTAGATAATAGTGATACGTGCAATACACCATAATTAAAGCAAAATAAAACAAAATTCACTGGTCAATCTGGGAAGGGTCGGGCGCGGGGCGGGCCTGGGCTGTGGGATGTGGGTTTGGCGGATGCATATATTTATAGAAGGATATTTTTATCAAATATGTATTGTAGCTTAGTGGTTCAGGTCTGTTGTTAATATATTCTGTTGTAGGTTTAATTCTTAAAAATATATTTTTTGTGTGTTACTACATTTATGTGTTGCTACATGAAAAAAATGTGATACTTATAGAAACGAGATGTGTTACTATGTGAAATAAAAATTACATTATCATTTTAAAAAAAAAAATACATTATCATATGGTAACACATTGTTTTTCATGTGGTAACACATGAGTATTCACTTAGTATTACGATGACATGTGTACAATGTTACATATTACTAAAAAAATATTTGTTACTACATGAATAAAAAGTGTTACTCTATGAAGAAAAATGTATTACCACATGAACAAAACCAGTACAAGCGCGAAAAGAAATCCTTAGTCCAAAATTAATAATTTAAAAAACAACTTGATGTGTTACTACATGAACAAAAGAGTGTTAAAACGTCATTCTCACATTATGTTTCATCTCACAGTGAAATTTCTCACTGCAAGACCTACTCTAAAAAAAATTGAGACTAGTATAAATTTATTTTCATATTTAATTTTTTGTTTGATGGGTGTCCTCCTTGAGTTTAATTTTTTGTGTCCGCTCCTGTCACTGTTGAACCACTGCTTGTCACCCAAAACATAAAACTTGGGTCCGAATTCATTCCAACATGCGACGAGCACTTGATATTTAATTAGCCCAAATTAAATTATTCAGGCAATAAAAATTAATAATAGAGCAATACTGGGAAAATAATTTTTAAGGCCCATCACACGAGGGGGTGACAATTTAAAGACAATAAGTAAGCATGTCATTGAACCCGAGCGGCTTATTTGTATTTGTTCATGGGTAAAAATTTGTGTGAATCCGAGTTCACGGTGAACTCCATGTTTTTAATATCACTATTATGAACAAATATAATCATTGTGTTGCACAAAAATTATCACTGATTTAAAAAATAAATTAAGCAATTTTTTAACAGTGATAATTTGTATCCACAATAATGATAGTTTTTATGCATAACAGTAATACAGTTCATGTATAAATCATCTGATTCACGGAGTGTTAATCATGTTCACGAGCTTTTAAAATAAAATATTACTTAGTTATGTTCGAGCGTGAAATTCTGATTCAAATTTGATTTGTTAAATTTATCAGAATTTTTCGAACTAATATTTTTTTAATCGAGATCACTTATTTTATGTCATTCGAGTAAATTCAGTACAATCCCCTATCATTGGCATGCTCGTCTTGGTCACCCTTCAAGACGAATCAGCTCTTTTATTTTATCAAAATTCCATCTGCCTGTTTTAAATATATATGGTACTTTCACTGATGACTTTGTTTCATGTAATGTGAGCAAGGCTCATCGACTTCCTTTTGGTGACTCTTCACTTATTGCATTATGCCCGTTGGAATATTTATATGCTGATGTTTGGGGCCCTGCGTCTACTATTTCTGTTGATGGATGTCATTACTTTCTGCATGTGGTTGATTTTTGTGTCAAGGCATGTCAAGTTTTCTGAGTCCACCTTGTAGAAATTTCCCACATCGTCTCCTGTGCATGAAGAACCCACCTCTTCTCACTTACTACTATCTACTGGCATGCATGTGCCCATGCAGACTCACCGTCATCCAAGATCTCCCCACCCGGGTCTCTTACACCTCCGAGTCGGACGCATGCCATGAAAACTCGGGCTCAAAACAACATATTTTAACCCTAAGAAATTGTACGCTACAACCAAACATCCCCTTCCGGACAATTTTGAACCCTCTTGCGTTTCACAGGCTATGTCCAATCCTCTTTGCGACGGGCCATGGAAAGAAGAGTTTAATGCATTACAAAAACACTGTACTTGGGATCTTGTTTGTCCTCCATCTCATGTTAATATAGTTGGGTGCAAGTGGGTGTTCCGTATCAAGCGCAAGCCGGATGGTACAATTGATCGATATAAAGCAAGACTAGTTGCCAAGGGATTCCACCAGCGACCTGTTGGGGTTATACTGAAAAGTATGTTTTTACTTTGTATAACCAAACTGAATTTCTGTCTTATTTACTGAAATAAATTATTTATCACTGATGCTTTAAATATCATTGAATGTTACATATATTTACTACATAAATGTTCAATAAATAGTACGTGTTACATTGTAGTTAATTTAGTGATACCGATCACGAAGATATTAAATTAATGGTCTCTTTGTAACTAAAAGTACGCTATTCACGGCCTAGATGGAAATGAACAATCCATCGAGAAAGGTTGAAGTGTAAGACTCAGATTGGCTTGTCTTGACCAAGAGATTACACTAGTGCATGACTGATGCACTGAATAGGACCTACAGGAGGATAAGTTCTTCAAGGAACGAACTAGGAAGAATTAGACCTTAGTGGTTCGTTATTTCTTAATCTTCGTTCCTTAAATAGGATCGTGTGTGGTTAGTAATTATTTTTTGACTTATTACGGGTAGAGAATCAACGAGATTCAATACTTTATATCTTGGGCAATATTGTTGGTCACATGCGATTGCTAAGATTTAATACAAAGAATCGTGTGCAAGTACGCTTGTTCGATTTGCCCCCTTGGGAGGTTCATAAGATTTATCATACCAAATTTTGCAAGTGGAATTAGTTTCCGGTATGGATAATAATGTTGAACTATTCCTTGACCAAGGACAAAAGATATTAATTAATGGAAAACTATTTCAGTGGCTTGAATTAATTAATGGGCTAGATAATCTTAAACACGGGAAATAATAACCGGGAGCCATGTTAACAGTAATATGGGTTAAGATGGATATTGCAATATTAATTATGTAGTAGGATTAATTAATATTAATGAGTTTGAATAATATTGTGGCTCAATATTGATAATTCAAGATCCATTGGAAGGTCCAATCTTAATTCTCCTAAAGGCCCCTCAAGTAGCCCAAACATAAAGTCCAATAACTGAAAAAAGTGTTTAAAAATAAAATAAATTTTGTTGTAATTTTCCTAAAAAATTTTAAAATAATAAATAAGAGAGGGAGAAAGATTTTCTTTGAATTTTATTATGGAATGAAGATAAGTATTCTTGGAATACAAGATTATCTCATTAAATTCAAGAAATCTCCCACTTGGCTATTTATTAGGAGATTTTCGAAAAATATAGAAAAAGAAGGAAGAGAAAGATTTTCTTGATTTTCTTGAAAAGATATTATGGAAGATATGTATTCTTGGAATACAAGTATATCTCATAAATTCAAGAAGATCTAAATCTTGGAATCTTTATCCTTATTTTTTCGAAAATTCCATAACAAATAAGAGAGTGGGATTTTATGGAATATTTAATTATGGAGAAAAGAATATATTTGATATATATTCAAGATTTCTTGGAGATCAAGAAAGAGATTTTCTCTCCCCTATTCCATATGAAAAATCGGCCACCCCTGGTTATAAATAGGGGATGATTCTTTCATCCCCAAGTGCAATTCCATGTGTTGGAAAAATTAGAAATCCACAAAGGTAGTGCAACATAATTTTATTTTTCCCTTTTGTTAAATTGTTCGCGAGTTCCTTCCACCGGATTGACGAGCAAGGTCTAAGGGAATACTTGGGAAGGCTTTTTGGTGTGTTTGCCCACCTGACTCCATTGTCGTTCCAAACAGGTTAGTTCATGTAAACCCGTAGAAATTTCGCATGCGTAGGATTTATGTGAACTGTTTATATGCATGATTTGTTGTTGAATTATTATTTGAATTAATATAGGATTAATTCATGCTAGTAATAATTATTAGAATTAACTTTGTATTTAAATATTCATCCCGAATAGATCCGGACAATTAATTCCCCAACACGACCCAGTGTAGACTTCTTTGAGACTTTCAGCTCCGTAGTGAAATCGATTACGATTCGTACCGCCTTAACTTTTGCCTTATTTGCGAATTGGCCATTAAACCAACTTGACATCAGCAATGTCTTCCTTCATGGAGATTTGAAGGGCCCTGTCTACATGTCTCAGCCACTGGCCTTTGTGGACTCTACTCGACCGTGTAATGTTTGTCTTCTTCGTAAATCGCTTTATGATTTACGACAGGCACCCCTTGAATGGTACATTACTCTAAGCTCTGCCTTACTTTCATTTGGTATCATTCAATCACACGCAGATCCCTCCTTATTCATCTTTAATTAGGCAAATGTTTGTTTGCTTGTACTTGTATATGTCGATGACTTAATTGTCACATGATCGTGTTCTTCTCATGTTGAGTGTTTGGTTAAACATCTCCAATCCAGATTTGTCGTAAAGGATCTTGGTATCCTCTCCTTCTTTCTTGGAGTTGAAGTAGTCCGTTGCAAAGAAGGACTTTATCTATCCCAGCATAAATACATTGTTGATCTTCTTCGTAGACATCGTATGGATGAAGCTAAGCCTTTGCGGACTCCGAGCAACCACAAACAATCTGCTAGTGAGGGTCATGTTAATCCTACAGACTACAGAAGTGCTATTGGTGGATTACAACACCTTGCTCTCACCAGACCCGACATCTCATTTACCGTGAATCGTCTTGCCCAACGAATGGCCTCACCTATTTGAGCTGATTGGGGTGAGGTGAAGCGCCTATTTCATTATTTAAAGGGTACCCTTCATCATGATCTGTTTCTTCGTAAGATGTCTCATCTTCGTCTTACTGCATATTCAGATTCCAATTTTGCTAGTGATCTTCAAGATTGCGTATATACATCTGCATATATTATTTTCTTGGGTGAAAATCCTATTTCATGGAGGTCCAGGAAACAAACTGGTGTTGCACGGCAGTGTTTTTAAAACCGGACCGAACCGGCCGGTCTGACTGGGTTAACCGGGAACCGGTCACGGTGCCGGTCCGGTTATTAGCATAGAATGGTTTTTTAATAAACCAAAGTGAACCAAATTAAAAACTCGATTGAACCGATGAACCCGTCGAACCGAAAAATCCGGTTTTTTTTTATTAAAAAAAAACACCCATAATTAGCGATACCGAATCACGGCTAGAATGAAAAAATACAACCATGTTTCCAATGTCATTACTAATATTCTGAATCATGGTAAAATTGAAACGAGTAGAATAATACATGTTTATAATACGAAACACCATTAGATCTACGAGATTTGGTCTCAACCTTACATATGAAATCATAATAATATGAAGCAAGAAGATGTGACCCATGGTGGAGAAGATCTTTGTAAAGAAGGATTAAAGAGAGAAGACGAATTGAGTTAGGGAGGAGAGTAGACGAATCCAAATTGGGGCAGTAAGGAGGTGGAGGAATTGAGCCGTAGGGTTTTTTAATTGAGAAAATCGTGGGCTAAATAAAATTTTGGGCCTAACCCAATTTTCTGAATCATGGTAATTTTTTTATTTATATATATATAATTTACATGCTGTTTATATATGTGATATAATATATTAAAATTAATATATATGTATATATATTTAAAGTTCGAGTTATCCGTTTTTTTATTACGGTTCAACAGGTCGAATCAGTGACCCAATGACCCAATTCATTGTCTGATTCGATGATTGGTCCGGTTTTAAAAATATTGTTGCACGGTCTTCGACTGAAGCTGAATACAGGGCGCTTGCTTCAGCTGCTTCATAAATTGGTTGGATAACCAATCTGTTTAAGGAGCTTCAGAGATTTCAGTCACCCCGAAGCTTCTTTGTGATAACATGAACGCTACTCTCCTGGCTCTACATCCGATCCAACACTCTAGGATGAAGCATATAGCCATTGATGTCCATTTTGTTCGTGATCTTTCCTCCAAAGGCCTTCTAGCAGTTTCGTATGTTAGCACTATCGATCAACTCGTTGATGTACTGACGAAGTCCCTTCTCCGAACTCGCTTCGAGTTATTACATTCCAAAATCTCTATTGCTGATGAAACATCTATTTTGCGGGGGCGTATCAAGAAAGATTCCAGAATTAATATTCAAAATTCAAATGATAAACATAAGATTTAGTCTTCCATTGTTATCTTGTAACTATTGTATCTCTGTTGAGATTTTTCATCTCTCAACATATTTGTAAGATTCTTTGTATACCTTATGATGTACTATATATATTGATGTATACTACTCAATGAAATCATCACTTTCAAATACTGTTATCCAGTCTTATACTTGTTACAAAATAATTAAATTCAAATAACATCTACGATGAATAATCGAAACAAAAATAACATTAATCATAAAAGCGAAAGCACACCTGAATCCATGAATTAATTTATGCCTTAGACTAATTTGATTTTTCAAACCATCAATTTCACCCTTCATCATTTTTTTGTAGAGAGAGTACATAATGTGAAATGAACATATTGATGTTTGTGGATCATTAACCTGACTTATAGAATAAGCTTCCTTTATTTTCAATTGGACCCCTCAACAAATTGAAAATCACTTAATAAAATCTACACATATAAAGCACATGAATATTTAATACTTATGTTATCCCATAACTTAAATTTTATAGTGGATCACTTTAATTTCAATCTCTTTATCATGACAACTATACATATTTAATTTAACACGTGAAAGTCTAATATCTCTACTATATATAAAGACAAACTTTTAGGCAAAACCAAATCGCTCTATTCCAAAATTTTTATAATCTCAATAACTCTAATTTTAAATTTAATCTCAACCGTTCATCTAAGTATTTTAAGATATAACAATATTTTAAAAGATATCATACTTCAATATCTTTTACTTTTTCCTTTAATATCTTACAAACAATATAATAAATCCACAAAATATATCTTTTAATATCTTACCAACAATTATAATAAAATTCCATATATAATTCGTATGCACTATGCACTACCACCAATTCCATAAACAATACTCCACACCCCTATACTGCCACCGCCTTTGGTAATTTTAGAATTAAAGGTTAAGTTCCATGCTTTATTTACATGTTTTGCTTCGTTGATTTGTTCGTCTTCTTTGTGAGTCGAAATCGCATTCCATGTGAAAAAGGCAATATGTCGTACAATACAATTGATATAAGAACTGTGGTACGGAATCGATGCATTAATATATAATTAATAAAGAATGTGACAGAGGTTCAGGTTTATATCCCAATTTCTTAATCTTTTGCTTAATCCTCTGTCTTTTCTTATTATTTGTATTTTTTGTTTTTGTTATCCTTCATCCTACTCTTATAATTTTGCTTAATCCTCTGTCTTTTCTTATTATTTGTATTTTTTGGTTTTGTTATATTTATCCTTCATCCTACTCTTATAATCAGTTTTTATATTCGGATTCCGTTTTTATATACTTGATCTTTTTTTTTATTAAAATATCTTTTTTTAGCCTAAAAAAATTATTCGTTTGGAGTTTTGGTAATTAATTTGTGTCTTTATATTTATTGTGATAAAATTGCATAAACAGATTAAACAATGCGTAACAGAAACTCAGTTGATGGAGTTCAAACAACATCAATAGGTAATTCTATCTTATTACATACCTTTTACATCCATATTACCTATATATTAATTTTTATCATTCAAATAAATATTGTATTTATTTTTTATTTTTATTTTTTTTGTTTCTTTGGAGTTTTAGTAATTAATATATGCATTTCTATATTCATTTGTGATAATTGCATATCAAACATATGAAATAGAAGAAACAATGAATAAGAAAAACTCTTCAGTTGCTGGAGTTCAAACAACATCAATAGCTAATTCTATCTTACTACATATCTTATAAATCCATACAACTTAAGTATTAATTTATCACTTGAATAAATATATAATTTTTTGTTGTTTTTATAGTTACATTTGAAATTGAAAATATACATATTATTTATTTCTCAAATAATTAATATTAATTTATAAATTTTACTTTAGCAAACTACCCCTTCATCTATTTGTGACGAACAAATGATCGAATTTGAAGAAATAACCCCCGAGAAAAAGAGGAAGCATGAAGAGGATCAATGTCAGGAAGATGATGATGATGATGGTGTTGAGACTCAAGTTTCGACTACTAAACGGATCTTGAAGGTCAAACTTGAGAAAGAATAATACAACATAAAGGAGATAAAGAACAACCACATTATATAATAATAGGAAAATTATTTATTATCATTATAGTTTTTTAGTTGTTAATCTTTTTTTTAGTAGTAAAAAACAATTACATTCTTAGATTTTCTAATATTTATAATTTTACTATGATATATTTCAACCCGCGTAGCACGGGGATCTAAATACTAGTGTTGGATATTTCCAACGGGTGATTCATTTAATAACATATATTCGAAGATCAAATTTATGGATAGGTCATGGGGATTTTGATTTTTAAAATATACAACCCTCAATATTCGTCAGTGCGTCATTTCTCCACAACGCACGGCTGAAATTGCTCCACCTTATATATAAATCATTTCTGATTTTCTTTAGAAAGTGATTTTATTTTTATTTATTTTTTTGACAGGTTTTTTTTAGAAAGTGATTGACAATATGTCAATAACATAATTTTTCTCATGGTCTAAGCCCGTACACATGCATTCGAATCAGTGGCCCATTTCTTTGGGGACTTTTTAGAGAGTCATGATCGAAATTTTATGGATTTAAAATTTTTAATTAATAGTAAAAATATGTGTTTATTTGGAAAGTTTGGTAGTGATATTTTTACTTTATGATAAATCAATATGTAATAGTCATTAATGTTGTATTTTTATATTGTATTGGGAGAAAAAAAAAAGTAGGAGAGAGAATAAGTTTATTGAAAAAAAAGTGGAGATATGATTTTATTAAATTTTGTGAAAATAAATGTATAAGTATATTTTATAGGAGTGAATTTGAAAGTTGAATATGAAAATCCCCAATTAATATGTGACTTTGATTGCAAAGTTCTAAGTCTATCCAGGTGAGTCTCGGACAAAAATAACTAACTTAATTTCTAAAATCTTATAAGCTATACCTCATTTCTAAATTTAACACGTGTTCGAAAGAATGTCTTTTAAATCGACATCATCAGAACTTACTTATTTACATAAACAAATTGAATACATTCTGCGACAAGCAGCAGAAATTAAAGTGATCGTAATTAATATTTAAACCTCTGCCACATAAATATATATTCAACTATAAGGAATTTGAAGTAGTTCAACCTTAAATTAATAAGTGAATTTGATTGTTTACTTGAAATCCTTTCAGAGATTTCCACATACAATTAATAGAGTGAGACTATATATGAGAAAAAAAGTATTTGGTCTCATCACTTATCTATCAATTTTTCACCCAAAAAATTTAAGTGATCAATTTTAATTTCACAACTAAATCGATTGTCCAATTTTAATTCAATTTTACCTAAAAATTGCGAAAAACGTCATTTTCGGTCACATGCAAGTCATGTGACAGTAAGTCGTTCTTAAGTTTATGGATTTTAAATTTTAATTTTGATTAATTTTTTGGATTATTTACACATGCGTAGTTTAATTAATTAAAAACGTAAAAAAATAGTCAGTGTTCACGTTATCGAGGGTATAGAAAATTCTCAAATTTTACCGGCACGTGACTTACATGTGATTGAAACAACGTTGTCCGCAATTATTTGGCAAAAATTGGACCAAAGTTAAACAATTAATTTAGTTATCGGCTAAAACTGGACAGTTAAACTTTTTTGGACGGAAAATGAACAGTACATAAGTTATAGGACCAAAAAACTTTTTTTTTTTCTCGACTGTATATATATTTATAGTTGAAATTGACTGGCTAGCTACCTTCTGGTTTAACACCCATGCTTAGATAAACAGCCTCATGGCCGCAATCTATTAATTGAATGAGAATAATGAGTTAATTAAATAAATTTTAACTAATATAAACTGAAGTCCCGTTTAATTCGTGAAACGATGTCACACAAGAGACATTTTTTATTAATGCTTTATTATCATATCCATATATGCAATTAATCAACCTCCGGTATGTCAAATGGATGTTGTTTTATTAAAGAGAAGAAAAAAGGAGGGAACACATGCAGATTAAAATAAATTATTCAAAAATTACTCTAAAGTATAAAATTTTCAGACTATTACTATAAGCTATAAATTTATTTATTTTTTCCTTTCTTTTTTTTAGCTAATAAACAATTCCACTTGCAGACTAAAAGAAATACTTATAGAGTGAAGAAGACTTGGTAAAGCCTAACCCGAAATGCCACAACAGGGCTTGAAACAAAGAACTTAAATGGCCCAACAACAAATGGTAATTCAAAAGCAAAAAAAAAAAAAAACAATGTGGTATGCCTATTGCTACCACAATTCTGTACAAGCCCAAAATAAATAACTAGTTAAAATACTCAAGGCCCAAAGCATATTCAACTAGTTAATACGAAACTCTTGAGAGTTGATTGCATGGGCAGTTTATATCAATATTTATTTCTTGAACAAACACTGATACATAAGTAGTTTGATTTATTTTAAATATCTAGTCTTTTTGTTTATCTCCCAAAGAAAATTGATACTCTTGAACCAAAAAGTGTCAAACTCGATATTTTGCGAGTGCAGAATGACAATTTTATTTTTTAATTAGGCATAATGCGTTATAAAGACATCTAGGCTGTAATTTTTATTTCAAAAGACCTCTAAATAATTTTTTTGTTATAAAGGGCCCTCAAACTATAGCCTTATTTCAATGGGCCCCTTTTTAACTCTCCATTAGCATTTCTTAAATGCGGATTTATGCGCTTGTGGTCGTGTATTAATATGACAACTAGGAATCTAGGATTAAAATAGCAATGTAGGTAATTAAATAACTCTTCTTTTAAAAATTCATCAGATTTCTATATTCTACTCAAATCTGAAGACAAGTTTATTTTGAAGGAAAAAGAAATTTGATGGATTTTAAAAAAGAAGAGTTATTTATTTACCTAGGTGGCTAACTATTTTAAATCTAGATTTCCTTTTTTTTTCGAACCCAGATTTCTAGTTGTCATATAAAATAGATTTCTAGTTGTCATATAAAATACACGGCCACTCGCACAAACCCGCGTTTGAGAAACACTTGCTAACGGACAAAAAAGGCCTATTGAAAAAAGATTATACAGTTTGAGGGGCCTTTAAAACAAAACAAAACAAAAAAACATTAGTGGCACTTCGAATCAAAGTTAATAATTTAAGGATTTTTTTATGCATTTTGCCTTCAAATTAAAGTTTACTATAATATAAAGACATTTGAGTTGTGTGTAGATCGATTTCAAATATCGATTGTTCTTCAACATTCAATCATGACTTCCATAAAATTGACAAATTCTGAACTCAAAGGTGACACTCTCAAACCTAAATTAATCTCTATAATTTACTATTTAATGAAACTATTCTAATATTTATTTTCCTTCTAGCAAGTAGTGGTACTTCTGAATTCATAACCACTTTCTTAGAATAATGGTAAATAACTTTTAGGAGGCGTTTGGTTCATGGGATTGGATTGATTAGGTGTGATAGGATTGAGTGAGATTGAATAAGACTGAATTGATTGAACTGGATTTGTTTGAATTAAGATATGCGTTTGAATTGTAGGATTGGAGTGGGGGATTAGATGAGATACCTATTGAAATTTCATAAACACTTTGAAATTGAATTGAAACAACATACTTCATTCTTGTGAATCAATCTATTCAAACAATAGAAGGACATTATGTATTATTACACTTGAGATATGTTCTATCCCACCTTTCACATGGGATTGACATATCCCTTCATGGAGGGATTTGAATCATTTTTTACGTGATGCAATATTAGAATATAATAATAGAAGGTAGAAATGTAATAACAGAAATCTTCCAAACCAAAAAACCTTCTATCTGAAACTGTGTTATTTCTTTTTTGGCGAAAAGAGATTAATGTACACATTTAATCTTTGTGTTCTATCACAATGGACACTAGAAAAGAAGATGTGGCACATTTAATACACGTGGCAACCCAGTCACAAAATCTGCCGGAAAGCCCCAAATTGAAACGGCAAAACGACGTTGTTCCGATTGATTTGGGATTAAAATTAGACATTATCAAAGTTATTGAAACTAAATCGACGATAAAAAAACTTATGGGACTAAATTTATTTGAGGCCAAAGTTATGGAATCATTTGTGATACAAACTCTTTTATATACCCGACGGCAAATATTCGGCTTATCATTTTGACATTCTGCTTCTCTTTCTTTCAGAATAGCGCATATATAAATGGTGGGATTTGGATAATACCCCTTGAAAAATTGTATGGAATTAACATACAAACCACGAAAGATAAATTAGTGGTGTCATTGGCAATTGTGTAAAGGTTGGATGCCCATGTATAAAGTGGAAACTATTTAGGGACCTCCGTCCAGTTTATATAATTGATTGTTTTTTTGCTAAAAACGGTTGGGGTTGAAGCTGGATTTTGCATAAAACTCATGCTAATTTGTTCCTTTCCTTTTGGATTAATCAGATCGATGAGAGAAGTTTGTTATGATTGCATGACAAATATGAAGGCACAAGAATGATGTGTTATATATAGGAGAGTTTATTGCTAGTCGAACCATTGGGTCGAAACTCGAACGACTCTTCCTTAGATGATTATACATAGGGAAAAGGGGGAATAATGTTTTTTAAGGACAGTAACTTTGGGGGTTTGTGTTTTAAGGACAATAATTTTACGAGTATGGAAATGTAGGACATACGATATATTTTAAAACTTGCAAATATAGGACAATATGTTTTAAAATTTATAAATATAGGACAATATATTTTTAAAATATGTAAATGTAGGACAATTGAACCCGAACCTCACATGATATTTTAGCCTGATTTGGGCTTATTTGGATTCAAATATCCTACATTTACAGATTTTAAAACATATTGTCCTATATTTACATATTTTCTTATATTTACATATTATCTTATATTTTCAAGTCTATAGAATTATTGTCCTAAAAAATTATTTTTCTCAAGGAAAAGGGGAGAGATTATTGATTTATTTTAAAATTTATTTGTTCGTAACGTTAAAATAATATTTTTAGCACAATTTTATAAGTGATCTTCACTATAATTATCGATTTTGTCCTTAATATTTCTTTTTGGGTTTTAAAAAAATACGGAGTTTGTTTATCTACATAAATATAGTCTTTTTTTTTCAACCAGCTTTTGTTTTATTTTCATTAAATTGCGGTTATATCTTTCTGCATAAATTTCATCTCTTTTCTTCACTAACTTTTTCTTTATTTTCAAATATTTGCAATAAAAGAAATGATTCATTCTTCAGAAATTAATGAAGAAATCTCATCATGCTTTAAATAATTTTTGTGTCAACATAACCGATGTGTGTTTTAAAAAGCGCCAACATATATACATATATACACACATACAGCGAGGGTACGTTTACATGGACATATCCATATACTTTTCATTGCGGGACACAATATACAAATATAAAATACATTTTCTTTACTAAATAGCATGCAACTCGGTCAAATTTATTATAATTAAAATCAACAAGCTTATAACTAAAATATTTGCACGATTAATTTATTATCAACAATATTAAAAAAAATATCAATATATGCAATTAAAGTATCATTCATTGATTTATCATCTAATTGCGCATACAATTTATGTTTGGACCAAGCTTGCGAAATCCGGCTTGCAAATTTCAAAAGTCACCATAATCATAATCTATAATATGAGTATATATTTTTTTTCATACTTTTTTCTCTTTTCAATAATTACACATACTTTATTCTTTTATAATATAATAATTTTATAATCACTTACTTTTCATAATTTATTTTCTCAACCCTATCGTATTACATTTTCAACCAAATATGTATAAAAATCAAACATACTTTTTTACAATTAATTGGATCTTTCGATCAAGATTTTCTCAACCCCATGTAGTAAATCCTAATATAACTCTTGAAACTTTTTGTGCGAAATGACCAATTGTTGTTTATTCCCTAAAAAGTATATCACTACTAATTACTCCTTTCCTAAAACATATCGACCATATATATATACATACTAAATGGTATTATATGTCCCCGTTTAGTTCGGGGGATAGGCCTGAATAAACGGTTTAATCTCAAATAATTGATTGTCTGGTTCGCTGGACTAGGGCCCAGAATACATGTTCAACTCAAATACAAAAATGTGTTTAATCTCCATAAAGCTAGTATCTATCCCAGGTTGAGGTTGAGACAAAACCTATCTAAAATACAATATTATATATATTGAATAGATTTACAAGAATGAATTGTGATTTTTTAAATTTAATTTAAAGACATTTATGACATTTTAATATGTATCTCACATAATCCTTCAATCTAAACACAAATATAAAAATTTTAGTACAAGATAAAAAATATATATATATAAACCTGCAATTCAAACACACATTTTGATTCAAACAATTCAATTCAGTCAATCAAATTTTATTCAATCATATCTATAACAACTCATTCATCCAGTCTTGTAAAGCAAACAAGGCCTATATATGGGTATTAAATATTCTTGGAAAAATTACTCTAAGGTACAAAATTTATGAAAAAATTACTCTAAGGTACAATGTGCAAAAGAATTTTGCACTTTAGTTCAAACTAGATACTAAAGTGCAGCGTAATTTTTACACATTGTACCTTAGAGTAATTATGCCATACTTTTTGTAGCTTAGAGTGAGAACCCCAATATTCTTTTCCAAAATATATTATTCAACATAACTATCAAATTTATTATTAAATACTAAAAAAGTGTCAATATTAACTATACTTTTCCTCCTTAGTAATGTGCGTATTCATTATATTCATAAGTTTCTTTATTTTAAGAAAGTTATTCATAATTTTTTTTTTTTTAAAAGAATATCCATAAGCTTCTTATAGAGTATATCAATATCAATTATACTTTTCCTAAAAACGTAACCATAATTTTAAAATTTATTATATATTTACACTAAATAGCATACCAATATTGATCATGTTTTTCTACCAGTGTTAATTATAGTGGGAGAGCTTTTAGTTTTACAAAATATTGCACAAACCGAATTTAATACTCTTAGAAATACTTATTTTAATTTAAAAAACTAGATTATTTTTTATATTCTTCTAATGCATATTAAAATAAGTTATAAATGTTAAAATTAGATCAACAACAAATAATTCTTTTTTAAATAAAGATTGTAAAAGATTATTTGTGAACAATTATATATGTGTCTATAAACAAATGTTTTAGCAATTTTTTTATTCAAAGAAATTTGATAGCTAAACTTGACTTAGAAAATAGAGTTAAATAATTATTTCCAACTAAAACACTATATTAAATTTATAATAATTAAGTAAAACTCTTGTGAACAAGGTCTATACATGAAACATATCACTGTTAGGTGCAAAAATTAATATTATTTAAAAAATTGAGTTCATGGATTCACACAATTTTCTTTCATTATTATAATTCTACATTAAATATTTTTTTTGACCGGATAATTTATTGTCATTTTCCTAAACTTTTTATTTTGCAAACTTTTTTCCAACTACCTTTTATTTGCAAATTTTCTTATTTATTTTCATTTTCCTAAACTTTTTATTTGCAATTTTTTTGTCTCCACTATCCCTTTCCTTCTCACATTTCATGATTTTTGTCTCTCCTAAATTTCAGACATGCATCTAAATCTCTCTCATGGTTATTTCACCACCTTAACTCCTTCCAATTTCCACCATCATAAATCTCCATTTTTCCGCCACAAATCCACCACCAAAACCAACCCACCACCACCATTAATTACATGCAAAATCATAATTAATCCGTCGGAGAAAAAGCTCCCCTCCAACCAACCGCTGCCGTCTACATTCTCGCCGAATTCCGTTCCGCCGCCGCCGCTCAGCCCATGTCAGAAACTAGCGGCGGCGGCTCTAGACATGGCGGAGAAAACAATCGTGACAAAACTGGAAAAGAACAAGAAACTGAACCGGACGATTGACCCGGCGGTTCAATTAGAAGGAAATTACGCACCGATTCAAGAAAGCCCGGTTCAGCACGTTATTGAAGTAGTTGGCACCATTCCAAGTAGTGTACAAGGAGTGTACCTTAGAAACGGCGGCAACCCTTTATTCCAACCAATCAGCGGTCACCATTTCTTCGACGGCGACGGCATGATCCACGCCGTCAAATTGGCCGCGGGGAACCGCGCGAGCTATTGCTGCCGGTTCACCAGAACGAATCGGCTAATTCGCGAAGCCGGTTTAGGAAAACCGGTTTTTCCTAAACCGATCGGCGAATTGCACGGCCACGCCGGCTTGGCTCGGCTCGTGCTTTTCGCCGCCCGGTCGTTAATCGGCTTGATCGACTCGGCTCAAGGAATTGGCCTAGCTAACGTCGCTCTCGTCTATTTTAACGGCCGTCTACTAGCGATGTCCGAGGATGACCTCCCTTACGCCGTCCGAATTACACCGGACGGTGATCTCGAAACGATCGGACGGTGGGATTTCGACGGGCAAGTACAAGATTCCATGATAGCGCACCCTAAGGTGGACCCCACTACAGGGGATCTCTACACTTTGAGTTACAATGTAATATCCAAGCCACATCTTAAATCTTTCAAGTTCGACAATTTTGGTAATAAGTCACGTGAGGTGGCTATTTCCCTCCAACACCCTACCATGATCCATGACTTTGCCATAACGGAAAGTCATGTGATCATCCCGGATCATCAGATGACGTTCAAGTTATCAGAGATGATCCGGGACAAATCACCCGTCATTTATGACAAAAATAAAATCACCAGATTCGGAGTGATGCCAAAAGATGCTACCGATGAGTCGATGATCCAATGGATAGACGTGCCCGATTGTTTTTGCTACCACATGTGGAATGCTTGGGAAGAATTCGATGAGCATGGTGATAAAATCATCGTGGTCATCAATTCGTGCATGACGCCCCCGGATTCGTTATTTTCGGGTGATGACGAAATAATAAAGAGTGAATTATCCGAGATACGATTGAATTTGAAAACGGGTAGGTCGATTCGTAGGGTTATCGTATCGGGTATGAATTTAGAAGGTGGTCAAGTGAACAAGCAAAATTTAGGTAAGAAAACAAGGTACGTATATTTGGCTATAGCTGAGCCGTGGCCAAAATGTAGTGGGATTGCTAGGGTTGACTTGGTCAACGGAAATGTGACTAAGCATTTATATGGAGATGGAAAATATGGTGGGGAGGTGTGTTTTGTGCCGAGAAATGAAGAAGACGGGGAAGAAGAAGAGGAGGGATTTTTGATGAGTTTTGTGAGAGATGAGAAAAGAGAAAAATCTGAATTTGTTATTTTGAAAGCTTCAAATTTGGAACAAGTGGCTTTAGTGAAGATTCCCACAAGAGTTCCATATGGGTTTCATGGCACATTTGTTACTTCTCAAGAACTGGAAATGCAATCATCGTATTAATTGTTACACGATATATATGTGTATCAAATTATCAATAAGAGCACGAAAAGTGGCAAATTATAATTGGTGCTTAATTTTGATTTTTTTTTTCCATACAAATTCTTGTATTGGAGCGAAGTGGGTCAACGGTGTCATTTTCACGAGTCTGGGACGGAGGGAGTATATTAATATGTGTAATAATTTTCACGAGTCAACGGTGTTCCTATTATAATTTTGACCAAATTATAACTGATGCGATGTCTGATTTAATAGATTGGTCTGTTTGATCATTTTCTTTTAAAATTTTCAAAAAAAAAAAAATATCATCGCATCTAGATTCGCTAGATGTGAGTTTCACCATAGTTTCCCTAAATGTGGTATTCACCACGATTATTGTGGTTTATGGCCTATAGGTATTTTTTGGTTTATTCTTTTTTTTTTCTCTCTTTCAATTACCTTTTTATTTTGGTTTGCTTAGAATTGCCTACTAACTTGTGGATACATTATCGTCATACAATTTGCAGTGACACGAATAATACATTTGGGGGCAAAATTGTATGCTTTGGAAATAGCATTGTATTGTTTTGCAGGTTTAGAAAGCAACAGGGTCTAGTCGAATTAATTATTGGTCGTGCAAGCAGTCATGGATAGTATCGATTATTGGACTCGATGGGAATGGTTGTTTGGATTGTCAGTGGTCTTCTATACACAAGAGCTACTCTATAGATGATATATCGTGAAATGCAAACACAAGAACAAATATATTTTTCTTTTTTTAGTTAGAGGATTAATACTTTTAGACTTTGTTATAAAACCAAACATGTGGTTAAATTTGAAAAAAAAAAAGGAAAATTAAACCAAATATAAACAAAGTCTAAATTGCAAATTTTTATAAACGGTTTACAAAAATAGAGAGCTATTAACCATTTGGGTCGGGTGAACCATGAACCACTTGGTCGAGTTCGGATCGGGTCGGGTCCGGACTGGTAAAAAAAAACTGAATAAAAAAACTATAAAAAAAAAGAGAGAGAGAAAAACCTAAACTCATTCGGGTCGGGTGAACCATGAACCAGTTGAGCCGAGTTCGGATCGGGTGGGGTCCAGGTCGGGTAAAAAATTGAAAAAAAAAAACTGGAAAAAAAATAATGGGACGTGAAATTATAATCTTAATTTTATTATAATTAATTATATAATAAGATTATTTAATTAGGGGTATTGATGAGATGGCAAGATATGTCAGCATTAGGCTCCATAAGGAGCATAATATTGGGCGCTATATCAAAACTATATACAGTATAACCTCTATAAATTAATACAGTTGAGACCGGAAAAAATATTAATTTTAGAGAGGTATTAATTAATCGATAAATTAATAATATATTAATTTAAAGAGGTATTCTATATTTATTTAATTTAAATTAATTACATCAGAATTCATGAATTTAAATTATATTATATAGAGATATTAATGAGTATTAAATGTTAGGAACTTGAATCATCTTATTTAATGTCAATCATCTATTGGATTATCCGGGTGAAAATGAAGGATGTTCACAAATCCAAAGCTTAGGAGAAATTGTTGATACTATTATTGAATATTCAATTGAGGATGAAGCTCAAGATGATACGGTACCATATGGCACTTAAAAGCTCTCCAAGTGTACACTTGCAATGCTGCCTCAATTAATTGGGAGACTTAGTTGCTTATATATGAGATGCTTGGTGGGTCCGTGCCTAAAAATTAATTTAAAAAAAAAAAAAAAAAAGTGTTGGAGAGCGGTTAACTCCAAGTGTACACTTGCAATGCTGCCTCAATTAATTGGGAGACTTGGTTGCTTATATATGAGATGCTTGGTGGGTCCGTGCCTAAAAATTAATTTTTTTTTTTTAAAAAGTGTTTGTAGAGCGGTTAAAAACCGTTGTCCAAGTGTATATGCTTGGACAGCGGTTGAAAACCACTCTCCAAGTGTACACTTGCAATGCGGTTAAAAATCGATGTCCAAGTGCGATTTCTTGTACAAGATAGTTTTTATCAATCGTCCCAAGCTTGGACAAATTTATTTTTGGAGAGCGGTTATAACAGCTCTCCAAGGTCATTTTTCACAGCAATCCAAACTCAAATATATATTAGTGGGGGTCTTAAAAAAAATATTATCTTAGTGTACACTTGCAATGCGGTTAAAAATCGTTGTCCAAGTGCAATTTCTTGGACAGCGGTTTTTTATCAGCTGTCCAAGAAATTGCACTTGGACAGCTGTTACTTGGAGAGCGGTTATAACAGCTCTTCAAGGTCATTTTTCACAGTTGTCCAATCCCAAATATATATTAGTGGGGGTCTTAAAAAAAATATTATCTTATTAATTTACGCTTGGGGTCTAAGTTGGGATCGGAGAAAAATATTATTTTAAAGAGATTATTAATTTATCGAGTGTTAATTTATAGAGATTATACAAAATATATATATAATATATATATAGTAAGCAGCACAAGAGACCCATTCATTGCTTGAATATCATTTGGTGGTTATTTGTAATATCAATTAGGTAATTATATACATATTTTGGACTACATGTAAATAGTAGTCAGACTCAGAAATATAGTAAAACTTTTGAATAATTTCTTGGAGAGCTCCACATGGACAGCCCTTTTTTCGAATAGCTCTCCAAGTGGTTCCTTGGAGATCGGTTCTATTAAAAATAAAAGACAGCGGTTAAAAATCGTTGTCCAAGATCAAAAAACTTAGGCAATGGTTCATAACCGGCAAGTAAGTGTATCTTTGGAGAGCGGTTTTGAACCATTTGTCCAAAGAAAAAACTTGGAGAGCGGTTCATAACCGCTCTCCAAGTGAATTATTATTATTTTTTTTTTGTAAAGCTTGTATTTTTTGTTTTATTTTTTTGTTTTTGTAAATTCTTTTTATGTACAATTCAAATATTTTAGTCTTTAAATTCTCGTGTTATTTATTTTTAATATTCGTCTTATATAATGAGATTAACACAAACCCTTATGTAAAACTTGTTCATAATATTAAATTCATAATATTACACTTACGAACTTGTATCACTGTTAATTCTTATAAATTAATACCTATAATATTTAATATTCTTATAAATTAATTCAATTTTGTCTAAGTATTACTTATTTAGATAGAAAAGTACTATTACTTGTTTAAATAGAAAAGTATTACTTGTTTAAATAGAAAAGTATTACTTGTTTAAATAGAAAAGTATTACTTGTTTAGATAGAAAGGTATAACTTGTTTAAAGAAAAGTATTACTTGTTTAGATGAAAAAGTATTACTTGTTTAAAGAAAAATATTACTTATTTAGATAGAAAAGTTTTGTTTGTTTAAATAGAAAAGTATTATTTGTTTAGATAGAAAAGTATTACTTGTTTAAATAGAAAAATATTACTTGTTTAGATAGAAAGGTATAACTTGTTTAAAGAAAAGTATTACTTTGTTTAGATGAAAAAGTATTAATTGTTTAAAGAAAAATATTATTTATTTTGATAGAAAAGTATTAATTGTTTAGAAGGAAAAGTATTAATTGTTTAGAAGGAAAAGTATTACAAGTTTAAAAGAAAGGTAATTAAAAAAAAGTACAAGTAAAAAATATAATTTTAATTTAATTTAATTAATTTTAATTTAAATTTATATAAAAAAATTATTATATAAAAATGTGATTGAATTAATAAATAAGATAATTGAAATAGAGAATTTTAAAAAAAATTGTAAGAAAAAACGATTTTTAGAACATATAGAATTAATTTCATTAAGTAAACGCAAGAAAGCAAGTGTCCGAGCGGAATTGATCCCCGCTCAGGCGCCCAAGGTCCCGTGTTCGGTCCCCCATGGGAGCAAATAATTGTCTCAATTAATTGGGAGACTTGGTGGCTTATATATGAGATGTTTGGTGGGTCCGTGCCTAAAAATCAATAAACCGCTGTCCAAGTGTGATTTCTTGGACATCGGTTTTTTATCAGTTGTCCAAGCTTGGACAGTTGTTACTTGGAGAGCGGTTATAACAGCTCTCCAATGTCATTTTTCACAGCTTGTCCAAGCCCAAATGTGTATTAGTGGGGGTCTTAAAAAAAATATTATCTTATTAATTTACGCTTGGGGCCTAAGTTGGGACCGGAGAAAAATATTATTTTAAAGAGATTATTAATTTATCGAGTGTTAATTTATAGAGGTTATGCAAAATATATATAATATATATATATAGTAAGCAGCACAAGAGACCCATTCATTGCTTGAATATCATTTGGTGGTTATTTGTAATATCAATTAGGTTATTATATACATATTTTGGACTACATGTAAATAGTAGTCAGACTCAGAAATATAGTAAAACTTTTGAATAATGTTTGGCTAAGTCTTGTATGAACCCAGGTGCACAATATTTTTATAGTACACTTTAAAATCATAAATTTATTATATTGAAATAGGTAATTTGTTTAAAATATTGAATCGTATAATTATTAATATAAAAAAATAATTACATGGTGTATTGTAAATAAATCGTATCTTTTAATATAACAAGTTAACGATTCTAAAATACACTATGAATATACTGTATACCTGATAAATTATGGTTTGAAAGTTGAATGGGTATTCTTAGTTTTTGTTAGATTCTCAATTAAGTTGAATTATTATTGTTAACGAGGTCAACACGCCACCCGGAATTTTATGCTTATAGATTTAATTGGAGGATTTATTTATGTTATTTTTTAAGTAGATTTAATTATGATAAAAATTGATATGAGACGGTCTCATATTAATTTTTATTTTAAAATGTTAAAGCGTTAATACCCAAATTATGTCATGTCTCACCGTGAGACCGACTTATACAAATGTGTCTCTTTAATTATTAATGATAGATGAAAAGTACTCGAGATGAATAAATTTAGACTCCATTTGAATAGAGATATTTGAACCTTTGAATTTATAAATTTATTATAAAAAAATTTATGGTTTTTGGATGCAAAATAAAATCTATAAATTTATAAATCCTTCATTTTAAATCCATAAATTTTAAGATCTTAAAATTTACATATAAATGAAAGGATTTATAAATCCCCTCACACAGTTAGTCTTATTTGTCAAATCCACTCTCACTCAACTCTCTCTTTTCTTGAATGCCTTTTTTTAATATATATATTTTTTTTAACTTTTTTTTTAAAAAAAATATTTATTTTTTAAAAAATTCAAAAAACTATATTTTTTTCGACTTAATTTTTATATTTTCGAAAAGAATAAAAAATTATTTTTTTGAAAATTTTAAAAAAAAATTCCGAAATATTTTTTTTCTAAAAAATAATAAATTGATTTTTTTGAAAATTAAAAAATATTACCTCCGTCCTAATTTTAATTGGTCATATACTGTAGACACGGATATTAAGAAAAAATGGAAAATAATAGTATGAAATGTTGTAAAGTGAGTTTGGTGGAAGGATATTGTGAGTGTAAAGTGGGTTTAGTAGAGGAAAATAATAGTATTGAAAGTTGTTTTACTTCCTTTTTAGGAAATGGCCAAACACTATAAAGATGGTTATTTACGGAAAGTGGCCAATTAAAATCAAGACGGAGGGAGTATATTTTTTTGAATCTTTAATTTTTTTTAAAATAAATGAAATTTATATTTTTTTTCATTTTTTTTTATTGCATTTCATGGGTTGTGGTGCCAGACTTGCCATGTAGAATTGCACGGTTTAATTTTTATTTATTTTTTGCTACTATATTATTGTGTTTTATCTATATTATTATGACAAAAAATCTACACTCGTTAGTCGTTATTGAGTGTTCTATCACAATATTGTAGCAAAAAAAAAAAAAACTGTGTAATCCTATATAGTAAGTCTACCAAGCAAAATTGTCTATCGCCGGTTGAAGGAAAAAATATCTATCAATTTGCAATAACATCAGAGGTTGGAATTTTTCACTATAATTCTAAAGGTCCTGATTAAATTAATACTTAACCTAAATGTCGTGTATTTATTTAGAATTAACCCTTTATTTTAATCACTTCTTCAAAATATATATTTTATATAAAAAATAATTAATTTTAGTCGAGACAAACTCAACCCACCCTTTTAAGACTAATGAACCCCCATCTTTTAATATAAACTCTCGGTACGGATCCAAATGGATCTTTAAAAATAATTTGTATGTGTCGGAATTATAATATTTTAAAAATTAAGCATCCATACCGTTTCGAAATTTCAGTATGACTTGGTACAAATATTTTAATTTTTGATACAGATGGAAATAAATTTTCGATTATAATGGATCGGGTAAAGACAAAGGTATGAGATTTTTCATTTAATACAAGAAAAAAAATGAAAAATAACACAAAATAAAATATATTATTTTAATGTCATCAATAGAATATGCAAAAAAAATAATAATAAATAAAATAATTTAGATTAAGATAGCAAAATAATAAATGAAAATGAATTGAGAGAAAAATATTAAAAAGAATAAAATAAAGATTAATATGTAGATGAACAAAATAAATATAATTTAAATTTTTATCACCTAACTTCACACTACACAATTTTTCATTAAAATTTAAAATATTTAAAATTCGTGCATAATGCGGGTGACATACTAGTTATTTTAAAAAAAATATAATTGAATTACACGTTGCACCCCAACTGTACAAGACTTTATCATAGGAAGGATATGATCTTATCATCATAACCCAGATTTTATAATTTATAAACTTTAAACCTAAGACAGAACCGACAAGGAAGGTTAATATTGAACTTTTCTTATATAATATTAAAACACTAGCTAATCGTTTCTATTAAATTTGATAAACGTTGCTATCAGATTTTTATTTATTAATTGGTAATCGGATATAAGAATTTGCAACACAAAGTTATCATAGTTTTATAATTTTATTATTACTATATGCAATATGCAAGCATTTTCTGACCATCATTTATTGCGCAATATTTTATTTTGGTCATTTGATTCAACCATTTATTATATAATCTTCAACTTAGCTATTTTGACCCATCATTTATTACGTAGTCTAACATTTACTAACTTTTTTAAATTTTGACAAAACATTTATTATGTAGTCTCACATTTTGTATAATATTTTGACTAAACAAAAATATAATTTTTATTGCACTTAATTAACTCTAATAATTTTGTATTATACAATTTTGATTAATGTCTCATTCCTCTTTTGTCAAACTGTGGAGGCGTTCACCAATTCATGGGTTGTCCAAACCCTTCTCAAGAGTCATCTCTCATGCTTTCAAGTTAAATAGAGATTCATTACAATTTATGGTACCACTAGACCAAGATATTAATCTCATCCTTCATGAAATTCAATAAAGGAGTTTTATTAGATTTCAAAATCGAGGAATCTGAATGCATTTGGTTGTCGTTTCACAAGATTAGCTTCTAAAAGTATTTCTAAGCTATAAATAGAATTCGCAAACACTCAATAGTAGATATGCAGCATATAAGAAACAACTAACAGAAGTTACTTCTCCCAAAAAATAAAAAGATGATTTAAGGATATCATATAACTCGTTCATGTTCATAAAATTCATCATCACAATCATATTGAATGTTAAATACATAGAATCAAAACCCAAAATGATCGTTGTCGTAAAGAAACCTGAAACAGATCTATGTAATGACAGAAAAATATGCAATAGTAGCACACGGACGAGGAGCAAGGAAATTCTCGGTACAAAGATAGTTTTCATCTAGCGATATGAATCGGGGCGTTTGGGCTTGCTTTGAACAGCAGCCTCGATTTTCTCCATCACTGCAGGAGTAAGCAAAGGAATAACATTGATAGCTTTCATGTTCTCTTCAATCTGCATTACCAACAAAAAACAAGGATTTAATATGTAGTGATTAGGGATGAAACGTTCAGTATGAATAAGGTGATTGATGAGAAATAGATTGTAGGTTGTTTGGGAAATTTGCAGAAAAATAGTAAGACCTAAGATATGGAAGAAAACTCGAGCACATATTATTGGGACAAACTAAAAAACCAATAAATAGTATTAGAACATATAAACCAATAGTGGCTAATCCTTTTTAGCAAACCAAAAACTTGTATACACCAGGTACGCCATGCAACTCAAATATAGTTTTAAATGGTATTAGTTTTTTTACTTAAAAGTATTAGTTTACTGGTATTAGTTATTTTCAATGAAAAGTATTAATTGCGGAAGATTCAGTTAGCAATGACCATTACTTGATCAATTTTGTAACTAGGAAGTTAGCATGAATACCTTCAACAAATTTCATCAACGGAATACACCCCAATGAGTTTCTACAACACTTAGTGGTGATTCCTTTTTAGCAAGACAAAAAACTTGTATACACCAGGTACGTCGTGCAACTCTAGTGTATTTTTATATGGTATCAGTTGTTTTACTAAAAAAGTATTTAGTTTGTTGGTATTAATTATTTTCACTGAAAAGTATTAGTTGTGTACAGTTGCACCTTACAACCAGTGTACAAGAGTGTTACTCTTGAGAGAAAAAATAAATGAATTGCAATTTCTAATTTCACTGCTAAGTGTTCATAAGATGCATGTCGAAAGTTCCAAGTCCTAAAATTCAAAGCATATATAATTTCCTAGCTTTTCGAATAGTATTGTCATTACAATCTAATATGGTTCAATGTCATTTTCAACACCATTTCTAATCTTCATGTTAATGTGCATCTCAACATAGATGGTTGCTAATTATCCCCTCTTACTATTAGTTAAGAGAGCAATTTGAGAACAAATATTAATTAAATGTATTGCTCATAAAGTAGCGAGAATTGCTTCTGTCACTCAATATAACAGTAAAAATATCCAGGGTTTCCTGATGTTTGCAACAAGATAACAGACTTACTTTCTCAACAGTCAACCGACTAGTTGCGCAAAGCATTAGGGGTATGTTTGATTTGGGAATTAGTGGATTTCAAAATCCTGATATATAACGATGGCGTTTTGTTTTGAGTTTTTAAGTAGGTTTTGATTTAACTTTATGTTAAATTGATGAGTTTAAGTTTCTGTAATATGGGACTGTTTTTACTTATAAGAAAGAGACTATATATTTGCCATGGCTGTGAGAACTTGGTCATTAAGTGATTGTATTTGCAAGTTGTCAAACTGGATTTACATAATTTCATTCCAGAGGACATCCTACTGTTGAAAGATGTTGCAAAAATTTATTCTGTTAGGTTGTGAATAATATTGAGTAAAAAGATTAATTTGGGCCCTCTGTTATACATATCAATTAGTAAATTTGCTGATCAATTAGTATTTTTGCTGTTGTTATTATGTTATTTATTCTTCTTAGCTATTCAGACTATAGATTAGAGTAGCATTTTAGTTTCTCCAGAAAGATAAATTTTCCTGTATGTGTTCTTCCATGTACTTGTGACAATGTTTATGCTATATTTTGCAAAGATGAGATTTAACTATCTCAAGTTGCTGACTGATTTCTCAAAGCTTATGAAGCTTGGATTATGCAGAAAAAACTCAGGTTGAGGTTACAATTCTGCAACATATGATGATTTTTGTCGTGAAAACCTTAATAGACTTATATTCATGGGAGGACTGAGGAGAATAAATCTTTTGTTCCTTTTTTTTTTTTTTTGATTATCTTTTTCCCTGCAATAATTCCCAAGGGTTCATAGTTGATACGGGAGCGCCTAAGGCGCAAGGCGCACAGGGCGCTGCCAACTCCAACAAGTAATGGGATTCCACAATCAACTACACAAATTATCAATATGTTATTCAAGAAGGTCAAAGCGCAGAAATTAATTTATTCAAATCATTTAATTGTTGTAAATCTTTACTTAGTTAGCTTAATTAGCTTGATTAATATTTTCCTTATTTCTTAGACTTTGGGCTGTGACTGTACCTTTAAACTAGGAATTTGTGGAATAATGAACACACGAGTGATACACTTGAGTTTTTCTCTTCTACAACAATTGAGCGCTGGTAACTTTTGAGAATTTATGTGCCTACCTCCTTCTCATCACCATGAGATTCTAATTTCTGGTTTATATGCTTATCCTTTTGATTGGTTATTTTCCTAGTTGCAAGTATGTCATACTTGAGTTCTGAAAATTTAATTGGCTGCTACATTCCTGTTCAGGTCAGCCTTTACAGTTTCCTCTCTTCATGTTTGATTTATATATAAATGGTTTTGCTCCTTTTATTTATTTAACTAACTAGCAATGCATGTCATGTATTAATATAGGGGGCCTGTGACAATTAAAGTGTTGCTTTCGTAGAAGTGCATTAGGAGAAACAGAGCTATTTTTGTGGTTTACTCAAAAATCATTTGGATGTCCAAAATAGAAAACTTGTGGTAAGGCTGTTTCTTGCTTTAAATTATTTGGAGACTTGCATCGACAACATTAATGACGAATAAACATTTACCGGTATGCATGTGTCTTTGATATAGTTAAATACTTAAGTTAATTAGTTCACTAATAACTATGTTTAACTAGTTTACTTCTAAATTATGTCTTACATATGAGCTTACTGACTTCCTTTGTAGGAACTGCTTGACTTGAGAGATGGAAGATGGAAGAGATGGTGTTAGAATTAGTAGCAAGATTCTTCTGGTTTTTGTATTATTTTTATTAGTTCTGTTGTCAATTTAATTATTAAATTTACTCTAATTAGATAATTAAGAATTTTGTAATCGATGAATAATAAATGTATTATGAAGTTTTCGTATATATTACTCCCTCTGTCTCAAACTCTTTTGTACATTCACTATTTGACTCGTATCTTAGCATCCTCTTCGACGGGGGCTCCATCATACAAACATTTATCAAATCTTTCTATGTATGCTCGATCAGACTCACCTTTTAGTTGGGAGAAATGCGCCAACCTTTGTTTTGGCGCTGGGCGAGCACACATGGATGAAAAGTGGGACAGAAATTGTTGTCCCAATTGGGCGAAAGATGTGATAGACGCAGCCGGCAAAGTAGAAAACCATTTATGTGCCCGATCACCCAAAGTCATGGGGAATGATCGGCACTGTGTTGCGTCTGTGGCCCCCATCGCGATCATAAAGTCTGAGTACTTGCTGAGATGGACATGAGGGTCAGACTCAGCATCGAATATGGGAATTGGCGGTCGGGACTTCGCCACTTTCTCTTGTATTTCAAATTACCATGATAGCCGGTGACAATGGCGAGCAGGGTATTGTGCTCGCTCGAGGGTAACCCTTGGTCGCGGCCAGGTCGGCCTGTAAACCCTCGATGGCTTTTTTCATTTCCGCAAGTTTTGTGGAACTGACAGATTTAGATCGGGGTTGTTTCCCATCATGAGGACCCAGTGGGTCATGCTCGTGATGGGGCAGTCCCCTTTTCCAAGTTCGCGCTTGACTACCCAATCGATGGTGGATAGACAATTTTGTTCCCGCCGATTTTTGTTCGGCGTGCGGATGATCATGAAGATCTGAATGTGCAGGCATTTTTATTGGCTATTCCTTTCCTGGATCCTGCCGCCTATTATTGCCGATTCGGTCTTTGGCGGAGAGCCTCAAACGTCCAAATGCTGATGGTCTAGACCCTTGAGGTTGTTCGTCATCAGACGTGTCATCGGTTTTTTTTTGCCCGCCCGCTTTTTTTTTTTTTAACTTGCTCGCTTATCGGTGTCTGCGAGCGCCGCTCTTCATGTTCTTGAGTTTCTAATTTGGCCAACTCTTTTTCAAATTTCTCTTTTTTTTCTTTTTTCAAAGAAAATGATGGCCCTTGTTGTGGCCGCCGGATCATTTGCAATATCCTCGAGATTGGTAATCTCCACTCCTTGATCTTTAGGAGGCTGGCGCTGAGCCTCTTTCCGGTCATGAGGTCGATTTTGCCCTGACCTCTCTGTTTGTGTGTTCCTAGATTGAGGCATTATATTTCTTTTTTCTGCCTCGGCTCACTAAGGGTTTGTGTATGGGTTGGTTTTTTGGTGAAGTACCTTCCTTCTAGCGCCAGTTGTCGCGAGTCGTTTTTTACGAAGAGTATTATGTGGCTAATTTGGGAACGACTCACAAACAAAACATGCACGTGTAAAATAAACTGTAAATAAGATGAATTCGTTGACCCAGTTCGTCAAGAAATGACTACTCTAGGGGCATACCAAGCCAGGATGTGGTATTACGAGCTTTACACGTATAATATTTGATACATCTTATGAAGATGAATCGTTACAGATGAAGATAATTTGGAGAGTTAGAATATGAGTTCTAGGGTTTCTGTGTAAGTGGATAATCTCTCGAATTTTTCTGTACCTCACCTCTCAAGGGAATTACTCGTGTGGGTGTAGCTTTTTCTGGGAAATTTTTCTGAACCTTTCTCTTCTTCTTTTTTCTTCCTTTTATAGCACTCTGACAAGCATGAGCTGGGTTGGCAAGCATGAGCTGGAGATTTTGGATCATGCAAGAATCCAGGTGATATTGCCACGTTCCCAACTTCGTCTTCTAGATTGATCTTGGAGCTTACTTGTCTGTAAGGCACTCTTTTGGTCGTCCAAATTAATCTTTTGCTCGGTTGGATGCTTTGTTCGCCTTTTAACCATGTCGGTTTTTATCTTTGGAATATTGTCCTCCTCGAGCACACCGAGCCCTCGGGATGTTCGGGTCTTGATATCCGAGTGTCGAGCACTCGACCGCCGAGATGCCCGAGTCTTGAAATGTTGTGCTACGAAAGCATATCGACCCTCGGGATATCCGAGGGTTTCGGGATGTCTGGCTCGCGAGCATCTTCGACCCTCGGGATATCTCGAGCCTTCAGATGTCTGGGGTCATGAGCATATCTCGACCCTCGGGATATCCCGAGCCTTTCAGATATCTCGAGTTCGAGCATACCGACCCTCGGGATATCTCGAGCCTTTTCCGCCTGAGTCTTTTTTCGACTTGGCTCTTTTAATTCCTCTTTCCTGATCTGAGTAGCGAATACTTGTCCATTGGGCATGATTATTTTAATAGATATTACACGTGTCGCTCTTACGTGTTCGATTAATCATGAATTATTATATCGAACACAACAGTTCGTGCTTGCTTTCCTCTGTTTAGTAGCTTACGTATTGAAAATTTAATCACTTCAAAAGTATATTCATCCTAAACAAATTTCAATTTTTTGTATACAGAGTTTTATATCATTTTTATGCACCAGCAAATTTTTAAATACAAAAAGAGAAAAAATTAATAACATCGCTCAAATCCAATTTTTTGAATATATACAAAAAAATAAATAAATTAATATATGAATATATCCGAGTCCTCACAAAGATGAACCCCCATCCCCGTCTACGGCGTGTGACATTGAAATATTTGGGGATTCCTAGCCCCCTTTGTGGCGGATCATCACGGAAAATATTAATTCTTCGATTCACATACAATTTGTCCTCTTAAGCAAAAAGTATTTGATCCGACATCAAATTTTAATTTGATTTTAAAATAAGTTGCATGCTTCTAAAATATACTATGAGTGCACGGCACACCCGGGTGCATACAAGATCTAGCCCACTCTCTAAGATACAAATAGAAGCACTCTTTATTATTAACTACAAGCCATTTATTTAATTAATAACAACTATAAAATCACCCAATTTGACAATAATGTTCCTTTCTATATTTTCGTCCAATTTTAAAACTCACACCCCTAATACAATGCCCCTGCCCAAAACCTTCCCCCGTAGTATGAAAAAAGTGTTCAGCAAAAATATTTCCCTCATCTCTCCTATCCTTGATTATGAAAATTTTTAGATCTGCAATTTGGCCATTTTCTTAATACCTACATTTATCATTGTATGGATTTTTATACCCATTTAACAATTTTCTCATATTTAAAATTTAACTAAACTTTATGGGGAAATACACATAATTTTAAAAAATAATATGTGAATTGAAATTTAAATATAAATTTATAAATAAGAATGCTCGAGCTATTTATCCACGAAAGCCTGATAATCCTATTTATCCTTTTATAGATACACATGAGCAGATCTTGTTTATCCTTTTATAGTTGCACATACGATACAATTTGCATTGTCAAATTTAAGATTTTATATAAAAATTCTAAAAACATTTACAAATAAAATAAATCTCTTAAATTGTGTTATTCAAACAAATTGACGCTGAAATTTCTTAATTTATATGTGCAATATTATTTTGCACATACGGATTGTGAATATGTGCAAAAAAAGATTGCACACAAAACTAATTATTTTTCATAAGTAAAAAATCAATTTCGCATAGTATAAATATATTTGCACATGTGTAAAATTAAACATTTTGCATATTAATACTAAATATTTTGCACACTGAGAATGATGTGATCGTCGATAAAAGAATTTCAATAATTGAGACCGGTTTACTTCTAAATAATTGAAATAATTTTTTGAAGTAAAGAATGAGATTATTATTATTATTATTTTGGAAGGGAGGGGAATCTGAATCAGTTTAAAGAATTTCCCCCAAAAATAATTGAAATGAATAGGCGGTTAGTAAGATTAAAATGGGTAAAACACAATGAGAATTGTATCTATTATGTTGTATCTTTTAAAGATGGGGACTCAAAAGTTGTACACTTGTATCTAAGAGCAATTATCCCTAAGTCGAAAAATGACCCTAATTAACCCAATTTAAAAGTTTTCTTAAATGTGGAAAAAAAAAGTGTCCAAAATGTAAATTTTTTTAGCCACACTTGCATGGGACGGTTTCATGGTGAGATGTAATATAATTTGGGAATGACGCTTTAACACTATGGGAGGGATGAATGTTGATTTGTGCTAATTTATATTCAGTCTCATGTATGAGATTGTCTCATATGAGTTTTTGTCATTTTCTTTTTATTTAAAGTTGCATGCACCAAGTGAACCGTGCAACTCAAGTGCATTTTTTAAATTGTCTGTCAGAAACGTTCAATTTGTTAACACTGAAATGTTCAGTTTATTTTACATTGAACAAGCTGAACGTTTTAGTGTAAAATAAATTGAACGTTTCATATAAACAAGTTGCACGTTTTAAATATATATTTGAGTTGCAGAAATTTGGTGCACGGGAGATATAATTAAGTTTGTAATGAGATATAATGCACATATATATTAATATTACAAAATACAAAAAAAAAAAAACTATTAAAGTTAATTAATCAATCTATTAAGAAAATAATCTCTACATATTTCCCAACCCAGATGTACACAAACTCGTGTGTTGTAGACTTGTAGTCGGCGAGCAGCCGAGGCCCGACAGTGGCGTACACGATTCGGTTGGAGTTCGTTCTTCTTTAATACTCTCACCGTCCTATTTTTTATTATCCGTTTACTGTAGACACGGAGATTAAGAAAAAACAAGATATAATAATATTAAATGGTGTAAAATGGGTAAAGTGAGTTTGGTGGAGAAAAATAATAGTATTAAATGGTGTAAAGTGGGTTTGGTGGAGAGAAATAATAATATTAAATAGTATTGAATGTTACTTTATTGTCTTATTTGGAAATGGATAAACAAAATCAGGACGGCTATTTATGGAAAGCGAATAATCAAAATCAGAACGGAAGGAGTAATTAAGATAAAAATTATTTCTCATAAAAAAAAAAATTGTATAAACTTGCACAAATTAACATTTATTTCTTTTAAAATTTTAAAATATCATGCTTAAATTATGTCTCATCTCATTATAGACACGTCTTACACAAGTGTAAGTACCTTTTAAATTAATGATGTTTCGATTCTCTAATTTATTTACTATTTAAATGATGTTTTGGACTTATAAAAAATGACATTTTATATTTTTTTAATGTTAATTAATTATATTTCTTTTTAATTTACCTTAAATATTGAAAATACGTTGACAGACATATTTTTCTAAAAGTTAATGTGGAATTGTATAGCAATTAGTTAAGAGTATAGTAGAAAATTAATAAATTTTTTTAATATGTGTTCATTGATCAAATTTTTTTTTTTTTTTAATACGGTAAATTGAAACTTTCTCGACTTTGTAAGTAGACTCAAAGCGTCATCTTTTGTAATATACCATTTAATTACTTGAAAGATGCAGCTCACAAGAGTATCTCTTCCCACAAGAGTTGCGTTCTTTTAAGATGCATGTCTCATGGAAGATATTCTAATTAATTAACATAAAGTAATTAAATCAAATTAGTAGATAAATAGATAAAAATATATTTAATTATTATCTTAAAAGGCATTAACCAATTACGTAAAATTAATAACTTACTATATCTTTTAAGAATTAAGATGTCTCATCCTACTAAATCAACATCATCTCCAGTCGTCAAGCGTGGATAGCTCAAGTGGTTAGAGCTCCACTTGGGTTGCGGTTCCGGTTGCGGTGCGGTTGCGGTTCCAAGTTGCTGTTTCGAGTGGTCCCCCTCTTTTGGTGATTACGGTTCCGATCTACAGCGAGATGAAATGATGTTGTCATGTGCCAAATGGTAGAAGGAATTATTGTAATTAATTATGTTTGGAAACTATTGTAATTGATTGCCTTTAAAAAAAACATTATCTCCGGTCATTCCATTCAAACTACCAACGATGTACGTGACGAATCCAGAAAAAGCACAAAAATAATTTATATAAAGAGTATATTTTCTGTGAATCCAAGTTCACGTGATGCATACGTACTATTATTATTAATATGTATAAATACCATTATTGTTTAAAAAATATTTGATTTTTTAAACGATAATAGTGCATATACATAACAATGATAGTGTGTATGCATACCAATGATATTACGTACACATAACAGTAATTGTCGACGAAAAAATGTTCAAATAAAAAATATACTAAGAAGTTATTCCTACATAAAAAAGTAACCATTCAAGTTTATTACACGTCTGAAACCTACGAATTTTTATGAGATGAAATATATATTTGCATAACTGGCCATTATAACACTATAAAAAATTTATTTAAATTATAATGTATATATAAAATAACTATTACTCCTAATAAATATAATATATTTATAACATATGCTAAAAAAAACTATGGGGACACGTAGGTCCGTAATTGAATTACATTTACATGCCAACAATCAGAATTCACCAATCAACTACATTCTATTAATGCTTTAATTATTATCATCTTTCAATGGTCGATCATAACTAACAACTTATAATGACAAACCAACAACTTATAATGACAAGAAAACAATAATGGAATTTGTAGGGTGGTGTTTGTAATTGTAACGTGGCCACACATCCATCACACAAACCAACTACCACCCATTCTTTTTCTTCTTCACATGATGTGAGGTGGTTTCAGCCGCTCCGGTCTGTTAGTACGGGAGTATAATAAATGGCTGAAAATATAATAAAACGAAAATTTGAAACTCGTGGTAAACACGATTTTTATATTATAAATTATGTTCTCCACTCTCGATGCTAGTGAATTAGAAAACAACAATCAAAGAACAATGACATTAACGGTCTTGCTTAAATCTAACTGAGATATTGCTTGAGTTTATCACGGGAATAAAAATGAAATTTTGAACAAGAATATAATTTAGTAGAAAAATAATAGCAATTGAAGGAATGGTATCCAATATTTCCCAATTCACACGTTTCAAGTTCTATGTGTTGTGTCATTCAACATCTGACATGCTACTTATAGCATTAGGAAAATCGATTATTGGAGCCTGGCCTTATTGAGCCACTAATGGCTTAAAATTTTCAAATTCATATTTTATTACCACCTAAAGAATGACCCATTATATCAGTTGTAACGTTTAAAAGGAATGTTATAATGTACTACTTGTAGACAATTTAAACAGTTGTTCGGTTGTAGACTTCGAGTCTCATAGCACAGCAGCCCATGAATAGAAAAAAAAACGAGGCAAAAGCTAGCTAGCTTGTCAGTCCGCCATCAAGCCAGTGCGACATTTGTTTACGCAGGTCGAGTTCGCACACAAGTTCGGGATTCAAAGACCAATTTCGGTAAAGATTTGCACCCCCCTGCGCGCACTCGTGGAACTCTAATAATAATTTACAAGCTACAAATAGATTTCTCCTTATATACCTGTTGTGCGAGGTAAAAATAGCTGATGGAGACCCACCTCGGGAGTGACCTGCCTATGTCATCCTCTATCAGCGCAATACGCCGAGCTCGCAACGAGGTCGGATTTATTCCCAACTTCAGGCGACCAAGCACGATCTTTTCCGAGGTTAATTGGTTTAGAACAAGGTCGAAGGAGAAGACAATGAGAATTAAATGCGACGAAGTACAGAAGCAGTGTATCAGGGCAGGGTATCTTCCTTAAAGGGGGAAGATATCAACATAAACGATGAAGTGACAATTTTAGGTACCCATTTTAGAGAATGATCAAAGGCGTCAAACAAGAATCCCGAGGTTTGTTCAGGTGTCACCAATCTAATTAGTGGTCAAGCTCCTGCGAGATCCGGCGGAAATGTGGCAGCAAGGGAGTAAACTACGATGTAGTATCACATGCATTAAATGAAGATAATCTGATATTTTAATGACCGAACGGTAGCTAGCTAGAGAGTGAGATTCACTCTCCTGAAATGTACTATAAATAGAGGCATTCATGTCATAATAAAGGATACGAAAATTACCTACCAAAACTCTCTTGAATTCTCTTTGGAACATTTATTGAAGAACATTCATTGTGTTCTTCATTTATTACCAATCATCTACATTTATAGCTTTACAATCACATTTATTACTTGTATGATTAGTCAAAACCTTAAGTCACAATAAACAAATCTCTCTCGATAATTTGGCTATCAACAATTTGCAATTACATATTTTCTAACAAATAATTGGGTAATGATAAGTCGGGTTTAGTGTGTGATTTATGTGCTTATTTTAATAATTTTGTCGTTATTATTTTACTATTTATTTGCATTTACCCCATCGACTTTAGGTAGTTTGCTTTCGTTTACTTTGACATTGTATTTTTAGTGAATTTCAAGTTTTTTTGGAAACATTTTGATAAAAAATTTACAAAAAATTAAAGAACGATCTACTTTTTAAGGGTCCCAAATCGTGCTAGCACGATCCGAATACCCAAAGAATACGTAAAAATGAATGATCGATAGGAAGAACATTGTTAAAATTATTTAGAAAGAGAAAGAAGGAGATAGCGGTTGCTCAAACCCTAGCCTCCCTAATTTAAAAATGCTATAAATGAGGGTTTTCTCAAATGCTAAAGGCAAAGATTAAGTTTTTTTTTTTTAACGACTCTTTTCTAGTTTTCAAATTAAAGCAATGTGCAATTTTAACAATATAAGTAGTTAGAGAATGACGCAATTCTAAAACACAAAATAGGTGGGCATGTATGTTTAGGATAAAAATCATATTTCTCATTTGTTTTTCTTTGACATGTCAAAAATATTTCTTGTCCCACAGGGACCATCGTTTTTACATACTACATAAAGTTTCACAACTACTTTCCAATAACATCCATAGTGTTCAAAAAAATCGAAACAAAGTTTTCTTATCTTTATCTTCTCTCCTTTAGTGTTATATGTGCGAGTTCTCTGCTTTTATCTAATACTAGTTCACTTACACAAGCAATGCAAGTTATCCGTCAGTATGCAATAATAATTGATATGTTTAATTTTTCTTTGAGTTGTAGAATAATCAGAAATTTGTCGGTCAGGGTGCAATAGTAGTTAACATGTTCAAATTTATTTTAGTTTGTACAGTATGAATTATTAAAATGAAGTTTTTCATGCACTTAAGTCTTTGTCGTAATATATATTGGAAAACAAAATTCTTAGAAATTTAACAATAAAAGAATCTTCTATGATGATAGCCAATAAATTTAATGAAACGAAAGTCAAAATTCTTAGAAATTTTAGAATAAAAACAACTATTATGATGAAATTAGAAAAACTTAGGGTCCAGTTGGTATGACTAGTGAATGGTAATGGATATCATTAAGGGTCAATCACTAAAGATTATTGATTGCATTGTTGTTGCTTGGTTAGAATATGAACAATGAGTATCATTTGAGGTGGATTGAGTGGGTGAAGGTAATCAATTGCTTGCTTCTATTTCTATTACTTGCGTATCAATATTACCTAGTTGGGGCGGACGCAGAAATGTAGCCTAGTCAGGGCAAAAAATAATTGATAAAAAATATTTAAAAAATAATTCTAAATTAATTAATATTTTTAATTACAATTGACTACTAACAGTTTGTTAAATTGACATTTATTCATTAATTTCGAGCCTAATTTTTACACTACAATAAAATAAAAAATTGACAATGGAATTTTCTAACATGGCTATGAAAATTTTCAAAAAAAATAGTTTAGTCTTTAAATAGTGATATTTCTTACGGATTTTTAATATTCTAGTAGGCAACATATTGTCTATGAATTATCTACGGATTCTTAAGGGAAAACAAATTACCTACAAACAAATTGTCTACACATTTGTAATTTTAATAGGCAAACAAATTACCTACACAAATAATTTTGTAGGTAATTTACATTTTCGTAGGCAATTACACTTGTAATTTAGAGTAATTTGGAATTGTCTACAAACAAATTTACCTATAAATTACAATTTCAATGACAAATTGTTTGTAGGTAATTTGAGAATTGAAAATGTTTATATGATTAGAAAAAATTGTAGGTAAGTTGTAGACAATTCTTACTATTTAAGAACGATATTATTTTTAACGAAAATTTCGTAGACATATTGAAAAATTCATAGGCAAATATCTATTATCTTATAATATTAAAAGTATTTATGGAATTTAATTTTTTTAAAGGTATACATGATATTTCAAAATTAAAATTGAGGTGGGACAATTGCCCCACCTGGCCTAAGTGTGTGTCTGCCCATGTTACCAAGCAACATTATTAAAAGTAATTATCATTACCCACTTCCATTACTCCCAACCAAGCGGGCCCTTATTCTATTTTGAATTTCTAATTAAAAGTTTTAATTTACCTCTTTACGTTAAAAATTCTTTGTTCCAAATAATTTTTTTCGGATGTTTCTCTTTTGATTTGGTCAGAACTTTTGTATCTTATATGGAAATTTCATTGGAAAGCGCCACATAAAGGTGACCGTGAGAAATACATGTTTTTGGGTCGTGAGCCTTTTGGCTATATAAAATCATGAAATGATTCTATTTCATTTAAAAGTTTAAACTTGTAAAAAGATGTGAAATTAATTTAATTATATTATTTTCCCAAAATAAATCAAGTAAAAATTACTTTAAAACTGCAACCTCCTCAAATATAAAAAAATTAGCATGATGCTGCAACAGGCAGCTTTTCACATTGTATTTCAAAATCATCCCTCGAGTTAAGCTATGAATAAATTAAGACCACCACTTGACATGAAAAAAAAGGGTTAAGATAATAAATTTATATAATTAGAGGGATGCCCATATATATAGATTAAAACAATACATAATACTCAACCAATTAACAATTTAATATGAGAGAACGTAAACATGAACCTAATTTGGCTCTGATATTGTGCATGTAATACATTCATTTATATTATTTTTTTAATAAATGTGTACTCACTCCAATCAGTTTCAAAATGGCGAAAACTGATGAATTTCGACAACTTTGATGTCCACACTGAGTTGCAATCACAAGGCCTAGAACTAACTGCCTTAGTAAACTCCAAAGTCCAAATGTTGGATGGTGCCCGCGGTATGCACGTGTGTGGTCGCTTTCTTGGCCACTTTAAGTAAATTATTCATCAATAATATGGAACTTTAAAAAAAATTCATAACAAATTCATATATTTTTCTAGTTTTTAATTTTATTTTTTGATATAATATTTTGTTATTAAATATATATAACTAGATCTAATTTAAAAATAATAATAATTTAAAAATTAGAAATACTCTAATCAAAATTAGTAGAAATGGAGGATAACATTATACCCCCCACATGCAAACAAGAAAAACAAAATTAAAATTTTATCATTTGAATTACATAATATTTGTTAATATTTTAAAATTTTATGACAAAATTAGTAACAATGTTTTAATATAAAAAATTGTTATTAAATAAGTATATATTTAAACCAATTATGACGGTTACTCATTAATATCAAAATATTGAAGAATTTCTTCTTTACGCGCATGATGTATAATTCACAATATATTGTACATAATGCTGTTTTTAATTTTTGTAATTTTGCATTTTAAAAATTATAGTCATGCATGCTTTATTAAATGAAATTTATGTTACCTGAAAAGACTTTTCCAAAGGATAAAATAAATTCTAAAGAATATATCTATAAAAAAAATTCAAATTTGTGATAGAAATTAGTGTACTAATATGATTAAATCTAAAAATAGATAGAAATATAGGGAACAAAAATGAACATACTGATGCGGCACTGCCGAGTAATAAATTATTTCCAGAACCAGTAATAAATATTCCAATAGATCATTTTAACAAATACAATACATAAATGAAATTGACAAGACATATGATGGGATATATATATGAGTTTTTTGCACTTTTGGTCCCATGAACCACACCATGTTTTAGATTTAGTCCCACCACTGGCAGATTTAGTCCCACAAAAATTTTAATTTTCAAATGTAGTCCTACAATTTAACCAGTTTGCACATTTGGTCCCAAAATTAAACGGCGCTTAACGGCATCTCGCTAACAGCAAAACGGAGACTTTTAAACCTCTAATTAATACGTGTTAAATACTAATTTGTCTTAACAAATTAATTAAACTCAAAAACTTAAACTAATCCTAAACCATCAACTAATTGAAACCAACTCACACACACTACACACACTCGATAGAAAAAAAGAGGGAAAAGTCGAGCAAACCCTAAAATCATGCCAGAACCGAAAAATCGGTAGAGGAGGAGGACGCATTCTCAAGAAATTTCCGTCACATTGCTCCTCCGCTCAATGTTGCGAAGGAAGAATCTCATTAAGTTTGGAGTTGTTGATTACTGTAAGTATTCGGTCCCAGTTTTTTTAATTTTATTCAATGTTTTTGGGGATTTTGTGTTGGGTGTTCCATTTTAGGGATAAAACCCCTCTTGGCTTTCGATTTTCATTGTTTATTACGTACTAGGGTTCGATTTTCAGTTGCAATTTTATGTTTTCAGTTTTTTCACAAAAATCGATTTTGGGGATTTTCATTATTTATCCGCGATTTTATTGGGTGTTGGGTGTTATAATTTGTTGGGTGTTCTATTTTGTTGGTGTTGGGTTTTAGGGGTTCAGTTTTGTTGGGTGTAGGGTTTTAAGGGTTCAAATTTTTTGGTTTTTGGATTTTACAGGTTCGATTTTGTTTGATTGTTGTGTATTAGGTTGTTGGGTTCGATTTAATAACTGATTTTGAGTTAATTTTCATTTTTTCAGCTCAAAAGCCATTTCTATTAGGCTTTTACACCCTCAAAGTGTACCATGGTGGAAAGAAAAAAGATGAAGAACCATTTGAGTACAGTGGAGGGACAGTGAGTTTGTTTGACTTTGTGGATATATTTAAATGCACAATTGATTATCTAGATAAACTATGTGAACAGTTAGGTTATCTAAGCAGGAAAGTGTATTATGGGAGGTGGAAGGATGATGCAATTCATTTAGTTGAGGGCCAGGAGGATATATATATAAGTGTTTCAATGCCAATGTAAAGAAAGAAGTAACATTGTGGTTGGATGCTCAAAAATCACAGATCACAACTGCAGGGGAAGATGAGGTATGTGGTGACCTAAAGTTGTACACTGAGGAGGAGCTTCTGAGTCTGAAAACTGATTATGTACCAATACCTGTTAAGTCAGGAATGCTATTAGCTGTTGAGAGGGATCTTAAGCAGTATACTGAAATTCAAGTTGAGGTGATGAAGGATGGTGAACCCGATTCTTTGAATTTATGGGTGAAACTGATGTTGTGGATGTTGATAGTCAATCTGAAAGTGATGTTTCTGAGAATCAGAGGGTAGAAGTTGATGAGGGGGATGGATTAAATGTGTTTGAAGTTGATGAGGGATTAAATCTGGTTGAAGTTGATGTTGAAGATGGAGCAAATCAGACTGAAAAGGCTCCAAACCATGATGATGATGATGATTTTTGGAAGATGAATTCATGGAAGCCTGAAGTTGCTCCAAATCAAGTGGAAGAAGATGAATTTGATCAAAATCAAGATCAATTCATGGAAGTTGATGATGATTTTTGGATGCCTGAAGAGGAAGATCCTGAAGATGATTTAGTTTCTCAGATGCAAATGCAAAAGAAGAAGAGGCAGTGCAAGCAAGTTGTAGTGGATGAAGATGACTTAGACCCTGATAGTGATAATGATTCTGATTTCATAGGTTTAGAGTCAAGTGGAGAAAGATTACTTGATGATATAATCTTTGATGAAAACATAGATGGTGAAGTTGAGTGGGCATGTTTGAAGTTGGCAGATGAGATAGGTGAGAATGAAAAAGAGCCTGGACAGTCTGAAGATGACAACATGGAAGAAGAATTGATAGATGATGAAGAGCTGGATAGTGTGGATGAGGATGAAGAGGGGGGAAAGAACACAGTGATAGATAGAAGCCTTGTCTTTAGGCCATCACAAGTCAGTAATCCTGACTTCTTTCTTGAACAAATTTTTACAACTAAGAAATTGTTCAAAGAAGTTATTAACTGTCATGGGGTCGGGACTGGAAGATCATTATTATTTCTGAAGAATGATGGTAGGAGGATGTATGCAAGGTGTAAAGCTGAGGGTTGTGATTGGGGGATCAATGCACTTAAGGTGAAGGATGAAGAACACTATCAGATCAGGCACTACAACTCTGCACATGATTGTGCAAGGCAATATCATGTGAAGAATGTCACCATCCCGGGTGGCAAAGACATTTGAAAATGAGTGGAGGTGTGATCCAGGCAAGAGGGCTAGACCTTTTAAGAAGAAGGCAGTGCTGAAGTTGGGAGTTTACATCTCAGATACTCAGGCCTACAGAGCCAAGAACAAAGCACTGAAAAATATTGAAGGTGATAGTGCAGAGCAGTATGGGAAATTGTGGAACTATGCTCAGAGTTTGCTTGAAAACAACCCTGGATCAACAATCATTCTAAGAACTGAGGGGAACAGTGATGGGACTACACTCTTTAACAAATTTTATATTTGTTTGAATGCTTTTAAGAGGGGTTTCAGATCTGGATTAAGACCATGGATAGGAGTTGATGGTTGTCATTTGAAAGGGAGTTTAGGTGGAGTACTTCTTACTGCAGTTGGCATAAACCCTAACAATGATCCATACATTCTATCATATCAAAGGGTTGGTAGTGAGACTAGAGAGAATTGGGAGTGGTTCTTGGAACTGTTGAAGGAGGATTTCATAGGTGATCGGAGGGTAGCTTCATCTTCATGTCCGACAAGCAAAAAGTCGATCCTCGCATTTGAGAGGGTGCTCCCCAATGTTGAGAATAGATTTTGTGTAAGACATTTGCATGGGAACATAAAGAGGGTCAACTGAGAGGTGATGAGTTGAAAAAACTCCTATGGGGAGTCAAGCTAAGTCTTTGACCATAGCCTCTTTTAATAGAGCAATGAGGAGGATAGGGGAGAAAGATATAAGATGCCTAGAGTGGCTTGTCGATAAGCCTCCCGACAAAGGGTCAAGATCCCACTTCTCTCCGTGAAGTTAAGTGTGACACACTAGTGAACAACATGTGTGAGGTGTACAATGCATGCATTCTAGAAGCAAGAGACAAATCAATTCTCGACAATGTTGGAGTGGATTAGGAGTACATAATGACAAGAATTCAATCCAAGAGAAAGATGTGAGACCAAATGGGAAGGAGAAAGGTATGTGCCAAGATCGGAAAAAGTGATAAAGACAGGAGAGAGAGGCTTCAAGGATTTGTCACCAAAGAAAAATCATCCGAACACGCCTATGAAGTATCGAGGATTTGATGGTACAAGGTATGTTGTTGACTTGAAGGGACACAAATGTGACCAGAGGGAATGAGATGTCAATGGAATCCCATGCAAGCATGCTATAAGTGCAACTGTTCTCAAGGGGAAGATGTAGAGGATTATGTACACAATTGTTACTCTGTTCAGGTGTATAATTTAGTGTATTCTCACTCTGTTCCCCCCATGAATGATGAGGAGTAATGGAAGATAACTGACTACATACCCACCCCTACCACCTAATTTTGCAAAGAGGAAAGCTGGTAGGCCTAAGAGAAAGATGAGAGAAGGTCTTTGGTGAAGTAGAAGTGAACAATTAAGGAGAAGTCACCAAACTATGCCTAGGCGTAAAATTTTACAAAGTCAAATGTTCATTTTGTCATGAAACTGGGCATAACAAGAAGGGCTCTAAAACGAGGAAGATTGTTGAGGCTATGATAGCTGAGGAACAGAACAATGGAGCTGATGAACCTGAAGAAATGACTCAAGGAGAAGACATTCCACCAATGACTCAAGGAGCTGATGAACCTGATGTTGTAAGTTCTCATTCAACAATTCTGTTTTATCTATACTTTTCTCTAAACTGATGAACCTGTACATTTGTAGGAGGTTCCTCTGATCAAAAGGGCAACCACAAGGAAAGGTAGGGCAAAATTAGTTGTTGTCTCAAAGAAGAAGAATTCAGTCTCAATTGGAGAATCTTCAAGGAGTGCAGCAGGGGATGTATGATTATGTCATTTTTTATACAGTTGCTCATTGTATTTCTTTTTAGGTTCATTACTAATCCATTGGGTTTACAGGGGTCAGCTACATCATTTGCTCCCAACAGCTTTATTGGAGGAGGACCAGTACAGAGGGTTGAGCATGTAAGAGTGTTTTTCTTGTTTTTTAGGTATCATAGATTCATATGTTCATAGAATAACATGTTCTTAGTTGTTGCATGTTTCAATTATAGGTTCAGAGTTCTGCTTCTTTTATTCCCAATAGTTACATTGGAGGAGATGTGGAGGGTCCATCTCTGGGAGATTCAACAATGGGTCGATAAGGATGGAATGAGTGTCACAAACAATTGGGGGTAAGAAGTTTGTCACACGTGCACCCGGTCTACAAAAGCTACCATGTCAAAGAAATTGAAAGGTAAAAAGAAGTAGATGAGGGTTGGGGTAGGTTAGGAGGATAGTTTTTTGTCTTTTAAGCCACTACAATCTCATTGTCTTTTATAGTATACTGAAAACTCAAGTTTTGTGCTTATAATGGTATCAGATTGTGGTGGCTTAAGATTGGTGGTACATTTGACTTATATTTTGCTACTGATTGGTGATTTGGTATTAATGGGGTGGAAGTGATGTATATTTTGCTGCAGATTCATGGTATATTTGGCTTTTAATGCTCTTAGTATTTGTTATTCATGGTATATTTTGTATTTTGTATTGATGGTATCTTGGTTTGAATTGTTTGTATGTATTAGATGGTATTTGCTTAGTTTCTTGTATTTTGTATTTGAGTGCTGTAGATTGTTTGGCTGATCAGTAGGTTAGCATAAAACATAGACAAGATAGGACATTACATTAGATATCATTAGAACATTACTAATGGGACATTACATTAGATAGCTTTAGGACATTACATAAGATAGGATATTAGTCCTAGAACATTTCAAAAGACAACCAAAATAGGAATCACATTCAGATGCAAGAAACTAAGCAAACCATTGTAAGGCCCTAGATGCAACAATAAGAAGTATTACAACCAAAAACAGTTTTTTCAATTTCAGTAGTTCCTTGTTTGCTTTAGTCAGAACCTTGGTTTCTTGAACCAGAATTTTCATCTCCTCAATCACCTTAGAGTCAGTGTCTTCACCAACCCCCTTATTGGTATCTTCAACCCCCTTATTGCTATCTTCAGCCCACATAAAAAAAAATCACATCCACCATTTTCACTTAGGGAGTCGGAACAGTTATGAAATAGTCTTCCTCTACTTCTAGGCTTCTGAGAAACGTACGTACGACAAGCTTTCCCACAATAGCAAATAAAGTTGTGTCGGATTCGAGCAGAAGATGAGGAAGACATGGTGTGTTTAGGTGTTTTTCTTGTTGAATGTGTGAATATATGTGGAATGTATATATAGCAAAGAGGAAAATCTAGGTTTTGGGTTGAAATTGGTGGGAAAAACTTGATTTTTCCACCAATTTTTGACAAATTTCAATCTTATGAGACTGAAATTGACAGTAAATTGGCGCACAAATGTTGTAATTGGGTAAATTGGCGCTCAAATGTTGTAATTGGGAAGAAATGGAACCTATGGGACCATATGTGCAAGTGGGCCCAGGTAATTAATTGGTTAATTATGTGTTAATTATATTTCATAACGTATGAGACTAAAATTGTCAGTGGTTGAAAGGTGGTTAAGCTTTAATTGAGTATTAATTATGTCTCATAACTTATGGGACCACATTTGCAAGTACATTTAACGGAAAAAGTAACGGCGGGACTACATTTGAAAATTAAAATTTTTGTGGGACTAAATCGAAAATATGGTGTGGTTCATGGGACCAAAAGTACAAAAAACTCGGATATATATATTCAAACTAAATTACATTAAAAATAAAAAATAAAAACGAAAACTCGCAATCACACGACACATGCATATTTATTAGTATTAATTATACTATTTCAGCGAACCCTTTAATTGCTAGGGACGCTATGCAGAACCACCGTCTCCACCGTGAGGCCCGGCCCGAACCCGAACAGCACGCCCCACTCGAGTCCTTCTCCGGTGGAGCTCTGCCCCTCCTTGGCGGAGGACTTCCTCATCTCATCCAAAATAAACAGCACACATGCACTCGACATGTTTCCGTATTCACTCAACACGTGTCTTGTCGACCGCAGTTTCTCGGGCCTCAGGGCCAATTTCGCCTCCACCTGCAATGGCAGAGCAGGATAAAAAAAATAGGGCATATTGAAATAAATATGTTATTATAAAAAAAAAGTTTAGTTACAAATTAAATCATCAATTTTTGCTTAATTCTAGTTTGATTTAATTTTTTAATAATTGTGAAAAAGTCACCAACTTTAAGTATTATTGCAAATTAGCTTTTGTTTGTGTTTGTGATGTGACTTGTCTACATGATATCCCTATATGCAATTTTTTTTTTTTTTTTTTTTACACTTTTCGTAAAAAGTAATGATTTTAATTTGGAATTAAGCCAAAAGTAAAAACCAATTACTAAAAAGAGATATGAAGTGTGAAAAGGTTAAATATTACTGTATTATTTTACAAATAAATAAGTGAAAATGCACGTAGCTAGGTGGTAAAGTGTCAATCTTATACCTGATCCAGAATCGCGGGCCCACCGGGATGCGCGATCCAGAAAATCGAGTTCCAATCCGTAATACCCAAAGGCCCAAACGCCTCCTTCAAACTCTTCTCAATATTCTTCGAAATCAGCCCCGGAACATCTTTCAAAAGATGGAACGTGAGCCCGACCTCACGCAAGTGTCCATCAATCGCGCCGTCGCTGTCCGGCAGGATTGTCTGCGCAGCAGACACCAGCTGGAACAGCGGGCGCTCGACCCCGATCACGGGGTCGGACCCCACGATCACCGCCGCGGCCCCGTCCCCAAACAGCGCCTGGCCAACCAAACTGTCCAGGTGGCTGTCGCTGGGGCCGCGGAAGGTGACCGCGGTTATCTCGGAACACACCACGAGAACCCTGGCTCCCGCATTGTTCTCCGCAAGGTCTTTGGCCATGCGGAGAACCGTCCCCCCCGCGAAGCACCCCTGCTGGTACATCATGAAGCGCTTCACGGAGGGGCGGAGGCCGAGGAGCTTCGTCAATTGGTAGTCGGCCCCGGGCATGTCGACTCCGCTGGTGGTGCAGAATATGAGGTGGGTGATCTTCGATTTCGGCTGTCCCCATTCTTTGATGGCTTTCTGAGCCGCTTCTTTTCCGAGCTTCGGCACCTCGACTACCACAAGATCCTGACGCGCGTCCAGCGAGGGTGCCATGTACGCGCACATGTTCGGGTTCTCTTTAAGGAAGTCTTCGGTCACGTGCATGTACCGTTTGTTGATCATCGATTTCTCGCCTGCGGATTATAAATTAATGTTGGAATATAAATTTAATTGGATATATCGAAAATTGGAATTAGGAAAATTAAGGAAGCAAAAAAGAGGTAATTGCGTGTTGGAATGTATGATATTCTTCTTAACATGCACATTGCATGTTTGTGATGGGAAATATAACACGTAATAATTAACTTGCATGCAAGTTCTAAAGAGATACTCGATGTTTGCCGGAAATAGGGAAAAGAAGTTATAGGTCAATTTTTGGGTTGTAAAACAAGGATATTTTGTTTATGGGTTGTAAAATATAAGGATAACATCTTTTTTATTCATATAAATGTAGGTCAAATTGGACTAATTACACTTACAGAAATTCTTTTACAATCCCAGAGTTATAGCAAAAAAAAAAATCCCCCATGGAGTACTAATTTGAAATTTGGCACGATTCGATAAAAAAAATCGAAAAAATTAGAATTCATAGTTTAAAAAACAACCAAAAGGAAATAAATTTTCTTGTGAAATTAAATATTTATAAAAAAAACTTACACATGCGCTTGAATTTCTCCTTGAGCTCAGTCATGTGTTCACTATTAGTGATACGAAAATAGTAATCAGGATACGTGCTCTGATCGACGCAGTTGGAAGGGGTGGCGGTTCCTATGGCCAAGACGGTGGCGGGGCCCTCAGCCCGTTGAGCCCTTCGGATGTCCTCAACGGTCACCATTTTCGCCGGAAAAGTGTTGTTTGGTACGGTGGTGGTGGTTGTGATAAAGAGTTATTAGTTAGCTTGTAGTGTGGTGACAAAATGAGGGTATAGAAAGGGCTACTTATACTTGCGTTGAAAGGTTGGTAGCTGGGATCACGTGTTTCGAGCAACACCAATTTACGTAGTGGCAAATGTGACACGAACCATCAGCAATTTTGGTACCTAATTTTTCTTAATTAATTTGTAATATGATCATCGATCGATACTCAAATATATATATATATATATATATATATATATATATATGTGTGTTTTTTTCCCTTGAGAAATGACACGAACCATCGGCAATATTAGTACCTAATTTTTCAAAATTAATTTGTAATATGAGAATCGACAGTACCTAATTTTTCAAAATTAATTTGTAATATGAGAATCAACCTAGTTGGAAACCAAACAAATCTTTACCCAAACCCAAAAGTTAGGTTAAGTTTGTTTACCGTAAGATTTCAGACTAGGGATTCTAGTTTCTGATTTCTGGGCTCGGTTGAGTGTGAACTCGGTAAACATCTAGCAATCCCGAAAGGGAGGGTAGGCAATCCCGTGAGGGAGATAAGTCCCGTTTGAGTGTGAACTCGGTAAACATCTAGTAATCCCGAAAGGGAGGGTAGGCAATCCCGAGGGGGAGATAAGTCCCGCTTGAGTGTGAACTGCAAACAAACATCTATAGGCAATCCCGTGAGGGTGATAAGTCCCGTTGGTTAAGTTGGTTAAGTAGGTGCCCCTGTGTTAAGGGAAGAGTGGACGTAGGACGAGTTTCGTCTGAACCACTATAAAATCGTGTGTTCTTTACTGCTTTATGTTCTTACTTGCCATATTCATTCAATTACAAGCAACACAACACACATTGTTCTTAAAAGCGAAAAATTTGTAATCACCATTCCCTCACCCCTGTTTTATATGCATCACATTACATGTTTGCTTCCGCACACGCAAATTGGGTTAAATCGGGACCATCAATTGGTATCAGAGCGGGTAGTTCAAAAGGTCACTGTATTTTCAAAATGAACATCTACTGATACCATCAGTTGGTATCAGAGCGGGGAGTTCAAAAGATCACTGTTTTTCAAAGTGACCACCTGAACTGATCTATTTTAAAACAAAAACCGATCTCTATAAATGCATATATTTTAATATTTTAGGCATCATTATATAAAAGGGGGAAATTGTTGGGATATTTTAGTTTTGATAATTTATGCCAAAACATTATTAACTTGTGGTATTCAAGCTAATTTACAAATCACAAGTTAAGGGGGAAAGAGAGAACAAATTGAGGAACTCACGAAATCGAAAGAAGATGATCGAGATCGACGAGGTCAAAGCAGACGAGACCGGTCGAGATCGATGAAGTTAGATGAGTTCCGAGTCAACCGATGAGTCAGGCAAATAAGATGTGAAGAAAAGCTAAAAGCCAAAGAAATCGTAAGAGAAGGTTGCGTATCGTAAGACGAAAGCAGATGAGATTGATGAAGATCGACGTGATCGAGATCGATATGAAGAGGAAAGATGAGACCGACGAGATCGACGCGATCGAGATCGATATGATAAACCGATATGCTAACCTAATGCATGACCCGATGTTATCCCGAGATGATCCCCGAAAGATATGTTGATCCGACAATGAACCGATCAGATCGTATAAGAAGAAATCGATAAATGAGTCAAGTGACTGATGGTCGATGTCCGAATTCAGAAGAGCCAACTCAAGAAGCCTCGAGTGACAAGATGCCCGACGCATAAGATCCGCAAAAAGAAAAGTCTGCTGAATCAAGAACTCCCGAGTAACCCGAGACTCTCAAGGCTCGATAACTCAAGGCTCGATAACTCCGGGCGCCGATAGACCAACTCGACAGACTGGCTCGACAGACTGAAGGCTCAGATAAGACCTGAAGGCTCAGATAGAATTGAAGATCCTGAGACTCAGAAGATCCTGAAGAAAATAGCCGTTAGAGACTCAGAAGAAACTGAAGAATATAGCCGTTAGATTCAGCTGACGTGGACCAATGAGAGGAAGACGACAAGCCTGAAAAAGCTGCAAAAAGCTACAGAGTAGTTTGGATTTGAATGTGATTCTCTCCAACGGTAACATTCAAATCTACACTATAAATACAAGTTCTTCCTTCATTATCAAGTGTGGATGAATGTGGAAGAGTGTGGAGAATGTAGCAAACGATGCTACAGAGCTAAGAAGATATGGGTTCCAGCAGTTCCCAGCCAAGGGCGTGTGCCAGCGATGATGCGAGTCCTGAAATATGGCCTGATCGTAGCACGGCTATGTTGGAGAATGCTTCGCACAGATCTATTCGGGGTGAATATTTAAATACAAATTTAATTCATTAATTATTACTAGCATGAATTAATCCTATATTAATTCAAATAATAATTGCAATAACAAATCATGCATATAAAAAGCCACGTAAAACCTACGACGCGAATCTACGGGTTTACGTGAACGTACCTCTCGGGATGGCAATGACTTCGGTCGGACGGATTAACCAAAAGGACTTCCCAAGTATTCCCTTAGCCCTTGCTCGACAATCCAGTGGAAGGATACTCGCGAACAATTAACAAAAGGAAAAAATAAACTTTGTTGCACCACTTATGTGGATTTAGTAATATTTCCAGCACATGGAATTGTACTTGGGAATGAACTAATCATCCCCTATTTATAAGAGGGAGGGTGGTCGAAATTTTAGTGATATTTCAATGTGGGAAAAGACTTTTCTTGGTCACCAAGAAATCTTGAATATATCTCCTATATTCTTTTTCCCATAATTAAAATATTCCACAAAAATCCCACTTCCTCTAATATATGGATTTTCGAAAATTTAGTGCAAGAATCCAAGATTTGGATCTTCTTGAATTTATGAGATATTCTTGTATTTCAAGAAATACATATCTTCCATAATATTTTTTCAAGAAAATCAAGAAAATCTTTCTTGTCCACTATATTTTCATCTTTTTCGAAATTTACTATATAAATAAGCTAGTGGGAGATTTCTTGAATTTAATGAGATAATCTTGTATTTCAGAATACATATCTTCATTCCATAACAAAATTCAAAGAAAATCTTTCTCCCAACATATCTATATATTTCGAAAATAATACTTGGAAAATTAAGCAACAATATTTATTTTATTTTAATCACTTTTTCAATTATTGGACTATTTGTTGGGCTACTCAGAGGGCCTTTAGGAGAATTAAGATTGGACCTTCTAATGGATCTTGAATATCTAATATTGAGCCACAATATAATTCAAGCCCATAAATATTAATTAATCCCACTACATAATTAATATTGCACTATCCATCTTAACCCATATTACGGTCAATATGGCTCCCTGGTCATTATTTCCGTGTTTAAGATTATCTAGCCCATTAATTAATTCAAGCCACCAAATAGCTTTCCGTTAATTAATATCTTTTGTCCTTGGTCGAGGAACGGTTCAACATTATTATCCATACCGAAAACTAATTCCACTTGCAAGATTTGGTATGATAAAGCTTATGAACCTCCCAAGGGGCAAATCAAGCAAGCGTTTCCACACGATTCTTCGTATAAATCTTAGCAATCACACGTGACCAATAATATTGCCCAAGATAAAAAGTATTGAATCTCACCGATTCGCTACCCATGATAAGTCAAAGCAATAGTTACCAATCCCACGATCCTATTTAAGGGACGAAGGTTAAAAACAACGAACCATCGAGGTCTAATTCTTCATTGTTCGGGCTAAGAATTTATCCTCCTCAGAGGTCCTATTCAAATTGCATCAGTCATGCACTAGTGTAATCTCTTGGTCAAGACAAACCAATCTGAGCCTTACACCTCAACCTTTCGCGATGGTTGTTCATTTCCATCTAGGTCGTTAATGACGTACTTTTAGTTACAAGGGACTGTTAATTTAATCTTCTGTGACCTGGTATCACTAAATTAACTACAAAGTAACACGCATTTAATTATTGAAACAGTTATCAAAAAATATATGTAACATTCAATCATATTTAAAGCATCAGTGATAAACAATTTATTTCAGTAAATAAGTCTGAAAATTCAGTTTTGATTTCCGTAAAAAGCATACTTTTCAGTATAATCCCAACAGGCTAAGGCATTCAACACAAGGCACGTTGAAAGGAATTGATTAGTACTACTAATTGTGATCCCGATCCTATATACTCAAGCATTCCCACCATAGAACACAGAGCAAGAAATACACGCATATATTCAAGAGTGTTCTACCCTAGATCTAAGCACAAATACTATATCCTAAGCTTAGAGAGATTTTCCCATCCTTAGCATTGAGGTTGAACAAATGTAAGGGAAAATCTCAACCTAGTTGGAAACCAAACAAATCTTTACCCAAACCCAAAAGTTAGGTTAAGTTTGTTTACCGTAAGATTTCAGACTAGGGATTCTAGTTTCTGATTTCTGGGTTCGGTTGAGAGTGAACTCGGTAAACATCTAGCAATCCCGAAAGGGAGGGTAGGCAATTCCGTGAGGGAGATAAGTCCCGTTTGAGTGTGAACTCGGTAAACATCGAGCAATCCCGAAAGGGAGGGTAGGCAATCCCGTGAGGGAGATAAGTCATGTTTGAGTGTGAACTCCCCAAAACATCTATAAAGCGATCCCGTGAGGGTGATAACTCCCGTTTGTTAAGTTGGTTAAGTAGGTGCCCCTGTGTTAAGGGAAGAGTGGACGTAGGATGGGTTTCGTCTGAACCACTATAAAATCGTGTGTTCTTTACTGCTTTATGTTCTTACTTGTCATATGCATTCAATTACAAGCAACACAACACACATTGTCTTAAAAGCGAAAAATTTTTAATCACCATTCCCTCACCCCTGTTTTATATGCATCACATTACATGTTTGCTTCCGCACGCGCAAATTGGGTTAAATCGGGACCATCAATTGCTATATTTATGAGGTGGGTCTCATGTGCATCTAGCTAGGTGCACCGTGCATTCATAATACATTTTAGAACTATGCAACTTATTTATACTGAACCATGCAACTATTTTTCCATATTAATAGTTGAACAATTCATTATAAACAAATTGTATCTTTCAGTATAACAAATTGTTTCGTTCTAAAATGCACTATACGAGTGCACGGTGCACCTGAATACATTCAAGACTTAGCCATATCCATGTGTTTAATATTGAATGTAATGCCGAACTAAAAAGAAATTAGGCTATCCTATGTATAGTAGGATGAGATGCATAAATAAAACGCTTTTATGAAAGGTTCAGATTGTAAGGAAAAAAAAAAGTGTACATATTTGAAAATTAGAAAGGTTGGTAGTATGTGTGGTGTAGAATTTGTAATGAAAGGTGGTTGATTGAACATGAAGTACTATTGCTGGAAATGGGGATATTAATATCTACAATCGACAGGTTAGATTTGGGCGCTCTATAAACACTCTTAAATGAGGTAAATTGAATTACATTAATTTTCGATTACTGTTTTCAAATGAAAAATCACGTCACGTAATTAGGTTTCATTGTAAATATCATTTTTATGGTTTGTATAAGATAATTAGGTAAGTAATAAATTTAAAGATGATTGTTGACTTTAGTTACATGTGTCACCGTGGACTAGTGAGAAAAAAAGTGTTTTTGATTCCATAACTTTCAGAATTAGTTTTTTGTCCCAAAAATTTAACTTTTCAATTTTAATTCCATAACTATCTCGATTGCCCAATTTTTGTCTCATTTTCATTGAAAAACATAAGATTTTATCTTTTTAATCACACACAAGTCGCATGCCGGTTAAAATTTGGATTTCCGAGCTCGTAGTTGACGTAGATGTTAAAAATTTATTTTTTCCGCATTTGGGAGAAAATTTTATTGTTCTTTCTAATTTTTTTAGAAAAATGAACTTTTCTTTTAACAGTCAGTGTCCACATCAGATACGAGCTCGGAAGCCCGCATTTTAAATCAATCACTAATACAGATTTGGGCTTGGAGAGCTGTTAAAAATGACCTTGGAGAGCGGTTATAACAGCTCTCCAAGTAACAACTGTCCAAGCTTGGACAACTGATAAAAAACCGTTGTCCAAGATATTGCACTTGGACAGCGGTTTTTAACCGCACTGCAAGTGTTTTACTTAGAGAGCGGTTTTTTATATATATTTATTAATGTACTTGGATAGCGGTTAAAAACCGCTGTCCAATATTTTTTTTTTAATTTTAATTTATATTTTTAAAATCATGTTTATATAAAACCAAAATTAAAACTAAAAACCAAATTTTATACCACACGATAATATATATATGTACGTCCAATTAATACCAAAACATCAAATAAATTAATAAACGCATACACATATCATGAAATAAATATTCGTCCAATACAACAAATTAAAACATGCATGAATTAAGTATATCAATACAAATATATATATAAGTAATATGCTACCAAAATCCCACTCTATCTATAATTATACAAGAATCGATTGTAAAGGTACCCTGTCCAATCCAATTTCCATTTGTTCATTCTTTGTTTGGAGTAAGACTTGACCGGACGATCATAGACAAACTGCAAACAACGATCAATTAATCAATATAGTTAGATATATATAGTATGAATTTTTATTCAATTAATAATAATTTAAATAAATCGATAAATTGACTTACGTTGATAGGAATCGACGTTTGAGAAGCGCATATTATATCTTCAATATAACAACGACACAAAATATCCACAAAGGATCGCTATCTCGTTGCCTCGGTAAATTGCTGTTGGTTAGCAATTATAATCACATATTATAATTATAATTATTTTATATTAATTTGATAACTTAATAAATTAAATTTACCTTAACATTATTCCAGTTCACTCTATTAAAGTTAGCTCTTGAGCCTTCATTAGGAAGGCGACTCCGATATATCGTCATCACACTATTATTATTAGAATTAAAAAATAAAGTTAGATTAAATATGCATAATTTTAATAAGTAAAACAAATTATTATATTATAATATTAAAAATGAACTTAAGCTTCCATGTACGAAGTGAGCTCAGGCCGATTTGAAGCCAACCCATTCTCAGCTAGATCCATAAAGTATACACTTAATGTGCTCATATTTATGGCGACCAGCACCCAATGATTCCTATATTATATTAAGAATATTAAAATTAACCGTAAATTTAGCATATGTGCAAATATCATATATATTATGAACATAAATTTTAACGAAATGTTTATTGTACTCACCCCACATTTGTTGGCCAAAAAATGAGATGATCTCTGTCAGTATAACTCAGCATATGAGAAACTAACCACTCCATGGTCTGTGGCCTATCACCCATTGAGCAAGACACTTGGGGGGAGACGAATGAATACATTCCACCTGCTCGAGGATCTCTGGAGAGATATACCTCACCCAAATATCTTTAACCAACATATATACGCTAATTAATATTTAATTTAAAAATTAAACTATATATAGAAAGTAAATACTGAGAATTAATTAGTAAACACATACCTGAGATAAAAGGTTATGCTCGTTGCACTCAACCACTGGTCGTTCACGACTTCAATCACATGCTCCCGAGCGATGTATTCTTCGATATAATTCTGATGAAAGTAAGCATTCATCGAAACTGTGACCATATCGAAATCAGAGGACTCCACTATCACTTGCACCGTATGATGTATGGCATAGTCGTGATAAAATTTTCTATTTTTCGGTAAAAATGGGACCAAAATTGAACAATCGAGATAGTTAGGGGACCAAAATTGGATAGTTAAATTTTTTGGGACCAAAATCGAATTATAGAAAAGTTATGGGACCAAAAAATTTTAATTCTCGTGGACTAGTACTCTTCTATTCAGTTGTTGGGTTCGATTTTCATTTGGTGCAATTTGTATTCCTATTATTAGTATTGAAATTTTGGTTCAATCAAATAGTAATTATCAGCTTATATAGTAGCTAAGCAATATTTTGAGAAAAACTGATATAAACATATTTTTTATTAGTCAAATTCATTTCCCTCAAAGAATAATAAAATCATGTGAAATAAAAGAATAATAAAATCATGCAACTTATTTCACAAAAATATGTAATTTGCTTATACTTTTAAAAAATGCAATTTATTTTCACTAGCACAAGCTGCATGTTTTTACGCTATAAGTTGAATGTTTAAAAAACACACTTGATTTGCACGGTGCACCTAGTGCATACCTACTCAGATCTATTTATAATACTAAAACCAAATCTAGAAACAAATGATAATATGATGAACAAGAACAAACACTAATTTTGTTGTTTCTAAGAAGGGTTAATAATTTCGTTCTCCAAAATCTCGGAGCGTAGGTTTTCTCATTCTGGGGAGTTTGTTAGGGTTTTCAGGGCCGGTTTTTTCTTCGTCTACCGTTTTTCTTAGCAGTGTTTGTTGTTTTTCTTACCGTTTTCTTCGCATTTCTCTTGCAAGTCTTACATCGGGGTATTTCCATAGCTGGTTTCAATTCTTTTCGTTTGTTTCTTGCTTTGGTTTTTCTTTTATGTGGTTAGGATTTATTTTGCTTTTGACTCTTATACGGTTCATTAACATCTGGTTTTGCGTTTTGTTCGTGCTTTTGTGTTTTCTACAGGCTTTAATTGTTTTGGTCTATGTTCAGGGACACAAAGTTGACGAATGGCCTTGGAGTTATCACAAGGGGATGATGGGGGAATGTTGGATTTGGGGGTACCGATGCCTCGTAGTAAGAGGGAGGCGGCAACACCTGTGTGTATGGTGGGGAAAATTTGCTGGCTAAAATCACCTAACATGTTCTCATTGATGGAGGTTATGAAAAAAGCTTTCCATGCTAATGGGAGGTTAAGGTGCGTGACTGGGGGAACGGGTTAGTGATTTTCACTTTTGGGAATGTGGAGGATAGGGAATGGGTGATGAAAAAAAGCCATGGTATTTCGATGGATCACTGTTTACAATCAAATCCCTTACTGGTCTCGAGCAACCGTCGTTTATAAGTGTCACGGAAGCCTCTTTTTTTGGATGAGAGTGAATGACTTACCCTTACTATATCAAATGAAAAAGACGATTCATTTAATTGTCGGAAGATTGAGATTGATTGAATGCTTTGAAAGACCTATGGAACCAGAGCTTAATCTATTTTTTCCTTTCAAGATTAGAGTTGATATTACCAGGTCACTTATCACGGGGCTTGACATCCATACTGTTGTTGGATTATTGGTCATTTCTATTGGGCGTGCGTTATTATGATCGAGATGAGACGCTCGTGCCGGATGCTATGACTTTCGGTCTGGCACTTAAGGCCTTGCCTCTGAAACATGTGTTTGTAGCGAAATAGAGAAAGAAATATGTGTAATTCACATTTTAAATATATATATATATATGTATATGACTACGTTAATATAAAAATATGTAGTCCAAATAATTCTCATAAATATATAAATAATTCAAAAGTGCATTTAACATTATGTTATAAATTGGGTCCCCCTCGGTAAAATTCCTTATCCGTTCCTCGCTCACAACTGTTTATTAATGTCTTAACAAAGCCTCGGCCGCTGCTATCTTTTTTTGGAAGGTGATTGTTGATGTGGTTCGCATTGCTACCAGGGGCGGACGCACGTTAGTGCTATTATATATAGGTTATATTTGGTTATTGCTTTTAATTGTACGAGGTCAAGTTCAAATATGCATATTAAGTTTGTTAGCTTTATGTTTTGTAATTATTAAGTCAGCCCAAGAAACTCATTAACTAGAAGCCCAATACATTTTTGTAAGTCCAATTTTCTACTTCTCTTAATTTCACACCAATTGATGTTTTCAAGCAGCGAGTGATTTATCCTGTTTCACAACGATAAATTAATAATCCCTTTTACATTTTTTTTTCAAATTTTCAAATTTTAATTATTTATTCTCTAATTATTTTTGTATTTTCAATTTCATAGTATTATAATTCTAGGGTGTTATTTTAGGGATTTGAGTATAATTGTACTATATATGTTTAGTGTCATTCTCGATTCGACGTGCAATTCTAACTTCCCCATTTTTATTGGCTCCCCCACCCCTTAAATCCTGATTCCGCCCCTTTTTGATTGCTACTGATCTTGAGCAGATAAAGTTCTTATGTACATGAAATTGTATGGCACTTATTTTGGCTTGTTTTTGCTTTTTTTGTGAAACACCACATTTTTCTTCTTTTGTTCCTAGTGCTACCTCTGAACTTATTTTGGCCGATTTGCAGCATTGTAGTATGGCTTGATTTGGCCATTTTTCCTTTCAAAAAATAAAATACTATATATATATATATATATATATATATATATATATATATATATATATATATATATCACTTTACAACTTGTACTACTGTCATTTTTTTCATTTTGCAATTTGTACAATTTTTTGTAACCATTTGCAAAATGTACAATATTTTTCTATCTGATTGCAACATAAAATATAGTTTAGGTGCTTCTGCCCCCTCTACTAGAGTTTGCAAGCACGCTTTAAATTGTGGTACTTTTCAAACACCAACAAGGAAAGCTCTAAATTTAATCGGTGAAACGACATAGTTTAAATTTTTCGGTAAATTTGGAACTTAAATTGGACATTATCAAAGATATTCGGACTAAATCAACCGTAAAAAAAATTGAAATAGAATTTATTTGAAACCAAAATTATGACACAATTTAAACTATAAGATATTCCTTTTCGGTTGAAGAAAAGGTACTTAATTTTAGTTTGGTTTGAATGTGCGGTTGATTTTCTATAAGTTGAAATTGTGTACCTAGTAATATTAAGAACTTAACTTAATGCATGGAAATGAGAAATCGGAATGTCCATCGAAATATAGATCAAAAGTATAAAAACTTAATTAAAAAAATATATTTACCAAACTATTAAAAAAAAACACATCACACATCACACATCACACATCACACTTTAATGCAACTTTAGTTTTCCCTATACATATAAGTTTGCACACACATTCAGGACCACTAACCACACGGTCCCTCCGAAGAGTCTAGAAATCTGTTGAGATTTTGAAGCTATTATTGGTAACATTTAATGATTAATTTCCAAAGTCGGATGTCACTTCTATTCTTACCTACTATACCTCTCTTCACTTGGCTAAGTAAATAAGTTCGTGGACTAACATTGTCCAAACACTCTCACTATGTAATTATTTTGAAACCGAATATTCATACGTACCTAATTTATTTAAACGTACGTTGTATCTGCTATTATGTTTATATATATTGGTATGAATGGATTGTTAAGCAAAAAGTACATATATTTAAACCTGCCGTTGATTCATCGGGGAAAGATAATAATACTTGTATGTTTTATAAGTAATACTTTAAAAAGATAAAAGTGTAAAATTGTCTTATTATAAGGCGGTTTCACAAAAAAATTTATCACAAACCTAACTAGAGGTATTTTTATTAATGCAAGCCTAACTAGTATAAATTAAATTTAAAATTAATTATAAATTATAAACCAGCTTTTGTTTTATAATAAGTCTAGTTTTAGAAAATTTGTATAAGCCAGTCACTTAATTATGGTCAATTAAATATAAACAATTTTTTTCAATCGCCAAATCCAATTTACTCGTTTTATCACTACAAATTAAGTAATATTAGGGGAAGTTTTACAATGCATGAGGACAAATTAATTTTATGAATTAAGATTTGAAAAAAGAAAACAAAAATAGGGCAACTGCGTCCCCATCCACCCTGCTGGAAAGTAGGAAATTAAGTGATTACTTTTAGAACATAATGTATGTACTACGTAACTAGGTTGGAGATCAATGAAAATGATAGTTCATGGGAAATTTTAATTTTTAAAATATATATACAACCTAAATAATAAATATTACGTCATTTCGGCATTTATATGGGTAGGTAGAATTCATGGCTCAAATAGCTCCACCATCAAACGCTTTATAAATGCATATATTCCGAAAAATTGAATAATACAGTGTTGGATATTTTATGAATACTTGGATACATGAGTAAGTGTACCGTACACACTCGATATGCTCATCTGATGTGTCCCAACTAAAAAATATAAAAATATTTGATATAATGTAAAACACACCTGACCAACGTGTACGATACTAATGGAATGTGTGTGAGGTTAAATGTAAAATGAATAATTTTTTTGGGTTTAAAATGAATTTATTTTATGCAATTCTTTTTAATAATGACTATGATCACTTTGTGGTAAACTGGTCATTTGCATATTTCATTATGATGTTCATTTTGTTTTGACTTTATATTTTTTTAAAGTACTGTTAATTTTATTTTCTTGAAATTATTTATATTTACATTGATATAATATAAAATAATTTTGAAAAATTATAGTCGTACTTCTGTTGTATCTATGATGCACGGATTCTTTTAAAAATATCACAATGCATTATCAGATTCACACCCGCCCTTTAAAGGTGCGATTCTCGAATCCGCGTACCACTTGGCGAATCCATAAATAATAAAACAAGATAAATTAACTGATTCGCGAATTCGATAAGCTAATTCTACTCGATGATTAGATATGATCATGTTGTTAAGTATTAGACTTGTTATTTAATTGAACTTTATCATCTAATGTATCTTAAATTGACAATATAATACTTGTTTTAGATTTAGTTCACTATTATAGTTTATATATTGGGTTGATGATATTTGAATTTTTTGTTTTTTATTTAATTAGATTAAATTATTGAATATTGTTAAGTTAGAGTTAGAGAAAATGTGAATCACATACATTTTATTTTACGATTTTTTTTATTTTTTTAATTATTAATATATAAATAAATATAAATAAATAAATGTATATTTATCAAATCGCACCCTAAATTATTTACAAATATATATTCCCGTACCCGTACCATATTGCCCCGCCCTAAATGTATATTTATCTGGCCGAGTTTTTTTTATAATTTGAATCATACTATCATATCGCATCCATATCACCATACGGTCCATGTAAGAATGCAACCTAACTTTATAAACAATAAAGTGATTGGACAATAGGATTTTTTTTTTTTTTTTATATTTACATGGTCTATGTCCGTGCACATGCATTCGAATAAGTGACGGCCCGGCCCACGAATTCGAATATGGAATACTCTACATCAGGGTTTTTTTTTAATTAAAATAATGTGATATTTATTTCTTGTCCCACTATTATTTCCAATCCAAAATTTGCACCTAAATTACGAAAATTGCACTTTTATGGTTTATTCAGTTGCTTTATGAGGGGCAACTTCATCCACCCAGGTATAAAATGAAGAAAATAAGTTGGATTGAATTTATGTGTGAACAATTTTAATTAATAACATAATATGAATATTATAAGGGCAACGTTTGTGGAAGATTTACTATTTTTCATGTCTGTAAATTATGGGGGCTTCTCTTAATAAGTCAAATGTGCAAATAGAGTAAAACTCTTGTGAAATATTACATAATAGTGATATGTGCAATACACCATAATTAAAGCAAAATAAAACAAAATTCACTGGTCAATCTGGGAAGGGTCGGGCGCGGGGTGGGCCTGGGCTGTGGGATGTGGGTTTGGCGGATGCATATATTTATAGAAGGATATCTTTATCAAATATGTGTTGTAGCTTAGTGGTTCAGGTCTGTTGTTAATATATTCTGTTGTAGGTTTAATTCTTAAAAATATATTTTTTGTGTGTTACTACATCTATGTGTTGCTACATGAAAAAAATGTGATACTTATAGAAACGAAATGTGTTACTATGTGAAATAAAAATTACATTATCATTTTTTTTTAAATACATTATCATATGGTAACACATTGTTTTTCATGTGGTAACACATGAGTATTCACTTAGTATTACGATGACATGTGTACAATGTTACATATTACTAAAAAAATATTTGTTACTACATGAATAAAAAGTGTTACTCTATGAAGAAAAATGTATTACCACATGAACAAAACCAGTACAAGCGCGAAAAGAAATCCTTAGTCCAAAATTAATAATTTAAAAAATAACTTGATGTGTTACTACATGAACAAAAGAGTGTTAAAACGTCATTCTCACATTATGTTTCATCTCACAGTGAAATTTCTCACTGCAAGACCTACTCTAAAAAAAATTGAGACTAGTATAAATTTATTTTCATATTTAATTTTTTGTTTGATGGGTGTCCTCCTTGAGTTTAATTTTTTGTGTCCGCTCCTGTCACTGTTGAACCACTGCTTGTCACCCAAAACATAAAACTTGGGCCCGAATTCATTCCAACATGCGACGAGCACTTGATATTTAATTAGCCCAAATTAAATGATTCAGGCAATAAAAATTAATAATAGAGCAATACTGGGAAAATAATTTTTAAGGCCCATCACACGAGGGGGTGACAATTTAAAGACAATAAGTAAGCATGTCATTGAACCCTAGCGGCTTATTTGTATTTGTTCATGGGTAAAAAATTGTGTGAATCCAAGTTCACGGTGAACTCTATGTTTTTAATATCACTATTATGAACAAATATAATCATTGTGTTGCACAAAAATTATCACTGATTTAAAAAATAAATTAAGCAATTTTTTTAACAGTGATAATTTGTATCCACAATAATGATAGTTTTTATGCATAACAGTAATACATTCATGTATAAATCATCTGATTCACGGAGTGTTAATCATGTTCACGAGCTTTTAAAATAAAATATTACTTAGTTATGTTCGAGCGTGAAATTCTGATTCAAATTTGATTTGTTAAATTTATCAGAATTTTTCGAACTAATATTTTTTTAATCGAGATCACTTATTTTATGTCATTCGAGTAAATTCAGTACAATCCCCTATCATTGGCATGCTCGTCTTGGTCACCCTTCAAGACGAATCAGCTCTTTTATTTTATCAAAATTCCATCTGCCTGTTTTAAATATATATGGTACTTTCACTGATGACTTTGTTTCATGTAATGTGAGCAAGGCTCATCGACTTCCTTTTTGGTGACTCTTCACTTATTGCATTATGCCCGTTGGAATATTTATTTGCTGATGTTTGGGGCCCTGCGTCTACTATTTCTGTTGATGGATGTCATTACTTTCTGCATGTGGTTGATTTTTGTGTCAAGGCATGTCAAGTTTTCTGAGTCCACCTTGTAGAAATTTCCCACATCGTCTCCTGTGCATGAAGAACCCACCTCTTCTCACTTACTACTATCTACTGGCATGCATGTGCCCATGCAGACTCACCGTCATCCAAGATCTCCCCACCCGGGTCTCTTACACCTCCGAGTCGGACGCATGCCATGAAAACTCGGGCTCAAAACAACATATTTTAACCCTAAGAAATTGTACGCTACAACCAAACATCCCCTTCCGGACAATTTTGAACCCTCTTGCGTTTCACAGGCTATGTCCAATCCTCTTTGCGACGGGCCATGGAAAGAAGAGTTTAATGCATTACAAAAACACTGTACTTGGGATCTTGTTTGTCCTCCATCTCATGTTAATATAGTTGGGTGCAAGTGGGTGTTCCGTATCAAGCGCAAGCCGGATGGTACAATTGATCGATATAAAGCAAGACTAGTTGCCAAGGGATTCCACCAGCGACCTGTTGGGGTTATACTGAAAAGTATGTTTTTACTTTATATAACCAAACTGAATTTCTGTCTTATTTACTGAAATAAATTATTTATCACTGATGCTTTAAATATCATTGAATGTTACATATATTTACTACATAAATGTTCAATAAATAGTACGTGTTACATTGTAGTTAATTTAGTGATACCAGATCACAGAAGATTAAATTAACAGTCTCTTGCAACTAAAAGTACGCTATTCACGGCCTAGATGGAAATGAACAATCCATTGAGAAAGGTTGAAGTGTAAGACTCAGATTGGCTTGTCTTGACCAAGAGATTACACTAGTGCATGACTGATGCACTGAATAGGACCTACAGGAGGATAAGTTCTTCAGCACTGAACTAGGAAGAATTAGACCTTAGTGGTTCGTTATTTCTTAATCTTCGTTCCTTAAATAGGATCGTGTGTGGTTAGTAATTATTTTTTGACTTATTACGGGTAGAGAATCAACGAGATTCAATACTTTATATCTTGGGCAATATTGTTGGTCACATGCGATTGCTAAGATTTAATACAAAGAATCGTGTGCAAGTACGCTTGTTCGATTTGCCCCCTTGGGAGGTTCATAAGATTTATCATACCAAATTTTGCAAGTGGAATTAGTTTCCGGTATGGATAATAATGTTGAACTATTCCTTGACCAAGGACAAAAGATATTAATTAATGGAAAGCTATTTCAGTGGCTTGAATTAATTAATGGGCTAGATAATCTTAAACACGGGAAATAATAATCGGGAGCCATGTTAACAGTAATATGAGTTAAGATGGATATTGCAATATTAATTATGTAGTGGGATTAATTAATATTAATGAGTTTGAATAATATTGTGGCTCAATATTGATAATTCAAAATCCATTGGAAGGTCCAATCTTAATTCTCCTAAAGGCCCCTCAAGTAGCCCAAACATAAAGTCCAATAACTGAAAAAAGTGTTTAAAAATAAAATAAATTTTGTTGTAATTTTCCTAAAATTTTTTAAAATAATAAATAAGAGAGGGAGAAAGATTTTCTTTGATAAGTATTCTTGGAATACAAGATTATCTCATTAAATTCAAGAAATCTCCCACTTGGCTATTTATTAGGAGATTTTCGAAAAATATAGAAAAAGAAGGAAGAGAAAGATTTTCTTGATTTTCTTGAAAAGATATTATGGAAGATATGTATTCTTGGAATACAGGTATATCTCATAAATTCAAGAAGATCTAAATCTTAGAATCTTTATCCTTATTTTTTCGAAAATTCCATAACAAATAAGAGAGTGGGATTTTATGGAATATTTAATTATGGAGAAAAGAATATATTGGATATATATTCAAGATTTCTTGGAGATCAAGAAAGAAATTTTCTCTCCCCTATTCCATATGAAAAATCGGCCACCCCTTGTTATAAATAGGGGATGATTCTTTCATCCCCAAGTGCAATTCCATGTGTTGGAAAAATTAGAAATCCACAAAGGTAGTGCAAACATAATTTTATTTTTCCCTTTTTTGTTAAATTGTTCGCGAGTTCCTTCCACCGGATTGACGAGCAAGGTCTAAGGAATACTTGGGAAGGCTTTTTGGTGTGTTTGCCCACCGACTCCATTGTCGTTCCAAAACAAAGTTAGTTCATGTAAACCCAGAGAAATTTCGCATGCGTAGGATTTATGTGAACTGTTTATATGCATGATTTGTTGTTGAATTATTATTTGAATTAATATAGGATTAATTCATGCTAGTAATAATTATTAGAATTAACTTTGTATTTAAATATTCATCCCGAATAGATCCGGACAATTAATTCCCCAACACGACCCAAAGGTAGGACTTCTTTGAGACTTTTCACTCAGTAGTGAAATCGATTACGATTAAATGCCTTAACTTTTGCCTTATTTGCGAATTGGCCATTAAACCAACTTGACATCAGCAATGTCTTCCTTCATGGAGATTTGAAGGGCCCCGCTTACATGTCTCAAACCACTTGGGCCTTTGTGGACTCTACTCGACCGTGTAATGTTTGTCTTCTTCAGAAATCGCTTTATTTATTTTCTGCACCCCTTGAATGGTACATTACTCTAAGCTCTTACTTACTTTCATTTGGTATCATTCAATCACACGCAGATCCTCCTTATTCATCTTTAATTAGGCAAATGTTTGTTTGCTTGTACTTGTATATGTCGATGACTTAATTGTCACATGATCGTGTTCTTCTCATGTTGAGTGTTTGGTTAAACATCTCCAATCCAGATTTGTTGTAAAGGATCTTGGTATCCTCTCCTTCTTTCTTGGAGTTGAAGTAGTCCGTTGCAAAGAAGGACTTTATCTATCCCAGCATAAATACATTGTTGATCTTCTTCGTAGACATCGTATGGATGAAGCTAAGCCTTTGCGGACTCCGAGCAACCACAAACAATCTGCTAGTGAGGGTCATGTTAATCCTACAGACTACAGAAGTGCTATTGGTGGATTACAACACCTTGCTCTCACCAGACCCGACATCTCATTTACCGTGAATCGTCTTGCCCAACGAATGGCCTCACCTATTTGAGCTGATTGGGGTGAGGTGAAGCGCCTATTTCATTATTTAAAGGGTACCCTTCATCATGATCTGTTTCTTCGTAAGATGTCTCATCTTCGTCTTACTGCATATTCAGATTCCAATTTTGCTAGTGATCTTCAAGATTGCAGGTATACATCTGCATATATTATTTTCTTGGGTGAAAATCCTATTTCATGGAGGTCCAGGAAACAAACTGGTGTTGCAAGGCAGTGTTTTTAAAACCGGACCGAACCGGCCGGTCTGACTGGGTTAACCGGGAATCGGTCACGGTGCCGGTCCGGTTATTAGCATAGAATGGTTTTTTAATAAACCAGTGTGAACCAGCCAAAAACTCGATTGAACCGATGAACCCGGCGAACCGAAAAATCCGGTTTTTTTTTATTAAAAAAAAACACCCATAATTAGCGATACCGAATCACGGCTAGAATGAAAAAATACAACCATGTTTCCAATGTCATTACTAATATTCTGAATCATGGTAAAATTGAAACGAGTAGAATAATACATGTTTATAATACGAAACACCATTAGATCTACGAGATTTGGTCTCAACCTTACATATGAAATCATAATAATATGAAGCAAGAAGATGTGACCCATGGTGGAGAAGATCTTTGTAAAGAAGGATTAAAGAGAGAAGACGAATTGAGTTAGGGAGGAGAGTAGACGAATCCAAATTGGGGCAGTAAGGAGGTGGAGGAATTGAGCCGTAGGGTTTTTTAATTGAGAAAATCGTGGGCTAAATAAAATTTTGGGCCTAACCCAATTTTCTCTCAATCATGGTAATTTTTTTTTTTATATATATATATTTTACATCTTTGTTTATATATGTGATATAATATATTAAAATTAATATATATGTATATATATTTAAAGTTCGAGTTATCCGTTTTTTTATTACGGTTCAACAGGTCGAATCAGTGACCCAATGACCCAATTCATTGTCTGATTCGATGATTGGTCCGGTTTTAAAAATATTGTTGCACCTGCTTCTTCGAAAATTTTGAATCTGGTGCGCTTGCTTCAGCTGCTTCATAAATTGGTTGGATAACCAATCAGTTTAAGGAGCTTCAGAGATTTCAGTCACCCCGAAGCTTCTTTGTGATAACATGAACGCTACTCTCCTGGCTCTACATCCGATCCAACACTCTAGGATGAAGCATATAGCCATTGATGTCCATTTTGTTCGTGATCTTTCCTCCAAAGGCCTTCTAGCAGTTTCGTATGTTAGCACTATCGATCAACTCGTTGATGTACTGTCGAAGTCCCTTCTCCGAACTCGCTTCGAGTTATTACATTCCAAAATCTCTATTGCTGATGAAACATCTATTTTGCGGGGGCGTATCAAGAAAGATTCCAGAATTAATATTCAAAATTCAAATGATAAACATAAGATTTAGTCTTCCATTGTTATCTTGTAACTATTGTATCTCTGTTGAGATTTTTCATCTCTCAACATATTTGTAAGATTCTTTGTATACCTTATGATGTACTATATATATTGATGTATACTACTCAATGAAATCATCACTTTCAAATACTGTTATCCAGTCTTATACTTGTTACAAAATAATTAAATTCAAATAACATCTACGATGAATAATCGAAACAAAAATAACATTAATCATAAAAGCGAAAGCACACCTGTGAATCCATGAATTAATTTATGCCTTAGACTAATTTGATTTTTCAAACCATCAATTTCACCCTTCATCATTTTTTTGTAGAGAGAGTACATAATGTGAAATGAACATATTGATGTTTGTGGATCATTAACCTGACTTATAGAATAAGCTTCCTTTATTTTCAATTGGACCCCTCAACAAATTGAAAATCACTTAATAAAATCTACACATATAAAGCACATGAATATTTAATACTTATGTTATCCCATAACTTAAATTTTATAGTGGATCACTTTAATTTCAATCTCTTTATCATGACAACTATACATATTTAATTTAACACGTGAAAGTCTAATATCTCTACTATATATAAAGACAAACTTTTAGGCAAACCAAATCGCTCTATTCCAAAATTTCTATAATCTCAATAACTCTAATTTTAAATTTAATCTCAACCGTTCATCTAAGTATTTTAAGATATAACAATATTTTAAAAGATATCATACTTCAATATCTTTTACTTTTTCCTTTAATATCTTACAAACAATATAATAAATCCACAAAATATATCTTTTAATATCTTACCAACAATTATAATAAAATTCCATATATAATTCGTATGCACTATGCACTACCACCAATTCCATAAACAATACTCCACACCCCTATACTGCCACCGCCTTTGGTAATTTTAGAATTAAAGGTTAAGTTCCATGCTTTATTTACATGTTTTGCTTCGTTGATTTGTTCGTCTTCTTTGTGAGTCGAAATCGCATTCCATGTGAAAAAGGCAATATGTCGTACAATACAATTGATATAAGAACTGTGGTACGGAATCGATGCATTAATATATAATTAATAAAGAATGTGACAGAGGTTCAGGTTTATATCCCAATTTCTTAATCTTTTGCTTAATCCTCCGTCTTTTCTTATTATTTGTATTTTTTGTTTTTGTTATCCTTCATCCTACTCTTATAATTTTGCTTAATCCTCTGTCTTTTCTTATTATTTGTATTTTTTGGTTTTGTTATATTTATCCTTCATCCTACTCTTATAATCAGTTTTTATATTCGGATTCCGTTTTTATATACTTGATCTTTTTTTTTATTAAAATATCTTTTTTTAGCCTAAAAAAATTATTCGTTTGGAGTTTTGGTAATTAATTTGTGTCTTTATATTTATTGTGATAAAATTGCATAAACAGATTAAACAATGCGTAACAGAAACTCAGTTGATGGAGTTCAAACAACATCAATAGGTAATTCTATCTTATTACATACCTTTTACATCCATATTACCTATATATTAATTTTTATCATTCAAATAAATATTGTATTTATTTTTTGTTTTTAATTTTTTTGTTTCTTTGGAGTTTTAGTAATTAATATATGCATTTCTATATTCATTTGTGATAATTGCATATCAAACATATGAAATAGAAGAAACAATGAATAAGAAAAACTCTTCAGTTGCTGGAGTTCAAACAACATCAATAGCTAATTCTATCTTACTACATATCTTATAAATCCATACAACTTAAGTATTAATTTATCACTTGAATAAATATATAATTTTTTGTTGTTTTTATAGTTACATTTGAAATTGAAAATATACATATTATTTATTTCTCAAATAATTAATATTAATTTATAAATTTTACTTTAGCAAACTACCCCTTCATCTATTTGTGACGAACAAATGATCGAATTTGAAGAAATAACCCCCGAGAAAAAGAGGAAGCATGAAGAGGATCAATGTCAGGAAGATGATGATGATGATGGTGTTGAGACTCAAGTTTCGACTACTAAACGGATCTTGAAGGTCAAACTTGAGAAAGAATAATACAACATAAAGGAGATAAAGAACAACCACATTATATAATAATAGGAAAATTATTTATTATCATTATAGTTTTTAGTTGTTAATCTTTTTTTTTAGTAAAAAAACAATTACATTCTTAGATTTTCTAATATTTATAATTTTACTATGATATATTTCAACCCGCTGTAAAGACGGGATCTAAATACTAGTGTTGGATATTTCCAACGGGTGATTCATTTAATAACATATATTCGAAGATCAAATTTATGGATAGGTCATGGGGATTTTGATTTTTAAAATATACAACCCTCAATATTCGTCAGTACGTCATTTCTCCACAACGCACGGCTGAAATTGCTCCACCTTATATATAAATCATTTCTGATTTTCTTTAGAAAGTGATTTTATTTTTATTTATTTTTTTGACAGGTTTTTTTTAGAAAGTGATTGACAATATGTCAATAACATAATTTTTCTCATGGTCTAAGCCCGTACACATGCATTCGAATCAGTGGCCCATTTCTTTGGGGACTTTTTAGAGAGTCATGATCGAAATTTTATGGATTTAAAAATTTTAATTAATAATAAAAATATGTGTTTATTTGGAAAGTTTGGTAGTGATATTTTTACTTTATGATAAATCAATATGTAATAGTCATTAATGTTGTATTTTTATATTGTATTGGGAGGAAAAAAAAAGTAGGAGAGAGAATAAGTTTATTGAAAAAAAAGTGGAGATATGATTTTATTAAATTTTGTGAAAATAAATGTATAAGTATATTTTATAGGAGTAAATTTGAAAGTTGAATATGAAAATCCCCAATTAATATGTGACTTTGATTGCAAAGTTCTAAGTCTATTCAGGTGAGTCTCGGACAAAAATAACTAACTTAATTTCTAAAATCTTATAAGCTATACCTCATTTCTAAATTTAACACGTGTTCGAAAGAATGTCTTTTAAATCGACATCATCAGAACTTACTTATTTACATAAACAAATTGAATACATTCTGCGACAAGCAGCAGAAATTAAAGTGATCGTAATTAATATTTAAACCTCTGCCACATAAATATATATTCAACTATAAGGAATTTGAAGTTGTTCAACCTTAAATTAATAAGTGAATTTGATTGTTTACTTGAAATCCTTTCAGAGATTTCCACATACAATTAATAGAGTGAGACTATATATGAGAAAAAAAGTATTTGGTCTCATCACTTATCTATCAATTTTTCACCCAAAAAAATTTAAGTGATCAATTTTAATTCCACAACTAAATCGATTGTCCAATTTTAATTCAATTTTACCTAAAAATTGCGAAAAACGTCATTTTCGGTCACATGCAAGTCATGTGACAGTAAGTCGTTCTTAAGTTTATGGATTTTAAATTTTAATTTTGATTAATTTTTGGATTATTTACATACGCGTAGTTTAATTAATTAAAACGTAAAAAAAATAGTCAATGTTCACGTTATCGGGGTATAGAAAATTCTCAAATTTTACCGCACGTGACTTACATGTGATTGAAACAACGTTGTCCGCAATTATTTGGCAAAAAATTGGACCAAAGTTAAACAATTAATTTAGTTATCGGCTAAAACCTGACAGCTTAAACTTTTTGGACGGAAAATGAATAAAGACATAAGTTATAGGACCAAAAAAACTTTTTTTTTTCTCGACTGTATATATATTTATAGTTGAAATTGACTGGCTAGCTACCTTCTGGTTTAACACCCATGCTTAGATAAACAGCCTCATGGCCGCAATCTATTAATTGAATGAGAATAATGAGTTAATTAAATAAATTTTAACTAATATAAACTGAAGTCCCGTTTAATTCGTGAAACGATGTTACACAAGAGACATTTTTTATTAATGCTTTATTATCATATCCATATATGCAATTAATCAACCTCCGGTATGTCAAATGGATGTTTTATTAAAGAGAAGAAAAAAGGAGGGAACACATGCAGATTAAAATAAATTATTCAAAAATTACTCTAAAGTATAAATTTTTCAGACTATTACTATAAGCTATAAATTTATTTATTTTTTCCTTTCTTTTTTTTAGCTAATAAACAATTCCACTTGCAGACTAAAAGAAATACTTATAGAGTGAAGAAGACTTGGTAAAGCCTAACCCGAAATGCCACAACAGGGCTTGAAACAAAGAACTTAAATGGCCCAACAACAAATGGTAATTCAAAAGCAAAACAAAAAAAACAATGTGGTATGCCTATTGCTACCACAATTCTGTACAAGCCCAAAATAAATAACTAGTTAAAATACTCAAGGCCCAAAGCAGAGACGGACCTACGTAGGTTGCCAGGTCAGTGGCTAGACCCTACTTGAATTTCTTATATATATATATACACTTATAATTAAGATACATCCTTCATGGAAAAATTGTATATTAACGCCTAATATTTTGGAAGGATGAGTATTATTTGTGTTATAGATTATACCATATATCATGTATAAAAACCATCTCATACGAATATCTCTGCCTTAAAACAAAAGTATTATGTGCATCATGTTCAATGTACACCACTATTATTAATCTTGTAAAAATCAACACTCTATAAATAAAATGTTGATTTTTAGGTGAGAAAAGGGGTAACAAAATAGAGAAAGAATATGTATAATTCACATTTTCAATATACATATAAATGTATTAGTCCAAATAAAGATGTTTAGTCCAAAAATTTTTGAAAATATATAAAAATTCTAAAGTGCATTTAGCTACACTATGTTATAAATTGGGCCCCCCTCGGTAAAATTTATGGGTCCGTCACTGCTCGTCGTTCTTCCACACCCTCACATTGCTCAATGAAGATTAGCAATAAAGGTGAAGGTGAAGGGAAAAATTGCACTATGAATGATTGTGAAGGGAAAAACTTCACAACAAGTACTATGAAAGATTGTTGATTTTTTTTTGGCATATCAAATATAATTTAATAAAGATTACAAAGGAGAGTTTTTTATAACAAAGAATAGTCAATTTACACAATAGTGATAGTTTTTTTCCATAACAATTATAATTTTTATGAATAACAATGTTAGTTTTTCTACATAGCGACAATTTTTATATCTAATACTGCATTCGGGTGCGTGGGTGAGAAACGTTTTTGGTGCGGCAATATCGCACTGAGAAGGGGAAACAATTTTGAGTGAAGGGGAATAGACAGTTTTTGCGTGAGGCGTGGGAGGAGAAGTGAGAGATGTGATAATTAAAAATAAATAAAGAAACTGATATTGTTTATATGCTATTAGTTTATAATCAGAGACGGACCTACGCTGGGGTCAGGGGGTCACTGGGCCCCCCTAACCCCACTTGAATTTCTTATATATATATATACACTTATAATTAAGATACATACATAAGATAAATCAGTATATTAACGCTCTAATATTTTGGAAGGATGAGTATTATTTGTGTTATAGATTATACCATATATCATGTATAAAAACCATCTCATACTTAATGTCTCGCTCCTTTAAACAAAGTATTATGTGCATCATGTTCAATGTACACCACTATTATTAATCTTGTAAAAATCAACACTCTATAAATAAAATGTTGATTTTAGGTGAGAAAGGGTAACAAAATAGAGAAAGAATATGTATAATTCACATTTTCAATATACATAAAATGTATTCGACTCATAATATAAAGATGTTTAGTCCAAATAATTTTCGAAAATATATAAAAATTCTAAAATGCATTTAGCTACACTATGTTATAAATTGGGCCCCCCTCGGTAAAATTTCTGGGTCCGTCACTGGCCCAAAGCATATTCAACTAGTTAATACGAAACTCTTGAGAGTTGATTGCATGGGCAGTTTATATCAATATTTATTTCTTGAACAAACACTGATACATAAGTAGTTTGATTTATTTTAAATATCTAGTCTTTTTGTTTATCTCCCCAAAAAAAATTGATACTCCTTGAACCAAAAAGTGTCAAACTCGATATTTTGCGAGTGCAGAATGACAATTTTATTTTTTAATTAGGCATAATGCGTTATAAAGACATCTAGACTGTAATTTTTATTTCAAAAGACCTCTAAATAATTTTTTTGTTATAAAGGGCCCTCAAACTATAGCCTTATTTCAATGGGCCCCTTTTTTAACCTCCATTAGCATTTCTTAAATGTGGATTTATGCGCGAGTGGTCGTGTATTAATATGACAACTAGGAATCTAGGATTAAAATAGCAATGTAGGTAATTAAATAACTCTTCTTTTAAAAATTCATCAGATTTCTATATTCTACTCAAATCTGAAGACAAGTTTATTTTGAAGGAAAAAGAAATTTGATGGATTTTAAAAAAGAAGAGTTATTTATTTACCTATGTGGCTAACTATTTTAAATCTAGATTTCCTTTTTTTTTAACCCAGATTTCTAGTTGTCATATAAAATAGATTTCTAGTTGTCATATAAAATACACGGCCACTCGCACAAACCCGCGTTTGAGAAACACTTGCTAACGGACAAAAAAGGCCTATTGAAAAAAGATTATACAGTTTGAGGGGCCTTTAAAACAAAACAAAAAAAAAACATTAGTGGCACTTCGAATCAAAGTTAATAATTTAAGGATTTTTTTATGCATTTTGCCTTCAAATTAAAGTTTACTATAATATAAAGACATTTGAGTTGTGTGTAGATCGATTTCAAATATCGATTGTTCTTCAACATTCAATCATGACTTCCATAAAATTGACAAATTCTGAACTCAAAGGTGACACTCTCAAACCTAAATTAATCTCTAGAATTTACTATTTAATGAAACTATTCTAATATTTGTTTCCCTTCTAGCAAGTAATGGTACTTCTGAATTCATAACCACTTTCTTAGAATAATGGTAAATAACTTTTAGGAGGCGTTTGGTTCATGGGATTGGATTGATTAGGTGTGATAGGATTGAGTGAGATTGAATAAGACTGAATTAATTGAACTGGATTTGTTTGAATTAAGATATGCGTTTGAATTGTAGGATTGGAGTGGGGGATTAGATGAGATACCTATTGAAATTTCATAAACACTTTGAAATTGAATTGAAACAACACACTTCATTCATGTGAATCAATCTATTCAAACAATAGAAGGACATTATGTAATATTACACTTGGGATATGTTCTATCCCACCTTTCACATGGGATTGGCATATCCCTCCATGGAGGAATTTGAATCATTTTCTACCTGATGCAATATTAGAATATAATAATAGAAGGTAGAAATGTAATAACAGAAATCTTCCAAACCAAAAAACCTTCTATCTGAAACTGTGTTATTTCTTTTTTGGCGAAAAGATATTAATGTACACATTTAATCTTTGTGTTCTATCACAATGGACACTAGAAAAGAAGATGTGGCACATTTAATACACGTGGCAACCCAGTCACAGAATCTGCCGGAAAGTCCCAAATTGAAACGGTAAAACGATGTTGTTCCGATTGATTTGAGATTAAAATTAGACATTATCAAAGTTATTGAAACTAAATCGACGATAAAAAAAATTATGGGACTAAATTTATTTGAGGCCAAAGTTATGGGATCATTTGTAATACAAACTCTTTTATATACCCGACGGCAAATATTCGGCTTATCATTTTGACATTTTGCTTCTCTTTCTTTCAGAATAGCGCATATATAAATGGTGGGATTTGGATAATACCCCTTGAAAAATTGTATGGAATTAACATACAAACCCGGAAAGATAAATTAGTGGTGTCATTGGCAATTGTGTAAAGGTTGGATGCCCATATATAAAGTGGAAACTATTTAGGGACCTCCGTCCAGTTTATATAATTGATTTTTTTTTGTTAAAAACGGTTGGGGTTGAAGCTGGATTTTGCATAAAACTCATGCTAATTTGTTCCTTTCCTTTTGGATTAATCAGATCGATGAGAGAAGTTTGTTATGATTGCATGACAAATATGAAGGCACGAGAATGATGTGTTATATATAGGAGAGTTTATTGCTAGTCGAACCATTGGGTCGAAACTCGAACGACTCTTCCTTAGATGATTATACATAGGGAAAAGGGGGAATAATGTTTTTTAAGGACAGTAACTTTGGGGGTTTGTGTTTTAAGGACAATAATTTTACGAGTATGGAAATGTAGGACATACGATATATTTTAAAACTTGCAAATATAGGACAATATGTTTTAAAATTTATAAATATAGGACAATATGTTTTTAAAATGTGTAAATAACCTCACATGATATTTTAGCCTGATTTGGGCTTATTTGGATTCAGATGTCCTACATTTACAGATTTTAAAACATATTGTCCTATATTTACATATTATCTTATATTTTCAAGTCTATAGAATTATTGTCCTAAAAAATTATTTTTCTCAAGGAAAAGGGGAGAGATTATTGATTTATTTTAAAATTTATTTGTTCTTAACGTTAAAATAATATTTTTAGCACAATTTTATAAGTGATCTTCACTATAATTGTCGATTTTGTCCTTAATATTTCTTTTTGGGTTTTAAAAAAATACGGAGTTTGTTTATCTACATAAATATAGTCTTTTTTTTTTCAACCAACTTTTGTTTTATTTTCATTAAATTGCGGTTATATCTTTCTGCATAAATTTCATCTCTTTTCTTCACTAACTTTTGCTTTATTTTCAAATATTTGCAATAGAAGAAATGATTCATTCTTCAGAAATTAATGAAGAAATCTCATCATGCTTTAAATAATTTTTGTGTCAACATAACCGATGTGTGTTTTAAAAAGCGCCAACATATATACATATATACACACATACAGCGAGGGTACGTTTACATGGACAGATCCACATACAGCGAGGGTACGTTTACATGGACAGATCCATATACTTTTCATTGCGGGACACAATATACAAATATAAAATACATTTTCTTTACTAAATAGCATGCAACTCGGTCAAATTTATTATAATTAAAATCAACAAGCTTATAACTAAAATATTTGCACGATTAATTTATTATCAACAATATTAAAAAAAATATCAATATATGCAATTAAAGTATCATTCATTGATTTATCATCTAATTGCGCATACAATTTATGTTTGGACCAAGCTTGCGAAATCCGGATTGCAAATTTCAAAAGTCACCATAATCATAATCTATAATATGAGTATATATTTTTTTCATACTTTTTTCTCTTTCCAATAATTACACATACTTTATTCTTTTATAATATAATAATTTTATAATCACTTACTTTTCATAATTTATTTTCTCAACCCTATCGTATTACATTTTCAACCAAATATGTATAAAAATCAAACATACTTTTTTACAATTAATTGGATCTTTCGATCAAGATTTTCTCAACCCCATGTAGTAAATCCTAATATAACTCTTGAAACTTTTTGTGCGAAATGACCAATTGTTGTTTATTCCCTAAAAAGTATATCACTACTAATTACTCCTTTCCTAAAACATATCGACCATATATATATATATATATATATATATATATACTAAATGGTATTATATGTCCCTGTTTAGTTCGGGGGATAGGCCTGAATAAACGGTTTAATCTCAAATAATTGATTGTCTGGTTCGCTGGACTAGGGCCCAGAATAAATGTTCAACTAAAATACAAAAATGTGTTTAATCTCCATAAAGCTAGTATCTATCCCAGGTTGAGGTTGAGACAAAACCTATCTAAAATACAATATTATATATATTGAATAGATTTACAAGAATGAATTGTGATTTTTTAAATTTAATTTAAAGACATTTATGACATTTTAATATGTATCTCACATAATCCTTCAATCTAAACACAAATATAAAAATTTTAGTACAAGATAAAATATATATATATATAAACCTGCAATTCAAACACACATTTTGATTCAAACAATTCAATTCAGTCAATCAAATTTTATTCAATCATATCTATAACAACTCATTCATCCAGTCTTGTAAAGCAAACAAGGCCTATATATGGGTATTAAATATTCTTGGAAAAATTACTCTAAGGTACAAAATTTATGAAAAAATTACTCTAAGGTACAATGTGCAAAAGAATTTTGCACTTTAGTTCAAACTAGATACTAAAGTGCAGCGTAATTTTTACACATTGTACCTTAGAGTAATTATGTCATACTTTTTGTAGCTTAGAGTGAGAACCCCAATATTCTTTTCCAAAATATATTATTCAACATAACTATCAAATTTATTATTAAATACTAAAAAAGTGTCAATATTAACTATACTTTTCCTCCTTAGTAATGTGCGTATTCATTATATTCATAAGTTTCTTTATTTTAAGAAAGTTATTCATATTTTTTTTTTTTTAAAGAATATCCATAAGCTTCTTATAGAGTATATCAATATCAATTATACTTTTCCTAAAAACGTAACCATAATTTTAAAATTTATTATATATTTACACTAAATAGCATACCAATATTGATCATGTTTTTCTACCAGTGTTAATTATAGTGGGAGAGCTTTTAGTTTTACAAAATATTGCACAAACCGAATTTAATACTCTTAGAAATACTTATTTTAATTTAAAAAACTAGATTATTTTTTATATTCTTCTAATGCATATTAAAATAAGTTATAAATGTTAAAATTAGATCAACAACAAATAATTATTTTTTAAATAAAGATTGTAAAAGATTATTTGTGAACAATTATATATGTGTCTATAAACAAATGTTTTAGCAATTTTTTTATTCAAAGAAATTTGATATCTAAACTTGACTTAGAAAATAGAGTTAAATAATTATTTCCAACTAAAACACTATATTAAATTTATAATAATTAAGTAAAACTCTTGTAACAAAAAGTCTATACATGAAACATATCACTGTTAGGTGCAAAAATTAATATTATTTAAAAAATTGAGTTCACGGATTCACACAATTTTCTTTCATTATTATAATTCTACATTAAATATTTTTTTTGACCGGATAATTTATTGTCATTTTCCTAAACTTTTTATTTTGCAAACTTTTTTCCAACTACCTTTTATTTGCAAATTTTCTTATTTATTTTCATTTTCCTAAACTTTTTATTTGCAAATTTTTTGTCTCCACTATCCCTTTCCTTCTCACATTTCATGATTTTTGTCTCTCCTAAATTTCAGACATGCATCTAAATCTCTCTCATGGTTATTTCACCACCTTAACTCCTTCCAATTTCCACCATCATAAATCTCCATTTTTCCGCCACAAATCCACCACCAAAACCAACCCACCACCACCATTAATTACATGCAAAATCATAATTAATCCGTCGGAGAAAAAGCTCCCCTCCAACCAACCGCTGCCGTCTACATTCTCGCCGAATTCCGTTCCGCCACCGCCGCTCAGCCCATGTCAGAAACTAGCGGCGGCGGCTCTAGACATGGCGGAGAAAACAATCGTGACAAAACTGGAAAAGAACAAGAAACTGAACCGGACGATTGACCCGGCGGTTCAATTAGAAGGAAATTACGCACCGGTTCAAGAAAGCCCGGTTCAGCACGTTATTGAAGTAGTTGGCACCATTCCAAGTAGTGTACAAGGAGTGTACCTTAGAAACGGCGGCAACCCTTTATTCCAACCAATCAGCGGTCACCATTTCTTCGACGGCGATGGCATGATCCACGCCCGTCAAATTGGCGCGGGAACCGCCATGAAAGCTATTGCTTGCCGGTTCACCGAACGAATCGGGCTAATTCGCGGCGGTTTTAGGAAAACCGGTTTTTCCTAAACCGATCGGGCGAATTGCCCGCCACGCCGCTTGGCTTGCTCGGCTCGTGCTTTTTCGCCGCCCGGTCGTTAATCGGCTTGATCGACTCGGCTCAAGGAATTGGCCTAGCTAACGCCGCCTGCCTATTTTTAACGGCCGCCTACTAGCGATGTCCGTCCGAGGATGACCTCCCTTACGCCGTCCGAATTACACCGGACGGTGATCTCAAACGATCGGACGGTGGGATTTCGACGGGCAAGTACAAGATTCCATGATAGCGCACCCTAAGGTGGACCCCACTACAGGGGATCTCTACACTTTGAGTTACAATGTAATATCCAAGCCACATCTTAAATCTTTCAAGTTCGACAATTTTGGTAATAAGTCACGTGATGTGGCTATTTCCCTCCAACACCCTACCATGATCCATGACTTTGCCATAACGGAAAGTCATGTGATCATCCCGGATCATCAGATGACGCTCAAGTTATCAGAGATGATCCGGGACAAATCACCCGTCATTTATGACAAAAATAAAATCACCAGATTCGGAGTGATGCCAAAAGATGCTACCGATGAGTCGATGATCCAATGGATAGACGTGCCCGATTGTTTTTTTATACCACATGTGGAATGCTTGGGAAGAATTCGATGAGCATGGTGATAAAATCATCGTGGTCATCAATTGTGCATGACGCCCCGGATTCAAGTTATTTTCGGGTGATGACGAAATAATAAAGAGTGAATTATCCGAGATACAATTGAATTTGAAAACGGGTAGGTCGATTCGTAGGGTTATCGTATCGGGTATGAATTTAGAAGGTCGTCAAGTGAACAAGCAAAATTTAGGTAAGAAAACAAGGTACGTATATTTGGCTATAGCTGAGCCGTGGCCAAAATGTAGTGGGATTGCTAGGGTTGACTTGGTCAACGGAAATGTGACTAAGCATTTATATGGAGATGGAAAATATGGTGGGGAGGTGTGTTTTGTGCCGAGAAATGAAGAAGACGGGGAAGAAGAAGAGGAGGGATTTTTGATGAGTTTTGTGAGAGATGAGAAAAGAGAAAAATCTGAATTTGTTATTTTGAAAGCTTCAAATTTGGAACAAGTGGCTTTAGTGAAGATTCCCACAAGAGTTCCATATGGGTTTCATGGCACATTTGTTACTTCTCAAGAACTGGAAATGCAATCATCGTATTAATTGTTACATGATATATATTTGTATCAAATTATCAAAAAGAGCACGAAAAGTGGCAAATTATAATTGGTGCTTAATTTTGATTTTTTTTTTCCATACAAATTCTTGTATTGGAGCGAAGTGGGTCAACGGTGTCATTTTCACGAGTCTGGGACGGAGGGAGTATATTAATATGTGTAATAATTTTCACGAGTCAACGGTGTTCCTATTATAATTTTGACCAAATTATAACTGATGCGATGTCTGATTTAATAGATTGGTCTGTTTGATCATTTTCTTTTTAAATTTTCAAAAAAAAAAAATATCCTCCCATCTAGATTCGCTAGATGTGAGTTTCACCATAGTTTCCCTAAATGTGGTATTCACCACGATTATTGTGGTTTATGGCCTATAGGTATTTTTTGGTTTATTCTTTTTTTTTCTCTCTTTCAATTACCTTTTTATTTTGGTTTGCTTAGAATTGCCTACTAACTTGTGGATACATTATCGTCATACAATTTGCAGTGACACGAATAATACATTTGGGGGCAAAATTGTATGCTTTGGAAATAGCATTGTATTGTTTTGCAGGTTTAGAAAGCAACAGGGTCTAGTCGAATTAATTATTGGTCGCTGCAAGCAGTCATGGATAGTATCGATTATTGGACTCGATGGGAATGGTTGTTTGGATTGTCAGTGGTCTTCTATACACAAGAGCTACTCTATAGATGATATATCGTGAAATGCAAACACAAGAACAAATATATTTTTCTTTTTTTAGTTAGAGGATTAATACTTTTAGACTTTGTTATAAAACCAAACATGTGGTTAAATTTGAAAAAAAAAAAAGGAAAATTAAACCAAATATAAACAAAGTCTAAATTGGAATTTTTTATAAACAATTTACAAAAATAGAGAGCTATTAACCATTTGGGTCGGGTGAACCATGAACCACTTGGCCGAAGTTCGGATCGGTCGGGTCCGACCGTAAAAAAAAAAAACAATAAAAAACTATAAAAAAAAAGAGAGAGAAAAACCTAAACTCATTCGGGTCGGGTGAACCATGAACCAGTTGAGCCGAGTTCGGATCGGGTGGGGTCCAGGTCGGGTAAAAAATTGAAAAAAAAAAACTGGAAAAAAAATAATGGGACGTGAAATTATAATCTTAATTTTATTATAATTAATTATATAATAAGATTATTTAATTAGGGGTATTGATGAGATGGCAAGATATGTCAGCATTAGGCTCCATAAGGAGCATAATATTGGGCTCCATATCAAAACTATATACAGTATAACCTCTATAAATTAATACAGTTGAGACCGGAAAAAATATTAATTTTAGAGAGGTATTAATTAATCGATAAATTAATAATATATTAATTTAAAGAGGTATTCTATATTTATTTAATTTAAATTAATTACATCAGAATTCATGAATTTAAATTATATTATATAGAGATATTAATGAGTATTAAATGTTAGGAACTTGAATCATCTTATTTAATGTCAATCATCTATTGGATTATCCGGGTGAAAATGAAGGATGTTCACAAATCCAAAGCTTAGGAGAAATTGTTGATACTATTATTGAATATTCAATTGAGGATGAAGCTCAAGATGATACGGTACCATATGGCACTTAAAAGCTCTCCAAGTGTACACTTGCAATGTTTGCCAAATTAATTGGGAGACTTAGTTCTTATATATATGAGATCTTGGTGGGTCCGTGCCTAAAAATTAATTTAAAAAAAAAAAAAAAAAAAGTGTTGGAGAGCGGTTAACTCCAAGTGTACACTTGCAATGCTGCCTCAATTAATTGGGAGACTTGGTTGCTTATATATGAGATGCTTGGTGGGTCCGTGCCTAAAAATTAATTTTTTTTTAAAAAAAGTGTTGGAGAGGTTAAAAAAACCGCCGTCAGAATGTATATCTTGGACAATATTTGAAAACCACTCTCCAAGTGTACACTTGCAATGCGGTTAAAAATCGTTGTCCAAGTGAGATTTCTTGTATAACAGTTTTTTATCAACTGTCCAAGCTTGGACAACTGTTACTTGGAGAGCGGTTATAACAGCTCTCCAAGATCATTTTTCACAGCAGTCCAAACTCAAATATATATTAGTGGGGGTCTTAAAAAAAATATTATCTTAGTGTACACTTGCAATGCGGTTAAAAATCGTTATCCAAGTGCAATTTCTTGGACAACGGTTTTTTATCAGCTATCCAAGCTTGGACAGTTGTTACTTGGAGAGCGGTTATAACAGCTCTTCAAGGTCATTTTTCACATTGTCCAATCCCAAATATATATTAGTGGGGGTCTTAAAAAAAATATTATCTTATTAATTTACGCTTGGGGTCTAAGTTGGGATCGGAGAAAAATATTATTTTAAAGAGATTATTAATTTATCGAGTGTTAATTTATAGAGATTATACAAAATATATATATAATATATATATAGTAAGCAGCACAAGAGACCCATTCATTGCTTGAATATCATTTGGTGGTTATTTGTAATATCAATTAGGTAATTATATACATATTTTGGACTACATGTAAATAGTAGTCAGACTCAGAAATATAGTAAAACTTTTGAATAATGTTTGGCTAAGTCTTGTATGAACCCAGGTACACAATATTTTTATAGTACATTTTAGAATCATACAATTTATTATATTGAAATATGTAATTTGTTTAAAATATTGAATTGTATAATTATTAATATAAAAAAATAATTACATGGTGTATTGTAAATAAATCGTATCTTTCAATATAACAAGTTGCACGATTCTAAAATACACTATGAATATATTGTATACCTGATAAATTATGGTTTGAAAGTTGAATGGGTATTCTTAGTTTTTGTTAGATTCTCAATTAAGTTGAATTATTATTGTTAACGAGGTCAACACGCCACCGGGAATTTTATGCTTATGGATTTAATTGGAGGATTTATTTATGTTATTTTTTAAGTAGATTTAATTATGATAAAAATTTATATGAGATGGTCTCATATTAATTTTTATTTTAAAATGTTAAAGCGTTAATACCCAAATTATGTCATGTTTCACCGTGAGACCGACTTATACAAATGTGTCTCTTTAATTATTAATGATAGATGAAAGGTACTCGAGATGAATAAATTTAAACTCCATTTAAATAAAGATATTTGAACCTTTGAATATATAAATTTATTATAAAAAAAATTTATGGTTTTTGAATGCAAAATAAAATCTATAAATTTATAAATCCTTCATTTTAAATCCATAAATTTTAAGATCTTAAAATTTACATATAAATGAAAGGATTTATAAATCCCCTCACACAGTTAGTCTTATTTGTCAAATCCACTCTCACTCAACTCTCTCTTTTCTTGAATGCCTTTTTTTAATATATGTTTTTTTTTTACTTTTTTTTTTTTAAAAATATTTATTTTTTAAAAAATTCAAAAAACTATATTTTTTTCGACTTAATTTTTATATTTTCGAAAAGAATAAAAAAATTATTTTTTTGAAAATTAAAAAAAAAATCCGAAATATTTTTTTTCTAAAAAATAATAAATTGATTTTTTCAAAAATTAAAAAATATTCCCTCCGTCCTAATTTTAATTGGCCATATACTGTAGACACGAATATTAAGAAAAAGTAGAAAATAATAGTATGAAATAAAGTGGGTAAACTGAGTTTGGTGGAAAGATATTGTGAGTGTAAAGTGGGTTTAGTAGAGAGAAATAATAGTATTGAAAGTTGTTTTACTTCCTTTTTAGGAAATGGCCAAACAATATAAAGATGGCTATTTACGGAAAGTGGCCAATTAAAATCAAGACGGAGGGAGTATATTTTTTCGAATCTTTAATTTTTTTTAAATAAATGAAATAATATTTTTTTTTTATTGCATTTCATGGGTTGTGGTGCCAAACTTGCCATGTAGAATTACACGGTTTAATTTTTATTTATTTTTGCTACTATATTATTGTGTTTTATCTATATTATTATGACACAAAATCTACACTCTTTATTGAGTGTTCTATCACAATATTGTAGCAAAAAAAAAAAACTGTGTAATCCTACATGGTAAGTCTACCAAGCAAAATTGTCTATCGCCGGTTGAAGGAAAAAACATCTATCAATTTGCAATAACATCAGAGGTTGGAATTTTTCACTATAATTCTAAAGGTCCTGATTAAATTAATACTTAACCTAAATGTCGTGTATTTATTTAGAATTAACCCTTTATTTTAATCACTTTTCAAAATATATATTTTATAGAAAAAATAATTAATTTTAGTCGAGACAAACTCAACCCACCCTTTTAAGACTAATGAACCCCCATCTTTTAATATAAACTCTCGGTACGGATCCAAATGGATCTTTAAAAATAATTTGTATGTGTTGGAATTATAATATTTTAAAAATTAGGCATCCATACCGTTTCGAAATTTCAGTATGACTTGGTACAAATATTTTAATTTTTGATACAGATGGAAATAAATTTTCGATTATAATGGATCGGGTCAAGACAAAGGTATGAGATTTTTCATTTAATACAAGAAAAAAAATGAAAAATAACACAAAATAAAATATATTATTTTAATGTCATCAATAGAATATGCAAAAAAATAATAATAATAAATAAAATAATTTAGATTAAGATAGCAAAATAATAAATGAAAATAAATTGAGAGAAAAATATTAAAAAGAATAAAATAAAGATTAATATGTAGATGAACAAAATAAATATAATTTAATTTTTTATCACCTAACTTCACACTACACAATTTTTCATTAAAATTTAAAATATTTAAAATTCGTGCATAATGCGGGTGACATACTAGTTATTTTAAAAAATATATAATTGAATTACATGTTGCACCCCAAAGGTACAAGACTTTATCATAGTAAGGATCTGATCTTATCATCATAACCCAGATTTTATAATTTATAAACTTTAAACCTAAGACAGAACGACAAGGAAGGTTAATATTGAACTTTTCTTATATAATATTAAAACACTAGCTAATCGTTTCTATTAAATTTGATAAACGTTGCTATCAGATTTTTATTTATTAATTGGTAATCGGATATAAGAATTTTATTATTACTATATGCAATATGCAAGCATTTTCTGACCATCATCTATTGCGCAATATTTTATTTTGGTCATTTGATTCAACCATTTATTATATAATCTTCAACTTGGCTATTTTGACCCATCATTTATTACGTAGTCTAACATTTACTAACTTTTTTTAATTTTGACAAAACATTTATTATGTAGTCTCACATTTTGTATAATATTTTGACTAAACAAAAATATAATTTTTATTGCACTTAATTAACTCTAATAATTTTGTATTATACAATTTTGATTAATGTCTCATTCCTCTTTTGTCAAACTGTGGAGGCGTTCACCAATTCATGGGTTGTCCAAACCCTTCTCAAGAGTCAGCTCTCATGCTTTCAAGTTAAATAGAGATTCATTACAATTTATGGTACCACTAGACCAAGATATTAATCTCATCCTTCATGAAATTCAATAAAGGAGTTTTATTAGATTTCAAAATCGAGGAATCTGAATGCATTTGGTTGTCGTTTCACAAGATTAGCTTCTAAAAGTATTTCTAAGCTATAAATAGAATTCGCAAACACTCAATAGTAGATATGCAGCATATAAGAAACAACTAACAGAAGGTACTTCTCCCAAAAAATAAAAGGATGATTTAAGGATATCATATAACTCGTTCATGTTCATAAAATTCATCATCACAATCATATTGAATGTTCAATACATAGAATCAAAACCCAAAATGATCGTTGTCGTAAAGAAACCTGAAACAGATCTATGTAATGACAGAAAAATATGCAATAGTAGCACACGGACGAGGAGCAAGGAAATTCTCGGTACAAAGATAGTTTTCATCTAGCGATATGAATCGGGGCGTTTGGGCTTGCTTTGAACAGCAGCCTCGATTTTCTCCATCACTGCAGGAGTAAGCAAAGGAATAACATTGATAGCTTTCATGTTCTCTTCAATCTGCATTACCAACAAAAAAACAAGGATTTAATATGTAGTGATTAGGGATGAAACGTTCAGTATGAATAAGGTGATTGATGAGAAATAGATTGTAGGTTGTTTGGGAAATTTGCAGAAAAATAGTAAGACCTAAGATATGGAAGAAAACTCGAGCACATATTATTGGGACAAACTAAAAAACCAATAAATAGTATTAGAACATATAAACCAATAGTGGCTAATCCTTTTTAGCAAACCAAAAACTTGTATACACCAGGTACGCCATGCAACTCAAATATAGTTTTAAATGGTATTAGTTTTTTTACTTAAAAGTATTAGTTTACTGGTATTAGTTATTTTCAATGAAAAGTATTAATTGCGGAAGATTCAGTTAGCAATGACCATTACTTGATCAATTTTGTAACTAGGAAGTTAGCATGAATACCTTCAACAAATTTCATCAACGGAATACACCCCAATGAGTTTCTACAACACTTAGTGGTGATTCCTTTTTAGCAAGACAAAAAACTTGTATACACCAGGTACGTCGTGCAACTCAAGTGTATTTTTATATGGTATCAGTTGTTTTACTAAAAAAGTATTTAGTTTGTTGGTATTAATTATTTTCACTGAAAAGTATTAGTTGTGTACAGTTGCACCTTACAACCAGTACAAGAGTGTTACTCTTGAGAGAAAAAATAAATGAATTGCAATTTCTAATTTCACTGCTAAGTGTTCATAAGATGCATGTCGAAAGTTCCAAGTCCTAAAATTCAAAGCATATATAATTTCCTAGCTTTTCAAATAGTATTGTCATTACAATCTAATATGGTTCAATGTCATTTTCAACACCATTTCTAATCTTCATGTTAATGTGCATCTCAACATAGATGGTTGCTAATTATCCCCTCTTACTATTAGTTAAGAGAGCAATTTGAGAACAAATATTAATTAAATGTATTGCTCATAAAGTAGCGAGAATTGCTTCTGTCACTCAATATAACAGTAAAAATATCCAGGGTTTTCTGATGTTTGCAACAAGATAACAGACTTACTTTCTCAACAGTCAACTGACTAGTTGCGCAAAGCATTAGGGGTATGTTTGATTTGGGAATTAGTGGATTTCAAAATCCTGATATATAACGATGGCGTTTTGTTTTGAGTTTTTAAGTAGGTTTTGATTTAACTTTATGTTAAATTGATGATGTGTAATATGGGACTGTTTTTTATTATAAGAAAGATTGTATTTGCCATTTGGTCATTAAGTGATTGTATTTGTTGTCAAACTGGATTTACATAATTTCATTCCAGAGGACATCCTACTGTTGAAAGATGTTGTAAAAATTTATTCTGTTAGGTTGTGAATAATATTGAGTAAAAAGATTAATTTTGGCGCTCTGTTATACATATCAATTAGTAAATTTGCTGATCAATTAGTATTTTTGCTGTTGTTATTATGTTATTTATTCTTCTTAGCTATTCAGACTATAGATTAGAGTAGCATTTTAGTTTCTCCAGAAAGATAAAATTTCCTGTATGTGTTCTTCCATGTACTTGTGACAATGTTTATGCTATATTTTGCAAAGATGAGATTTAACTATCTCAAGTTGCTGACTGATTTCTCAAAGCTTATGAAGCTTGGATTATGCAGAAAAAAACTCAGGTTGAGGTTACAATTCTGCAACATATGATGATTTTTGTCGTGAAAAACCTTAATAGACTTATATTCATGGGAGGACTGAGGAGAATAAATCTTTTGTTCCTTTTTTTTTTTTTTTTTTATCTTTTTCCTGCAATAATTCCCAAGGGTTCATAGTTGATAATGGAGCGCCCTAAGCGCAAAGCGCATTAGGGCGCTGCCAACTCCAACAAGTAATGGGATTCCGCAATCAACTACACAAATTATCAATATGTTATTCAAGAAGGTCAAAGCGCAGAAATTAATTTATTCAAATCATTTAATTGTTGTAAATCTTTACTTAGTTAGCTTAATTAGCTTGATTAATATTTTCCTTATTTCTTAGACTTTGGGCTGTGACTGTACCTTTAAACTAGGAATTTGTGGAATAATGAACACACGAGTGATACACTTGAGTTTTTCTCTTCTACAACAATTGAGCGCTGGTAACTTTTGAGAATTTATGTGCCTACCTCCTTCTCATCACCATGAGATTCTAATTTCTGGTTTATATGCTTATCCTTTTGATTGGTTATTTTCCTAGTTGCAAGTATGTCATACTTGAGTTCTGAAAATTTAATTGGCTGCTACATTCCTGTTCAGGTCAGCCTTTACAGTTTCCTCTCTTCATGTTTGATTTATATATAAATGGTTTTGCTCCTTTTATTTATTTAACTAACTAGCAATGCATGTCATGTATTAATATATGGGGCCTGTGACAATTAAAGTGTTGCTTTCGTGGAAGTGCATTAGGAGAAACAGAGCTATTTTTGTGGTTTACTCAAAAATCATTTGGATGTCCAAAATAGAAAACTTGTGGTAAGGCTGTTTCTTGCTTTAAATTATTTGGAGACTTGCATCGACAACATTAATGAGGAATAAACATCTACCGGTATGCATGTGTCTTTGATATAGTTAAATACTTAAGTTAATTAGTTCACTAATAACTATGTTTAACTAGTTTACTTCTAAATTATGTCTTAAATATGAGCTTACTGACTTCCTTTGTAGGAAGTGCTTGACTTGAGAGATGGAAGATGGAAGAGATGGTGTTAGAATTAGTAGCAAGATTCTTCTGGTTTTTGTATTATTTTTATTAGTTCTGTTGTCAATTTAATTATTAAATTTACTTTAATTAGATAATTAAGAATTTTGTAATCGATGAATAATAAATATATTATGAAGTTTTCGTATATATTACTCCCTCTGTCTCAAACTCTTTTGTACATTCACTATTTGACTCGTATTTTAGCGAGCGAGTTGTTTATTAATATTTAAAATGATAAAGAGATTTTTAAGGTGGGGTATGATAATGTTACCCCTCATCTATCCTACAATGTCTTAAAAGTCACTTTATCATTTCATATACTATAAAAACTCGCTCAATAAAACACGAGCCAAAAAATGAAATGTACCATCGAGTTCGGGACGGAGGGAGTATTTATTATGCTAGTTGTGATATATTGTTTACTATCTTGTTAGAATAAAAATATACATGAGTTCATAATGCCGGAAAAAAAACCCGCCTATAACAACAGGTATAAGCCACTGCTATTGGGATATCATAACAGTTTTTCTACTGAAACGACAACAGTCATAAAGTGTTACTACTACGGTTTAAAAGAAAAAACAGTTATTTACAGTTGTCATGAATACTTTAAACAGTTAAAAAAATGACAACGGTTATTAACCGTTATCATAGATACTTTTGACAACTGTTAAAAACCCGTTGTCGAAAGTTCGGACCTACAATAACCCCGACTTCGACCACGATCAAAAGATAAGTTTCGACTACGGGGATCCCCGTTGTCATAGCCCATTTCTGGCATAGTGTACAAGTATGTAAGGGTTCAGTACGACATAAGGGAATTACTATTTTCAAATTTCAACCCTTGAAAGGGTAGAAAAACGTAATCAATTTCAGTAACAAAATTTGACAATGCAATAGAGAGGGCAATTATATGGATAAAGAAACTCTCTTGATATGGGCAAATTGTTGCATTTGTAACATTTCTTTGAGGGACCTATGGTGGCAAAAATGATTAAGCTCAATAAAAGATCTTTTAGACTTAAGGACTGATTAGCGAGAGATCCAAATCTACTAGAAAAATACTAACGTTCTTTCTTACCTTTAATCACTAATTGAGACCTCTTTACACAGAGAGTGGGTCTCAAATGCATCCATAGTGCATTTTAGAACCATGCAACTTCTTATACTAAAAGATGCAATTTGTTTATACTGAACCGTGCAACTATTTTTTCATATTCATATCTGCACGATTCAGTGTAAACAAGTTGCATATTTCAGTATAACAAGTTATATGATTCTAAAATGCATTATAAGTGCACAGTGCACCTGAATGCATACAAGACTTAGCCTTACACAGAGGTTATAAGACTAGTATTATCAACACCACAATTCAACCTTCTATTATTAAGAGGAAGACAAAAACTCATATGAGACGGTCTCATGCATGAGACGGAGTACTACTTAACACAATTAAAACTCATCCCTTCTAAAGTGTTAAAGCGTCAATGCCAAAATTACACTCCGTCTCACCGTGAGACGGTCTCACGCAAGAGTACCTCTATTAGGAAATTCATTTCCCTCTCATCCACATGCACAACATACAACTCAACTCAACTCCATCTCTTTTATACTTTATTAGTTGCACCAACCCAACCTTAAATAACTTTTACACTTATTTATAAATTAAAAATTACCTATAATCAATTTTTATTATATTTAAATTTAAAAGGAATAAATATATAAAATTTATTTAATATTCTAAACCCTTAAGTATGATAAAGAAAAAAACCATCAACTTAAAATAAGCTACGAACTCAATAAAAAAAATTAAAATAGTAAGAGTTGGAATGCGAAATTTGGATAATCTTGAAATTTTGAAAAATAATTTGGATTATTTGGACCCGTAATAGGAAATGACAGATACTGAGTGGAAAAAAAAAAAAAAAATTCATATTGTGCTTCAACGTATATCAATATTGGACTCTATTTCTAGAGAATTATAAAATATGAGTTTTGATATTTTATTAATAAAAAATATCTTCAATATTAACAATTTAAATTATATTTACAAAAAATCAATTTCCACAAATTAAAATGTATAACAACTAACAAGTGCCACTTTATTAAAAATACATTTTGAAGATAATGGGTGTGACGCCCGGTCCCTGTAGGCCAACCAACCGATGTCACATAAGCCGTCTGCATTTTCATTTTCCTTTAAAATTATTTTTGGTCTTTTAGTTGTAACATTTAGCTGGTCTCACTGATAAAAGTAGCCTATGGGTATAAAATAAGGAAACATATGCTCAATTTGTTGCATATAAGGCTGGCATTACTAGAGCTAAAATCAAGCTAAAATGAAGCTTCTAAAAATCAGAAGAAAATCAGGCTGCAATCTAGCTTGGCTACAAATACGTTTCTAACACAAAGAAATTCAACAACATTTTATAACAGAAGAAAGACATCAAAGATTAGGGCCTTATTCTGACCTGATCCACTTTGGTGGCGCCTGTGATAACAGATGACACGTTTGGATTCGAAGCACACCAAGCAATCGCAAGTTGAGCTAAAGGCACTCCCAATTCGTTCGCGATTGGTTGCAAGGCATTTACTTTATTCAGCACCTCATCTTGCAAGGATCTGGTGGCAAGATTCTGCATAAATTGATCCACCAACAAAATTGAGAAGAATAAAATGATGAAAAAGTATAATGCATGAGGTTGTGATACTGTAGTGATACACATGCAAGATGATGATAAGAATGCAAGTTGGTCTTAACAGTTTTATCATGCAACTGGTTCGCAACTATCACTTTATAGTATAACAGATGCTACTTTTTAAGGAAACAACTAATACTATCAAACTAATATCTTTTAATGAAGTAACTAATACAAAAAAATACACACAAAACTGGCTTAGATAACACTTTGTCTGAACTTGAATATAATGGAACTAGATATACAGCTAACACTTGGTATTTATCTTCTCTCAAAATGTAAAACGCCTTAAATGAAACAATAAGGAGGGAAACCAAATTTTCCTTTTTTTTTTTAAGAAACAGAACTTCTATTGCTGGAAGATAGGGATGAGAAATCCCTTAGTTACAAGCAAATAGATAATCCTAAAACATTACAAAGCAAAAGACCAGCTCCTAGCAAAATCCGACAAAGATAGATCCTTGAAAAAATTATGACTCGCAGACCATAATGCGACTGTGTATTTAATCCTATCCCGTATTTCCTCTAAAGATACAAAACTGTCCCAAAAAACTCTTCTATTCCTCTCTAGCCAAATGAACCATGTCACTACCGAGACTGCTATATGAAGGAAATCAATTATGCTTAACCAATGATTATTACAATAACATAGAAAATCCTTTTTAGACTAAAGAAAACAGCACCAAACAATCACCTCTGAAACAAATCACTCTCACATGACTTTCATATGTCAGCAAAGTAATTTTATTTTTCAAGACTCCAAGTTCTCACCTTATAATTATCCAAAGCAAACCGGCTACCAACGGGAATTTCTTTTGACTTGTACTTGCCGGTGAGAACTCCAGATGCAAGTGGGCTCCACGTGGTGAGGCCAATACCATAGTTAGTATACAAAGGAAGATACTCAGACTCAACCTGCACAATTCAATCATATCAAACTACAATTTCCGACAAACAGAGCACTTTAGCACATAGTATCAGAAACAAGAAAAAACTCCAATCTGCACAAAACAGAAAAATCACCTAATTTGTGGAACAGAGCGTGAACAAAAAGGTACTCAAACAGTAACATTCGAATATTTCATGCACTTGACAAATAAACACCAAAATTTAACACAGATAACTACAATTTCGCATAACCACAACACACTGAACACTTTAGGATATAGTATCAGGAACAAGAAAAAAACTCCAATCTGCACAAGAATGAAAAATTGCCTAATTTAGACTACAGGTCCTGAACAAAATAGATCTTAAACATGAAAATTCAAATCTTTCATGTATTTGATCTCAATCAACACCAAAAAAAAAAACCCCGCAATTTAATAATTAACAGAATCAAGAAAATTTACAACCATAAACCCTTTAATATACTTAAATCACAATTTACATCATTCAATCCTTACAATCACACTCTTACACATTGATTCGAAATAAAATTAAATCTCACCCTACTCAAAAACCCAAAACAAACACACACCTTACTATTTATCAGCACATAAAAAATCCCCTAGATTTCAAAACCCAGTTTCCAAAAGTCACTTAAAACCCATAACAAACAGCACCTATATCAGAAACGAGAAAAAACTCCAATCTTGAATCACATAAACCTGCAAAACAGATCCTAAACAAAACTAAACTCGAACAGTAACAATTCCAATATCCCATGCATTTGATCTCAATCCACACCAAAAACATAACACAGCAATTTAACATCACTCCAGAATTCAATTCGGATCCTCCGCAATACTCAACACTGCATTTCTCGCTGTGCACAGTTAGAAATGCACCGTACCGTAAAGTACTGCAGAGGATCCAAATCGGGACTGAATTACCTTATGCCTGGAAAACAGATTATACTCCGGCTGCTCAACAACGGGCCCCACGAGATCCAACCGATTCGCCACACCCCAGGCCTCCGTAATCTGCTGCGCCGACCACTCGCTGGTCCCCCAATAATAGGCCCACCCCTTATCAATCACATAATTCATAGCCCTAACCGTTTCCTCAATCGGCGTCCCAACATCCGGCCGATGGCAGTAAATCAAATCCACGTACTCCATATCCAATCGCTTCAGCGAGCTCCTGGTCCCTTCCAGAATATGCTTCCGCGAAAGCCCCTTGTCGTTCGGGCCGGGCCCGCCCCAGAAGATCTTGGTCGAAACGACGACGTCGGATCTCTTCCACCCGAGCTCCCGGATGGCCTGGCCCATGATTTCCTCGGCGCGGCCGTTGGCGTAGACCTCGGCGTTGTCGAAGAAATTGACGCCGTGGTCGCGGCAGCATTGGAGGAGGAGTTTGGCGTCTTTGACGTCGAGCTGGTTGCCGAAGGTGACCCACGCGCCGAAGGAGAGCTGGGATACCTTGAGGCCCGATCGGCCTAGGGTGTTGTACTGCATTGTTTGGTCTGGGATTTTCATTGTGGGGGTGGGGGTGATTTGGACGGGGAAGACTGGTTTATTGGTTTGTGTAGTGTGGTGTCGGTGGCGTTTGGATTCCCCTGACAATTGACAAAATGACAGGTGTTTCTTCTTACTTTCTACTCCTTAGTCCATACATCCGTATTTTTCGTGGAAACAGAAAACTTATTGTGGGACGGATTAAAAAGAAAAGAAAAAAATTTATAGTAGGACAAATGGAGTACGTTTTATATTATTATTTTATGTACACTAAAAATTATCTTATACACTCATTTAATTTAATAATAAAGTAAAAGGTTATTTAATGTCCTCAACTAAAAATCATTTTATTCTCTCAATTATTAATAAACAATTCATATACTCCCACATCCACCAAATATATTCTCACTTTCCTTATTTATTTGTCCACTAAAATCTATTTTCATATCTTTTATGAAAACAAACAATTTATCTTTATTCTCCAACTATCACTTAATTACTTCAATTGTCATTGATATTTTCCTCTCAAATAATCACTTTATCAATAAGTGGGCCTCATAATACCCTTATTTTATCTATTTTTTTCTTATATCATGTGCATATAAAGATGGGAATAAAATTAATGGACAGAGAAAGTATTAAATATCGTGTCTACAGTAATTATCCAAACAAGTGCGGGATGGAGACAGTATTTCTTTTCTTTGACTATGAAATTTGTTCGCCTTATTTCATATTCGCAAATGTGGCTCATTAGTTATCGCAATTAATATCATTTTATAATGTAAGTTATAATCTTCATTTATCACTATTAATATCATATTATAATACAAGTCATATTCTTCATTATCATGAGTAATATTCTTTTTGTAGTAATAATGAGGAGTTGGTATGCTGTGAAACTGATTTTTTTTTTTTTACAAATATACACTTTAGTAATATAAGTTACACCCTTTAGTAATATAAGTCACACACTTCAGTTATCACTACAACACTCTTTGCTATAATATAAGTCGCACCCTTTACTTTTATGAGTAATACTCTTTATAGTAAAAAGTCACACACTTTAGTAATATAAGTCACACTCCTTAACCAGTTTCACCATAAAACTTGTTCACACTATACTTTGTCAATAATGAGTTATATTATATTGTTTGGTTATCACGATTAATATATTTTAATAATATAAATCATGTCTTTTAATCAATTTTATGAATCTTTTGTGAAACTTATTCACCCTGTACTTTATCTTTTTAATTTTCTATTCTCTTCAAATTTTGGAATATTAGCATTTTTAATCCTAATAATTTATTCTTTTTCAATTTTGATCTTTATAATTCACTTGCTACCAAACTGAAGGTTATATTTTGCGTGAGGTCGTCTTATGGTGAGATGGAGCATAATTTAAAAATAATATTTTAATATTTTACTACTGATATTGGCATTTGAATTCACCTAAGGTATGTAATGTTTCGATTATAATTTGGGATTTAAAATTAGACTTCAACATCCACCCTTATAAAATACATATACACCGGTCCCTAATTTCACAAAATTCAATCCAATCACATCACTAATTTTTTCACTCTCAACATCATATAGTAATACAACATCATTTACTATTAAATATTGATTTGACATAAATTTCACCTACTAAAATCTCAAAATATACCCATATTTTTTACTATTCACCAAGACTTTTAAATTCATCGAATTTTGAAGTCATGACTTTCCTTGATTTTGAAACAAACCATCCTTAGGGATTGACAATTGACAACTAAACATCATTTGGTTGGAAAGGTTTTTTCTAGGTTCATCCTCTGGTTTGTTTATCCCTCCATCGTTTTCACTACTCTTAACCAATCTTCTATTTGGTCATAGGTTATGAAAGAGGTCCAAGAACAATAAAAATAAATAAAAAATTGAAACCTAAATAATCGTAAAAATGCTATCAACACCAATCCAAAGACCATACTTAGAGAGTCAGATATAATATTAAGCGAAATAATCACCGAGAATGAGAAATTACATGACAGTGAAGAAAGTACCACGCTAGGAGAAACCTTATTGAAAAAAAAAAGCAAAAAGAAACTAATACATGCCAGATAAGCTCTTATTGCAAAAGAGTAACACTTATTAGTTAGTAAAATAACAAATAATGGTCAACTGATATTTTTTAGCGAAATAACTAATACTGTCATTGCATTTGAGTTGTACAGTGCAATTGGTGTATAGAAGTATTAATTTTTTAAAAAAAATAAATGTGGGTATACTATCCATACATTTTAAAACAAGTTTATAAGTTCTTAACATCTTATTTTAAGGGGAAAAAATATTTTTCTTATACAAAATAGCCAAAAGCTTAAAAGAAGCTTGTAAGCTGCCAAAATTTTATTATATGCTGGAAGTGATTAATGATATATTAAAATAAAGGCCTGAAAATTTTATTTCGCTTGAGTTCTGCAACTTTGGGACTTCTATTTCAAAGCCTGAAAATTGTTGGCCCAATGCGGAAATGTTGAATACTTGCAGTACACCTAATGGGCTGGGCCTGAGCCCTATTAAATTAAAGTTGAAGCCTACTTGTAATTAATTGCACATATTATTCTTAGACATCAATTTATTTTTTTATTCATTCTTACCTTATAATATGGAATTTACTCTATGAAACATATTGCCCTGTCGTGTAAATATCAAATTAACAAGTTTCACATATATTATGAAATATCTTAAAATGACAAATTTGTTTTAAATATTTAATGTTATAATTATTAGTATGTTTATCTTTTCTAAAAAAATATTTTTCTTTATTCATGATCCTTAATGCATCCTATCCAAATGATAAAATCTGCATGTTTAACGACCTGTCCAGTCACAAGTCATTTACTTAGTTAGAAAGTACATATATATTATAAAGTGGATAATATAAAAAAATCTTAAGTAAAAATCAGTGAGTTAATGGATAAGTAACTAAAAACCACTTAATTTATATTCAGTAATTCTTTTTTTGGAACAACTTTTCAAAAATGTCAAAAAAGTCTCATGTTCAAACTAGGTTCTTTTTTTGGTCACAATCAAAATATATTTGGTTTTCCGTAATCATATATAAGTAGTATTAATTAATACTATATTTGTTTCCACAAGCTGGCTAATGATATGGCTTTGTTGGAAAAAAAGAGGAAAAGAAAAGGATGTAGTAAAAGATGTATAATTAAAGAACCCAATACCAAAAGTTTTAGTTTTGACAAAACAACTCAACATTTGTTAGTGGTTCACTTTTTGTTGAATATATTGGATTGTCATAAATTTTGTTAAACTAACACCATTAATCCAAGGTCGACTTTATTACCAATTAAAAAAAAAAGACAAAACCGAAGTCTTACAAAGTGGTTTGATTGGGAGAAATTGTGAATAATATATACCTGCCATTAAATGGTGAGTGAAGCTGGCAAGTTTGGTGGAAGCTCCAGCCTCCAAAGATGATATCTTAAAAGTATTAGCAATGAATTAATGGTGCGCTTAAAAAGTGATTTAAATTATTTTTTCTAAGAAAATTAAAACGTATTTAATTCATGGTAGCATTTGAAAAATACGTGTTCCAGGTCAAATTTCAAGAATTGGAAGTATTTGCTAAACAATCACTTATTTAACAAATTTACATAATGGCCCCATAAATTTGTTTTATATATATCACAATAAATATGAGGTTAGATATGTAAATAAAGTTGATATAAGCATAAAAAATTCAATGACGATAGGCTTCTTAATATGTAGTTCAATTATCGGGTTGAACTACTCTTGCTCGTACAAATATTTTATGCTTTTATGCACTTTATAAAGAATTTATAATTAAGCTTCAGAGGTCATTTGTAAAATTATGAACTCTATGTTTTGATTATTTAAAAAATAAGAACAATCAGGGCGGATCCAAAAATTGATGTAGGAATGGACTAGGATTTTTTTTAAAAAAATACATATAAAATACAAATTTTAATTCTTAACGAATTTTAATAAATTCAGTAAGGAAAATAATCAAATACCCAGCTCCATAATACTGGGAACTGGGTCAACACCATTCAGAGAGAGAGATCAAAATAGTGGGACGATCAATCCCTTGTGATCTCAGAAGTGATAGCTTGAGATCCACAACCGTTCCATCCAAGGGGTGTTTAAACATTGGATGAATGAAAATTGATATTTAAAACTATTTTAAATGATCTTTAAATTGGAGAGAGTATCATCCAACCAAACATATGAATGGAGATAGAAAATATTTTTTGAAAAAAATGGGTAATGATGGTGGGACCCATAAAAGGTATGGATTAAGGAATGCATGATTAATGAACCACTGTGATAGTGTATTTAAACAATTGAAATATTTAAAAATTAGTGATGTGGATATCATTCATGGATAAAAAGACTAATTTACCCATGTATGTGAGTAGATACATGTAATCATCCCATCAATTTTCAAACGCAATTCTTAATTATTCTTATTGTTTTATTGCACTATTTGTCTTGCTAAAAATGACTTGAGCGTCAGAGATTTTTCATTGAAAACCCAATTCGTCCTCTTTTTTGGAAGCCAAGAAGTATTTCTTGGATCATAAACTAAAAGCATTTTTCATCATCTAAAGAACTCATGCTAGGTGAACTCTTAAGCAACCCTCCATTATTTAAGAGTGGGCTTGTTTCAACCCACATCAATTACTCCATCTATGGAAAAATCTGAGCAAAGACATGAGATATATAAGCTCGAGTCCGAAGTTAATAATACTAGCTAGGTTCGTCAGGCTTGAGAGCCTAATCGAGATTCGAGAGTAATCGAACTTATTTACTATTTTGCCAATATGCTAATTATATATAAACAAATATACTTTAATTATAAATTTAATAAACTATCTAATTAATATTATGCAAGTTATCTAGAGTTGGGTCGAGTTCGAGTATTTTGATTTTTCTCTCGAGTTGAGATCGAGTTCAAAAAAATTTATTTCGATCGAGTGAGAATTGAGTTTCGAGATTCGAGTTTTCTAATCGAGTCAATTCGGCTGATTTACATCCCTAACCGGCAATGCCGTTGACGAGATGGTAAAGTGTGAACATATAGAACAATGGAAGAGATGAAGAAATCCATATATAGTTTTATGAGATATTTTATGCAAAATAAAATCTTATTTTAAATAAAATACTATAAAGGCTTTTATGCAATTTTAGTATTTTTTAAAGAAAAAAATATACTTCGCTTCATGACGATTGTAAATAACATGACCATTTTCTAATGAAAGACTGACGTCAAGCAGCGAAATGTATAAAAGTCCTATTTTCTTTTGTATGAAGCAATATTGTTGTTAGTATGACCTAATACTTTTCTAACTTACCTAATTAAATTTCAACGTTCTCTCTCCATATATATGTGATTGATTGAAATTCGGTGTTTCAACTTTGAACAAATTCCCCATGGATAGTGGCCACAATAGTCCTCCTATATATGATTCTCTTCTTCCCTTGTTGGACAGGGAAGGTTGTTAGCCTGGCAAATTGATGGGCAAGTCCATCAATCACTCCGCAACAAAATATAATATATAAACATACACGTATATTTATTTATTTATTTATTTGTTGAAATTAAAGTCAAAATACATGATACTTAATTATTTAGAAATTTTCATGATGGACTAATTCAGTGAAATTTATTTTAAAAGGGCCTATGTGAAAAAGACCAAAAGCTAAAGGACAATGAAGAGATTAGGGTCAACTAATATTGAGCGGCGTGTGGCCGCAGACATGTGATTCAGGTCAACTAATATGTTCCGAGTGCTACAATTAACTAATTTGCAGGTGGGCCCTCTAAAATAGGATCTGTTACTGATGCAAATATTTACCACCTCCATCCTATTTTTTATTGTTCAAGTTAAAAGGTATTCTTGAATTATAGCAAAAGGGCTATATCGATAAGGTTTTGAGTAGATTTGGCATTAAAGACTGTAAACCTTCGGATACCTCTGTCGCTAAAGGAGACAAGTTTAGTCTCAAGCAGTGCCCTGATAATGATTTTGAAAGAAAAGAGATGCAAAAGATTCCCTATGCGTCGGCAGTGGGAAGCCTTATGTACGCTCAAATTTGTACTCGTCCTGATTTGGCATTCATAGTGGGAGTATTAGGCAGATACTTGAGTAATTCGGGAGAGCAACATTGGAAGGCAGCCAAACGCGTAATGCGATACTTGAAGAGAACAATTGATTACATGCTCACTTATCAGAGATCAAACAATTTGGAGATCATGGGGTATTCTGACTCCGATTTTGCTGGATGTCAAGATAGCAAGCGCTCCACATCTGGATATGTCTTTACATTAGCCGGTGGAGCTATCTCATGGAAGTCTGTTAAGCAGACTCTCGTAGCCTCATCCACCATGGCTGCGGAGTTCATTGCATGCTATGAGACATCCAACCATGGAATATGACTGCGGAATTTTGTCACTGGGTTGCGTGTGGTTGATGGCATTGAACGGCCGCTAAGGATTTATTGTGACAATAGCTCAGCCGTTCTTTACTCGAATAACAACAGGAGCTCAGTAAAGTCGAAGTTCATCGAAATTAAGTTTCTTGTTGTTAAGGAGAGAGTTCAGAATAAACAAATTTCCATAGAACATATTAGGACAGATTCTATGCTAGCGGATTCCTTAACTAAGGCAGTAACACCAAAACTGTTTCACGAGCATACTGCTCATATGGGTGTTATTCAAAAGTTTACCTTAGTTTAGTGGGAGTTAATGTTCTATGTACTTTCTTCAATCCTTTTTTTTGTTTCTGCAGAATAAAGTTGATGGCTATGTTATTTCTGAACTCATTATGTATTTTGTATGTGGTGTTTTACATTGCATATGTTGATCTCGGTAAAGGCTACAGTTGGGTCAGTTGGAAATAGGCATGATTAAGATCACATTGCATGAAATTTCCATGCTGCTCACCATATTTGATCTATGTCGTTGAGTGGACTAGTATGATGATTATCATGGTTTAGTCACAATATATGATGTGATGAAAATTGTGATAGTCTCATTTCTAGTATATGAGATGGACGAGATTGTAAGGCAATAGTCAAACAATGAATGGCATGAAGTTGTGCACATAAGGAAATATAATGCTTAAAGTTAATATGTAGCCCAAGTGGGAGATTGTTAGGAAATTATTATTTCCTATATATGGGCCACATATTTTATGCAATTATATTAGCCATTTATAATTATAATTAGTCTTAATTGATTGATTTAATTATGGTACCATTGACTATTGAAATTGAAATTGATATGGAATTATGAGTAGATACCAAGTAGGACTTAATTATGGGGATTGTGGGAACCCTAATTGAGTACTATATAAAGAACATCATGGTTATGACCCCCAACACACTAAATCGCATACATTTTTCTACTCTCCCCATCAATAGGGGAAATGAAGGACCCATACGGAGATTTAGTTGAGGAAGGCCATAAAACCACCCCATCGATCACGTTGCATTGGTGAGGCTTTTCCTATCCCTAATATTGCTATGGATCCAGGTATTTCACTATATCCACTAATTTTGATGATTGAGCATGTTGTTGTCCTAGAGTTTCCCCATCTAGGATGTTTATCGTATTATATATATTCGTGTAATTGAATATTTCTAACATGGTATTGAATTCTCTCGTGTTCTTGGTCATAAATGACCCATATATATAGGGTTTGGGAGAGTGGAACTCACTCTCCCTTATTACAAGTACAAGGAGCCGAAAGTGACTCAGCAAAAACATTAAATGCTACAAGACTGACGTGAACCACCCCGGAGGTCGCTTCAGAGGTCGCCCGGGATATCGGGCCTCTCGGCACCTCGTTGGGACGTCGCCCAAGGCAATTCCAAAAAATCAGGGATTTAGCCGTTTAAGTACTCCTAGTCACTCATCATTACTGTCCTTTACTGACATTCCTCTGATTAAGGCCATTCTTAGGTATGTTCCTCGGTGCGGCTCGTCTGACACTAGTCAAATCGTAGTTAATGCTCTGTACTTGTTATTCGTACGCGATCTGCGAGGTACATTCAGGTCGCATGCGTGAGTATTGAAATGCCTTTCGACCCTCTCTGCTCCGCGAGGTGCCATACTTGTAGAGAAATAGACTTGGACTGGGACTTTCCTTTATCCTTTTCAGATTTCACCTGACCTCGCGTGATACACCTACAACATGTCTAAATTATCAAAACTATTTCCCAAGACAAAAAAGCTATTGCCCCTTTATTTCTTTTTCACCATTGTTGGTTGTCATTCTTACTTCAAAAATTAAAGAGTTTCCTTAATTAAAAAGCTAATGAGCTTTTCATTAGAGATTAATTTACAGGGCTCCTTCACATTAATTTTTTTGCACATATACACAAAAATTGTTGCTGCAATTTTTTTGTATGTGCAATTTTTTAATTTATTTTTTTGCAAATTTGTTATATTCATAAGAACAAAATATTGCACATGTTGAACATATGAAAAAAAAAATTTGATCATTATACACAAAATTATTGCTGCAATCTTTTTGTATGTGTAATTTTTTATTTTGTAAAAACTTGGTCTATTCATAAGAAAAAATATTACACGTGTACATATGAAAAAAAAATTAAATATTACCCAAAAAAAAAATATTGCTGCAATTTTGTTTGTATGTGGAACTCTTTTGTTTATTTTTATGTAAACTTGTTCTATTCATAAAATCAAAAATCACACATATTGAAGATACGGGAAAAAAATTGAACTTTACACATAAATTTTGCACGTAATGTTTTTGTATGTGCAATTTTATTATTTATTTTTGTAAAAACTTGTTATATCCATAAGAATAAAATATTGATAATGTGAAAAAAAAATTGAACATTACTTACAAAAAATTTACACATGACATTGATATTTTGGGGAGGAAATTAAGTGCAGAAATTTTAAAACCCAACATCCTATTTATCTTCAATTAATGGCATATGTGACATTTTAGTTATAATTTTGTAAATATTAGTAACCTTTTTAAAGGTAGTATCTAATAGAAAGAGAGTATTAAAATTTGTATTTATTAATAATTATTTCATAAAATTAAAGAACATAAAATTAAGATATTTTAATTTTAATCAATTAAAGAAAGTATTTACTTATGGTATATGAAAGAGGTGAGTAATAATTAAAGAATGACAAGGTCTCAAATGCACTTGGTGCACAAACTCTAGATCCGTGCACTCACTTTGACTCTACCCATTTTTTATTGTGGATCCTCTTTTTCACTAATGACAAAGTCTCATTTTCTTAATGGATCACTCCTATACCCGAGTGCACGGTGCACTTGGTGCATAGGAGACCCACTCTTAAAAAATTAGAAGTACAAGATGAAGACTAAAACATATTCCTATTTAAAAAATATTAAAAGAATTTTTAGTTGGGATAAATTAGGAAGATAATATAAAAAAAAAAGTTAAAAGGACGAATAATTAAAAACAAAATTTGAACTATTTTAATAAGATAGTTATTGTAATTTCACAAAAAAAAAAAATTGTCTTAAAGAAATAATTAAGTTAGATGGTTGCCCCACTCTCTGCTTTTCTCATACTAACGCACGATATCATCTGTTCCAAAAATAATGTTCCATTATATGTTCCATAACTTAGATTAATGACATGTGGAATAGACAAAAATATCTAACGGATCACCATAATCCTTAGTCCATGTGTTAAAGATCCAGGAGGTATAATAATTTTGGAACACGAAAAAGTGGCACAGAAGAATTGAACTGCTCATACTAATACCTAGCAGCAACCTTCAATTTTTTGTTTTGCTGTCAAATTCATTCGTCAATCAGTATTAGTGAGGTTTTTTATCATACAAACTAGCAAGATATCTAAGACCCTTGAAAAATAAATTGTTTTTTAATTTTCATAGTTTTTAGGTCGTTATTTAAATTTTGTTGGTTTTAAATTCGAGTCATTTGTACGGTCCTACCTGTGAGATTTATATCGCTCTGTCGGTGTTCATCTTTCCAGATCGTGCGACCCTTCTCCTTAGATGAGAGCTTTTGATTTCCTCTCCCAAGTTGATCTTTTTTTTTTTGTTTGTTCTTTTTCGTATGGTCTTGCGAAGTCAATATTTTGCGTCAAACTTTTTGACAATATAGACTTCGAAATTCAAATCAGAGAAATGAGCAGTTGTCTGCATAGTGAGAAGGATGAATTTGCAAGTGGAACAGTCAGTATATTATGTACAATCGAATACATGCATGAACATAGCGTACTCACATATTTTTAAATACTCCATCAATCTTGTTTTTTTATTTTCTCAAAAGTAAAAAACGGATGTTTTTATTTAGTTTTTTTATTCTATAAAGGGTAAAATAATAATTTTATCCTTTAAAAATACCCTTTACAAACATCTCTAAATTACATTTCATACCACTAACATTTGCATATACAAATATCTATTTTTTTTCTAGAAATTATTAAACCGCATCTAATAAATAATTCTTCCATTAAAATTTATTCGGATCGTGGTGGTGAATGCTACGGACGATATGATGGATCGGGAGAACAACATCCCGGGCCCTTCGCACTTTTCCTCAAAGAATGTGAAATTGTTCCGCAATACACAATGTCGGGGTCCCCCAGCATGAATGGTGTTGCCGAACGACGAAACCGAACTCTTAAGGATATGGTAAGTAGTATGATTTCTCATTCATCCTTATCAGAGTCACTTTGGGGAGAAGCTTTGAAGACCGCAATACATATTCTCAATAGGGTGCCTAGCAAAGCAGTTACCAAAACCCCCTATGAAGTTTTCATGGGCAAGAAACCTAGTATTAGGCACTTGCACATATGGGGTTGTCCAGCTGAGGCACGACCTTACAGGCCGCATGAAGGAAAATTGGACTCAAGAACGGTTAGCTGTTACTTTGTTGGTTATTCTGAGTATTCTCGGGGGTATAAATTTTACCATCCCACATCAAGCACCTTTTTTGAAACGGGAAATGCTAGATTTCTTGAGGATGTTGAGTTTGGGAGGGAAGAGATCATAAGGGATGTTGTCTTTGAGGAGGAATCTGTTATTGACAGTGATATGGTTTCTATATCTATTGTTGTTCAAAACACAATTCCAGTGGAAGAGAATGATGTTCCTAATGTCATTCCAGTGGTAGAGAATGATGTTCCTAACGTCATTCCAAATCAAGACAACAATGAGATTCTTCCTCCATTAGCTGAAGTACAAACTCATCAACCTCAAGAGGTGCCATTAAGGCGATCCACTAGAGAAAGGAGAAGTGCAATTTCGGATGATTATGTAGTATTTCTCCAAGAACATGAGGATGGCATTGGTTTGACAGAGGATGATCCAATCACCTTTGCACAAGCCAAATGTAGTTTTATCTCTCAAAAGTGGATTGATGCCATGAAGGATGAGATGAAGTCTATGAGTGACAATGACATTTGGGATCTTGTCAAATTTCCTGAAGGTGTGAAACCCTTGGCGGTCGGCTCCACAGGCAACCCTGCAAAGACATACTTATGTGAGTAGTAGCACCGGAATCTACCCACCAAGTATCTTTTGGTACAAAAGATAAATTCACTTCAGAACAAACAAAAGTTAGAGGTGTACCCTTCTTAACACACCATGCAGCGTACTTGGGGCATTCTTTCTTCATATGCCCTGGCTTCTTACAAAAGAAGCAATTTTGTTCATCAATCTTTTGCTTCTTTTGTTGAGAAGATCCCTCTGCAGTACCCTTAGCTCTCTTTGTCTTCTTTTTCTGAGAGTTAAATGTCAAATGAGCACTTTCAGTCTTATCTCTTTACTGCCTCTCTTCTTCTTGCACACAATGAGATATAAGCTCATTAAGGGACCACTTATCCTTTTGAGTGTTATAACTCACTTTGAATTGCCCAAAGTGTGCAGGAAGCGAGATCAAAACCAAATGCACGAGCAAGTCCTCAGACAACTCTAACTTTAGTGCTTTTAGTTTTGATGCGAGATTGGACATCTCCATAATATACTCCCTTATGTTCCCTTTGCCCTTGTACTTCATGGAAACGAGTGACACCAAATGGCTACTCGCCTCTGACTTTTCATTTATTTGGAAGTACTGCTCAATGGACTCAAGGAACTTTTTAGCATTTTCACTCTCAGTAATAGAGCCCCGAAATGCTTCCGGAATGGATAGCCTCATGATCATCAAACTCATTCGGTTAGATCGATCTCATTTCTCAATTTTGACCTCTTTCGGGTCATCCTCAGTAGGAATTGGTCGATCAGACCGAAGAGCCAGATCGAAATTCATACAACCGAGAACAATCTCTATGTTGTCTTTCCAAATTTTAAAATTCGTCCCACTCAGCTTTGGGATGTTATTGACTTGAGCAGACACATTATTATTAGTCAGAAGCAAATGTAAACCAAGAGAGAACAATTATAAGCATACTCACATAAACTTATATGTCATACAACGAATAAGACATGAATGAATAAATAAATATATTGGGGATCCAAGCAAGAGACCGAGTACAACATTAACCTCCGTCGAAGGACATAAAGTTAATTGTAAGTGGTACTCTTGGTGCAATGATCAAGCACTAATAATAAATTCGGTCAAATAAAAATCGGTCGAAGGACGGACTAATGTTCACATGAAAATAAAATTTAATTATTACGTGCTTATCATCACAGATGTATAGTCATTCGGTCATGTTGCGTCAAACTGAAGGGCTGATCACAATGCACATAAATAACTTTACACCAACATCTATGTAATTTTAATAAAATCGCTCTCGACAACAGAGGTTGCGAAGGCTACTTGTTGTTTTGATTGATTAAATTAAAAATTACTAGACCAAAAAAAAAAAAAATAATAATATTGTCCCCCATTTAATTCAATTAAAGTCTAGAAACCAAATTAGACCTTAATTAATTGATTAAGTTAGGCCTTAAACATCAGTGCACTAAAGTATCAATATAACCCAAATATATTTAATTGATTAGTGCATCACATATTATCAATCAATAAGCAAATTTGTGGATCCAAATTCAAAAGTACAGAACGAATATTAATCAATTAAATAATTGATGGATCCAAAAAGCTATACTAATCGGTGGAAATAATTAAAAAAAAAACAGTAACATCTGATCAATCAATATTCCACCATCAAGAATCAATTAAAGAAAACAGTAGCAACACATATATTCAAAATCACCAAAACATGCCATGACAGTAAATGCGATACCATAAAAAAAATTTATGCCAAAATGCCATAGTTTCAGAAAATAAATGTCAATGATTTCCAGTAATTAAATAAACAATTGAACCGCACACATCTTAAATTAATACACAAAATTGAGTGCGGCATGCATAACAATAATCGATTCTTAAAACAAGCATATACAATAATCGATTAAAATCTCAAAATGCTAATTTCAGAAATATTAAGAATTATAAAATTCTTCTCAAAATTTCAGAAAATCAATAGATTCAATAAATTAATAAACAATCCATATATCCCAATAATAAAGCAGTGATGACTGCTCTGATACCACTTGTTAGAAATATTCAATTACACGAATATATATATAATATGATAAACATCCTATATGCGGAAACTCTAGGACAACAACATGCTCTATCATCAAGGATTAGTGGATATAGTGAAATACCTGGATCCATAGCAATATTAGGGATAGAAAAAATCTCACCAATGCAACGTGATCGATGGGGTGGTTTTATGGCCTTCCTCAACTAAATCTCCGTATGGGTCCTTCATTTCCTCTCTTGATGAGGAGAGTAGAAAACTGTATGCGATTTAGTGTGTTGGGGGTCATAACCATAATGTTCTTTATATAGTACTCAATTAGGGTTCCCATAATCCCCATAATTAAGTCCTACTTGGTATCTACTCATAATTCCATATCAATTTCAATTTCAATAGTAAATGGTATCATAATTAAATCAATCAGTTAAGACTAATTATAATTATAAATGGCTAATATAATTGTATAAAATATGTGGCCCATATATAGGAAATAATAATTTCCTAACATACCATACCAAGACTTTTGTCAATTTATTACTCAAACACCTATTCTCTCCAAACAATCATAAGACACTAATACAATCCATTCATCTCATTTATTGTTTGTGTTGCTAAGATCTAAGAGCCACATCTTAACCCTTAATCCATATATTTTAGTACACAACAAGACATATGAAAGAAAATTTTAGAATTTATAACTTGTAGTTGGAGTTACTATTGTACATTCATAACTTAATTTGTATTGTATCTTTCCAAAAAAAAAAAAAACTTAATTTGTATTGAATTGCAATTTTTTTTTTTTTGGTTAATACTAGTAAATTGTACAGGTCCATTCCATATTGTATTTAATAGTTAACCCCTTTAATTTTATTATAAATCTCTCAATTTTTTTTATTATAAATCTCTGAAAAAACATCTAGTACAAACAAGCATGGTATGTGATATAGATAATAATCAAAACATGAAATTAATTCACAAACACTTGTAAAAATATTGGCAGAGAAATTGTGTTATGATCAGAGACTGACATATGCTTTTCGGCGTCGGACACGTGCCCCCATTATTATTTTTTACTATTATATTTAATATATTATAGAAATTATATGAATTAGTATTAGATTCTTAAATATGTCCCTTTAATATTATTTTCAATCCAAACTCTCAATATTATAAAGACTCGTCTATAGAATTCGACGGGAGATAATCAATAGATGAATGATAGTTTTATTGTATATATTAATAGAAAAGTTTTTGTATAATATTGATAATGAGTTAGTCATTCAAATATTTTGATACATCAAAGCCTCTAAATATCAATTGTAATAGATTTGATTTTTAGAAAACCTTCTTAATATATTTAATGTATGTATTTTGATTTTGTGCTTGGTCATGAAATTTTTTCTATCCGACCGAATTATGATATGGAAAAATTCAGGTACATGTTAGTTTCATGCATTTATGTGCATCAAAGTTGATTAGTTTCATGCATTTATGTTCATCAAACTGAAACAGTATCAACTTTACTTTCCAAAAACAAAAAACAGTAGTATCAACTTACGTTACACACTATTAATGTGATGACTTGCCCATATATCTTAATGTTAATTAAATTATAAAATGAGTAGGGGTGATAATGAGGCGGTTTTAAATCTGGACCTACATTAAATCCATTCTGTTTGGTATGGGTTTGGACCTGATCAAGTGGGTTTGGGAAGGTTCGTGGTTTTAGTAGATCCTCGCCCCACGTACCCGCCTTATTAAAATATTAATATTATTTTATATATTTATGTATTTATATAAATTTATATTCGAATTAATGTATTTTAATTTATGTGTATGTAAATTATATATGTTATTTTTTAGCATTAGATCAATATTAAGTGTTATTTTAAATAAATATATGTTTAAACTTGAATGATTTAATGTCAAAATGAAATATTTTATACTTTAGTATTAATTTTAAAATAATAAAAAATCGAATGGGATGGGACGGTTTGGACCTGACAGGTCCACGAAGGGGGTCTGGGTCCATGACAATTCTGACAGGTAGGGGTGGGAATAGGCCAATCCTGGCTAGATCTCACATAAAAAAGTTTGGGTTTGATATTTAATTTTGGGTCAAAGTTTGACCTATTATCTATTATGATTTTTTTAATAGGCTAGGCCTGACCTTTTTAGTAAATAGGCTGAACCTGGAAGATATTTATTTTACATTACTAAGGCTACTATTCATTATAAAAAATGAAAAAATGCACCTATAAAAATTCTAAGTGTACAAATAACAATACTAGGTGCTTCATCAAATCATTAAACACTATAACAAAGTCATTGTAAAAGTGAATAATTGTTAAAATATTGGATCATTATATACTTATTTAAATCAATATAAAATTATTTAAAGCAATATAAAAGTAAATAATTGTCGTCTTGCATTACTTGTATTTGCATGCTAGATATATACTACTATTAATTATTAGTATTAACTATTATCTATTTTATTAAGACAAAAACTCATATGAGACAGTCTCATGCATGAGACAGGATACAACTTAGCACAGATCACACCCATCCCTTTTAAAATGTTAAAGCGTCAATGTCCAACTTATCCCGTCTCACCGTGAAACCGTCTCATGCAAGTGTGCCCCTTTTATTAATTTTATTTATAATTATATATATATAATTATATATATATAATTAAATAGGCCGGTTTGTTGAACTTAAAAGACCTACAAAAAAGCTCAATCCTGGCCTATTTAAGTAAATAAACTTTTAAAAAAGCCTGAGCCTGACTTATTTACTAAACTACCAGAGCAGAGCCAAACTTTAGTAGGCCGAGTCATAAGCCCCTGTCTGGTAGCTTGGCCTATTCCCACCCCCACTGACGAGGCGGATCCTGGGAGTTACCAAATCCGTCTGAGATCCACCCCATTGTTGTTCCTAGAAATGATGAATACCACATACTTCTCATGAGTAAGTTTCAGGGACGGACGCTTAAAATTTATCCAGGGGATCCAATTATTATAAAAATAAGTTAAATTAAATATGTGCATAAAAATATTTTATTTAGGAAATCCAATTGATAATATTGTAAAAAGACAAAAATTTGTGTGAGACGGTCTCATGCATGAGACGGAGTACAACTTAGCACAATCAACACTCATCTCTCCCAAAGTGTTAAAACGTCAATGTCAAAATTATGCTACGTCTCACCTGAGACGGTCTTACGCAAGTATTTTACCAAGGGTCGAACCTAGACTTCATGGTTGGAAAAACAAGGTTGTACCATCGGGCCATCTACATATAATTGCCATACTACTAATTATTAAATATATTACATAAGAAATTCGAATATTTTAGGGGGGGCCAGTGCCCCCCTTGCCCCTTAATTGGGTTCATCCTTATGAGTAACACTCCTATAAATTAAGTCTATGCATGAACTATATCATTGTTATGTGTAAATATTATCATTGTTATGTACAAAAAGTTTTATTGTTTAAGAATATAAAGTATTTTTAAATAATGATAATTTTTATGTATAACAATAATATTTTTTATATATATAACATTGATAATTTTTATACATAATAATAATAATATCAAAAAAATTGAGTTCAGAGTGAACCTGAATTCACACTAATTTTTGTCTACTTCTTATATATTGTTTGTTGTGATAATTTCCACGCAGGGAAACTTCTCTTGATAGCACTTGTTTGCGTGTGAACATTTATGTTGCATTTTTTTAGATGAATTAAAAAATGAAAAACACATTTTTTTTGGGTAAAATAAATTTATTAAAAAGGGATACAAAGGTCCCACACAAAGTGTATGTACAATATATTTACATGTCTAGACAAGATTTAGGATTCTCAAGCCATTCTTTGAAAGAAAAAACACATGTGCCAAGAAATTTTGCAGAATACCAACTCCAGAGTCTTCATTTAATCTCCTCCACAATTTTGTCAAACTGGAATTGAGCATTCTCGAAGATTTTCTTGTTCCTCCATGACCACACCACCCAAACTACACAAACCCAAATACCAGTTGCAATCAAATTACCTCTCTTACCCGGAAAGATGTCTGAGTGCATTTTGTAGTGAGATTGAACTTGATTGTGAAGTGGTAATGGGACGCCCCGCCAATTGTAATACAAATTCCAGATTTTCGCTACTTCCGGACAGCCGAGGAAAAAGTGGTTCGTTGTTTCGGAGCAAATGTTGCATAATGGGCAGTTTGTTGAGTTGCCGGTTTGGATGATGTTTCTTCGTGCCAGATTATCCAACGTCGGAAGCCTATTCCACAACAATCTCCACGCCATAGCAGCCACCTTAATAGGAGCAATCCTATTCCACACAGAGGTAAAGTCGAAACAATTCAGCCCGTATGGAAGTGGGTCTGGGTTACCTTCCGTTATTAGCTCATATGCATTTTTCGTCCGGTAGCTAGTATCCGTTTGAGGAGGCCCTCCATTTCCAGCAGTCTTCCACTCCTTGTTTTGGAATGTACCTGTCAATTAATGATGCAAGTGTGTTAAGATGCTCTTTTTCATACTCAAACAACTCCCTCCTCCAACTCCACTCCCACCTCCACACCCTCTCAACCCACTCCCCTCTCTCACTCACTTTCCACTTGCCGATTTGCGTGAAATGAATTCACAGTGAGACGGAACATAATTTGAGTATTAACGTTTTAACATTTTTAGAGAGGTTGGTGTTAATTTGTATTATGTTGTACCCTATCTCATGCATGGGACTGTTTTATACGAATATTTGTATTAAAAAATATGGTCACAGTTACAAAATATTATTTTTAATATATTTATATATGTATATTTATGATATTATGTTTCATAATAAAATAATATGTGTGAATAAAATTTATTAGCATATATATAACTTAATTTTAGATAATTAAGGAATCATGCATCAGCCGAAATAAATGTTCTTGAAGTGATACACTTTTTTTGAAGGTCAAAAGAAATACTATAGAGAGAGAAAAGTTCAGAAAATCCTATTTAAAACTAGTCGAAATACAATTAAAAGGGACTAACACCAATCATGAACATAGTACGAAAGAAAAAAAATAAGGGTATATAGAACGCTTTAAATTTAGTGACATAAATTCGATTGTAATAATTTAAGGCAAACATTCATATAAGACGGTTTCATACATAAAACGGAATATAAACCAGTACAAATCAACACCGTCCTCTCTCATAGTATTAAAACGTCAATGTTCAAAGTATGTTCCGTCTCACCGTGAGACCGTTTCAAGTGTGACTCATTAAACTAGTTCGTTAAAGGATCCGTTAGGGGGCAATAGAAGAAATATATGGTTCCACATGGGTATAAATAAAAATTGTCATTTAGCTAACGGCTCCTAAATTTGTGTATATTCGTTCAGTTAAGGAAGCAATATGACTTAACGTGCCACAGAATTTATGCTAGCTAACGAAACGTAGCTTTCTCCGCTCAACTTTATTCTGCCTGCTCGCACATATCTGATTAATTAAATTAGGGTGAATTATATCTACATTTTATCATATTTGGCTAATTTACGATAATAATGAACCTCAAAATTCGTAGTATTTGTGATCATACATTTTTAATGGAATCTGCAATTTATTATCACTAGGAGGTAATGTGACATCAGACTAGTCTGTATTGGGTATTGATGTTGCGCGATACATGTTGCAAGGGGTGAGACTCTGTCTCGATACTCAGGAGAGATCCTAGAGAATTATTTATTTTTCAATAATCAAACGTGTTTTTACAATTAAGAATGAACACTTATTTATACTAATTTTATTTATACTATTTTTTTTTTCAATTCATTATTATTTGTTAATATTTTTTTCACATATTTGTTTCTTAAATTTAAAAAAGTTTTTTTCTACTTTTTCCCAAAGATTAAGAATCTTTTTCCATTATTATTTTTGAGTATTTATTACAAAGATTTTTTTCTTTTTTTTTCCAATTTTTTTATTCATTATTACTTTTTAATATTTTTTTTCAAAGATTCGTTTCCCGATTTGTCAAATAATTATTTCTATTTTTTTTCAAAGATTAAAATTTATCTTCCCATTATTATTTACTAATATTTATTTTAAATATTTTTTCTCAAATATTTTTTCACAATTCATTAGGACTTGTTAATATTTTTTTCAAAGATTCGTTTCTCAATTTGACAATAATTTTTGACCAAAAAATTCACCAATGATTTTTAAATTTGAGCCTATTTCTATATATATATATATATATATAGTGGCGGAGCCACATGGGGGCCAAGGGGGTCACTGGCCCCCCTGACCCCAATTGAATTTTTTATTTATATATTTTTTAAGTTAAAATACACATTCATGAGACGGTATAACGGCAAGACGGATGATAATTTGAACATTGATCCTCTAACATTTTGGAAGGAAGTGTATTTATTTGTATAAGTTTGTATCCCAACTTATGTATGAGACTGTTTTATGAAATTTTTTATTTAAATATGTATATATAAATGCATTTAACTCAATTAATATAAAAATATTTAGTCTAATTAATTTTTGAATATATATAAAAAGTTCGAAAGTAACTTTAGTTACACTCTATTATAAATTGGGCTCCCCTCATTAAAATTCCTGCTTCCGCCACTATATATATATAGATTACTCATAAAAACCACCAAACATTTGATTTGGATTGTGGAGGGAATTGAAATGGTAAATTTTAAACAAAAGTTAGAACACACACACAAAAAGAAAAGCCCTTGACCAGCGGCATCTCCACTTTAGTAGAAAGGTTAATTGAGTTAGACCCGCCAAATTTCTGGCAACAAACATGACCTACACAATCTATATCTTTCACTTTTCATTTTGTAAAAGATGTTAATTGAGAGAAATTTTAATAAAGGCAAAAAAGCCAACAACACCCCTATGGCTTCTACACTTTCTTTACACTCACGTAGCAACATGCCCCATTGCTTGTAGGTCAAGGGATATTAATTATTAAAGACTTGATAAAAACTTGTGGGCCCACAATTAGCATTTGGGTAAACATGTCATTTTGCCTTCATGCATGTTAGGTGCAGAATTACTCAAGGTTGAACTATATTAATTTCATAATTTGCCATCCTTGGTGGTGCTTCTTCAATGTTAGATCACTATAAGGGAAGGGAAAATAGACTAATATTAAAGTTAAGGGTAGATATGGTAATTTGCATTTGAGGGCATAATTATAGACACTCAATTGCTTTTCGACCTACACTAGTCAATTAGGAGGTTAGATTGAAAAAAAAATATTAGGAGATACTAGGTAGAGTGATTTAAGGAAGATGAGGAAAAAATGCAATAGCGAATTAAAGCGGTTCGATTTCCTTATTTTACTTTTCGTATCCATTGATATTTCACCTTAATGGATTCTAAAGACATAGACCAAAAATATGGTGGTTCGTTGAATATTTTTTATAATATTACGTGTTATTTATCCATATTACAAAATAAAAAATGGAACACCAATTATAAAATAGGTGATCTTATTCCTTTTATAACTAACTATAAATATCAACATTTAAATATTGTTATAATTATATATACACATATATAGTTATATACACTCATTAAATCTAGCTAAAAGGGAAGAATAAATCACATATTAATATCTACGTACATACACACATAGAGCTAAAAGTTTTGGGGACCACTAAATAGAGTTTCACCAATTGTGGCAAATATTTACATGAAAGGAACGCAAGTCATTTTATATCATTTATATTAAATAAATAATATAAACGAATTTCTTTTAAAAAATAATATAAATGAATTAATTTTACATTTCTTTTTAATTAAATTCAAATTTTTAAATAAAATAATTTTTTTTTCATTTTATCAGAATGTTCGGCTCACGCTCAAATTTCGGGTTTCACTTATGAGTGAGGCTAGGGAGTGTTAGGGAATTCTTTCATTTCAACCGCCTTCATTTTTAAAAAAAATATTTCTATGTTGTTTAAAAGTTCGAACTTTTAGAGTTATATAAAATCAATTAGTTTACTATATTAAATCCCTAAATAATTTCTATCACAATATTTCTAATTGATTCATTTGATATCATTTCAACTACGATCATTTTCTACATTTCTCTTTGGTTACATCTACGATGGGAAATGAGGGATAAAAATTGACACCATTTTAGTACCGAATTAAAATCACGATTACCTTTTATTTTACTTTTACTACCTAAAAAGCTTATAGATGTTCTTAACCACCCATATTTAAGTCAACCACTTACATGAACTCAAGATTTTGGTTGAAACCAGATAAATGTTTTTATGCATATGTTCCTAGCTGGTCATCCAATATTCTTCTAGTTTAGCCAACATAAAATCAAGATTTGGTTGAATTGTCACTCATAAACTGTTTATATCCATCATCATCATCATCATTACAAATTATTATTGGTACTAACAACATTAACACTAATTTATGCTTAAATCCTCACACAAGCATACTATCAAACACCTTGAGTGCATCAAACACCAATATACATACATCAATATGCATACACCAATACATACAACATGATATATATACACCAATATACATATATATACACATTAATTCAATATATATATATACACATTAATTCAACATATATATACATATACACATTAATTTAATATATATATATATATATATACTAACATATATATACTAATATATATATATATATATAAAAGAATAATTACCTATGGAAGGAGAAAGACGGCGACATATATAGGGGAGGTTGGCGGCAAGACATATAGGGGAGGACGCTATGGATGGTTCGATTTGGGGGAGAGGGAGGAGGAGGATAGGGCTTCTGGTTCGCGATTTGGGGAAATAAGAGCTAATGGGAAGACGACGGCGACGACGGAAGGGGAGGACGCGCGACGGAGTTCGATTTAGGGTAGAGGAAGGAGGAGGCCCGGCCTACTGCAGGTTCACGATTTAATTAGGGGAAAATGTAAGTCTGGTTCGCGATTTGGGTCGTATTTAATTATCCGAACACTTGGACAACGGTTTTGAACCGCTGTCCAAACTATTCCCTTGACAAATGTTCAAAACCGCTTTCTAAACACTCTGCCCGGCGGTTCTCAACCGCTTAAGTAAAAAGCAAACTTGGACAAATGTTTTTGAACCGTTGTCTATTCTTTTTTTTTTATTAAAACCGCTCTCCAAACTATAGCTTGGAGAGCTGTTTGAAAAAAAAGATGTCCAAGTGCAGCTGTGCAAGCTCAAATGTGAAGTAGTGAATTGAGAAAAAATATAACATTAATTAAACCCTGAATTGAAATGAGTCCAAAATGAAGTAAAGAACACCCTTTTTTTTAGACCAATTGCTCGATCGATAAGTTTTTAAGTCTCTATTTCCCTTGAATAATCTCTGTAATCCAGTAAGGAATCTCTGCCGCAACCCAAATGTGATGGCACGGGTACACCATATACCTTTCATTGAGATATTTACAAGTATTTACCTTAGATGGATCCCTAAAACCTTTGACATGTATCTAAAACCTTGGGTAGGTTTTGAAACAAGTGATTTGAGAGAAACAAGTGATTAGACCTTTTCCACTTTCAAACAAAGATTGTGATCGATCACCTTTATTAGTTTATCAACTAATGTTGTGCAATTGACTTGTTAGGTTGACTTTAGACAATCATCTAATATAATAGTGGTATCTTTGAGAGTGATAACAATTTTACTGACTTATTGATCGAGTGCTGTGAGTTTTTATGATTTTTTTTATTAATTAATTAAGTGCATGTACATTTTGTAAAATTAGAGTTCTTATACGTAAATTTGCATTAATAACTCAAATTTATTTTAAAACAGTATTACTTATATATATTGAGCGAACAATATTAGTCGGCCGGCCAATAAATTGTATTGTCTAGCTACCAAGATTAATTATTTTAATTGAACATTATTAGTTACGAGAATTAACGTAAATTTCAAATATACTAATTAATATATATTGGATTTAATTTTAATACAAATAGAAGTTTAGAAACATGAGCTCGGTGGATAAGAGACTCATAGCATAAAAGTATTATTTGCAAACATTATTAAGTATATATACCAAATCAACATGACAAAGTCTTATATGCATCAAATGCATCATGCAATTCAAATGTATTTTGAAATGATATTTTAATTTATCTTAATGAACAACATTAGTTGGCAAATTTAGTTATTTTTGTTGAATAATAATAGTTATTTTTAAGCAATATAAACTGTGCACTAATTGCACTAAGAGAGACTTACAAATAGATAAATTTTAGATTGTAACATACTGATAGGTACAAAATGATTGCATATATGTATGTACATTTGTAATTTCGCATGCAATTTTAACTATATATACAATTCTTTTTATACCTATTAATAATTTATATTAAAAATTTATAATTATCAGTAATTTTCCCTTATACTAATTGTACGATGTAAATGTTGTACGAAAGACTTGTTCAGTCACTTTTAAATAAAATTATAAATATTTCGTAGTAGTTGTTATAAAAATAATAAGTATGCTTCTTCTTTTTTTTTTTTAGAGAAAACCCCCACCCTTGCCGTATGCTTCTTCTTTTAACTATGCATGGGGAGGGTGGAGAGTAAACCTTGAAAATAACTGTTTAATTGTTAGTTGTTAGAAGCGTGAAATGAAGTGATGATTGGAGCCATTTTGGTTGGTGCATGGAATGGAAAGCGTAAAACTGGAACAGTGGACCCCACCTCCAAAAAATAAAACAGAATTCTTATTTTGTTCCAGAAAACTGAAAAGGCAGATTTTTTTATTTTTTTATTTAAACACTATAAATCAACCGGGGAGATATTTTTGCTATTTTATTAATTTTCGAGACTTTAATATCCTCTTCTCCTCTGTGTTTTTTAGGTGCGACTTTAATATGAATTTATTTGTCCATCACAGTAAAATAATATAATTTTTATATTTAAAATATAAATTTCTAACATATACTTTAAGGATATAATATAATAAATTAAAATTCAAAAATATTTAAAATAATTTATCATAAAATAGAATTAAAAAAGATTAAAAGTATTACATAAATTGATATCCAAAATAAAAATATATATAGTTTTGTCTAGTTGGTAACCATGTCCATGAGGTACAAATGTACAATGCTCAAATCAGTGTATTTATTAAGCATTAGCTTCTTTGTATTAACCTTTATTTTATATTTAATATATTATCATACATCGATTTTGAAAACATTCCTCAACCAACTAATATGAATTTTCTATTGTTTGTGTGTCACATTATTGTGAATTTCGATGATGTGTCGTCTAATTAACAAATGAGAATTATGTAAAAAGTAAATAATGAATTTAATTTATAGATAATGATGACATGTCACAATATAATTGTTTTTTAATTATTTAAGTACTTAAAGTATGTGTGAATGTCATAAAATGTATAATTAATAATTATTATTCTATATTTTATTTATTTAACTTTATTATATACTTCATCTATTTTTGTTTAGTTAATTTTTATTTTGACTGAATTTAATAAAGTAAAATATTCAATCTAAATGTATTTTATATTAATGTGAACTATATTTAATTATTAATTCTTTAATAATTAATTTTATTTTATTATGGATCTTATGTATATCTTAAATTATTTTATGTAACAAAATATTTTATATTATAATTCATTCACCTTTATTTTTTTATTAATATTTTTTTTAACGTTGTTTTATTTTTTAATTTTTTTAATCGGGTTATTTTGTTTTAATTTGTAGGTTTCAACTTCATATTAAAAGATCTTTAAAAAAAAAACTTCATATTAAAAGAGATCATTAATATTTTACATAATAATTTTATTTCAAGGTTGTTAATATACACTTTAAACAATTATTACTTTATATCTAATTTATTTATATATATATATATATATATATATATATATATATATATATATATATTTTGACAAATTCTCCTATGCACCATTTCACTAATTTTAATTTGGTGCAATTGGATTTCAATTTAGTTTTTTTATTTTTTGGCCCGATCTGAGTGGTTCATGGTTCACTCAACCCGAATAAGTCATAATTTAGGGTTCATAATTTAGTGTTTATGGTGTAGATTGTTCATCCAAATTAAAATTGAATTCAATTGCAAGTGTTACTCTTATATTTTTAATTATAAAAAATGAGAATGTTGCATTTTTTAATTAATGAACCGCGTAACACGCGGGCATTAAACTAGTTATTGTATACATTGGGGCCCTTCTACATTTGATTTTCAAAATAATGCATCTGAATAATCAATTTTAATGATTAAATTCTTGGTAAACTTTTGATTGAAATTTAAGCATGACGAATCATTTAATGAAACCTCTTGTAATATACTACTTCTATATAATATAAATATCCTCGTACTTTTTGTATACGTAAATATATTTGAGCAAAAAGACTTTGTGCAGAAACAAAGGTTATGCATTTAATTAGTTAGCTTATTTTTTAAAATTTAATTTTAGAAAAATAAATACCATTCTAAGTTCTTTTAAAATTGATATAAAACAAACAACAAAATCTTGACAAATTAAAATGATACTTAGATAAAACTCAGTTATATTTCGTTTTTTGAAAATATAATTACTGAATAGTTGACCATTACTCTCCACTATTCCTCCATTTTTTGAATTATTTTTTAAATAATATTATCCTTAAAATAAATGGAGAAAAAACACTGGGTTATGCACTTATATATGCTGCCAGCTAGCTTTACGAACCAGATAGATTTATAGCACATATCTTGACACGATTATCATTAAATTATATGGATGACGAAGATAATTTCTTAAAACAAACTCCAAACATGCACCCATGAAATATATTCAATCATGTTTTATTCTTCCCTTTAAATTCCAAATTAAGTTTTACAAACCAATAATTTAGTAGTTAAGATTCTCACAAATCACACGAAACATAAAATACACAGACAAACTGTATCACAAATACTTTTGGATGATGATAAAAACTCATATGAGACGATCTTATACATGAGACGGAGTACAATTTAGCATAAATCATTTCCACCCCTCATAAAGTGTTAAAGCATCAACGCCCACTTTATACCCCGAGACCATCTCATGCAAGCGTGTTTCCTTTTAGATAAATTCCGTAAATCAAACGTTTGTGTAAATCACCCACCAACTCAATCTATTTAGATCCAACAAAAACCAAATGGCTAAGTCTTGTATGCATCTAGGTGCACCGTGCACTCATAGTGCACAATTTTTAATATGAAAAAATAATTTCACGGTTTAGCAAGTTGCATATTTTAGTATAATAAATTGCATGTTTCTAAAATGCACTATGAGTGCATGGTGCACCTGAATGCACATGAGACCCACCCTAATTTTTATTCCAATTTTTCGCACAATATTACAAAAATATTACTCATTATTCCACACATTTTCCCCTCCCTCTCAATTTTCAAAAGTATCTTTTACTTTTCAACAAAAGTACCCATAGTCTATTACTACCTCCGTCCCGGAACACTTTGCACAACTACTGTTCCGCTGGTGTTTTAGCGAACGAGTTTTTTATTACTGTTTAAAATGACAAAGTAATTTTAAAAAATGCGTATGATACAGGAGGGTAAAGACTATCATACCTCACCTTAAAAGTTAATTTATTAATTCGAATACTAATAAACAACTCGCACGTAAAAATACGAGCAAAAAGTAAGTGTGTTAAGTCTTCTGGGACGGAGGGAGTACTTTACTATTAAAAGTAGGGGTGCGATTAGGCCAGGTCGAGCCAGGCCTTACATAAAGTCTGGGCCTAATATTAATTTTTGAGCTTAAGTCTGACCTGTTATTTATTATAGTCTTTTTTAGTAGGCTAGACCTAACATTTTTAGTAAATAGGCCGGGCCTGAAAGCCTTTTAAAAACGTATATAAGAGATATTTTTTTACAATTTTAAGGTTATTAATCATTATCAAAATTTTGAAATCGCGCCTATAAAAATTTTAAGTGTATAAATAACAATACTATGTGCTTCATCAAATCATCAAAAATAATAACAAAATCATTATAAAAGTGAATAGTTGTTAAAATATTTAAATCATTATAAAATTATTTAAAACATTATAAATATTAATAGTTGCCGTGTTATGTTACTTGCATTTGCATACTAAATATACACTAAGGCCTACGAAAATTTATTTAATAATTAAATAAATTATATATATAATTAAATAGATCGATCTGTTGGGCTTAAAAAGAACTACGAAAAAGTTCAAGTTAGACTTATTTAAATAAATCGACTTTTAAAAATGTCTGAGCCTGATTTATTTATTAAACGAGTTGAGTCTAGTGGAACGAAGTTTTAGTAGGCCAGACCGTAGATCCCTGTCGGGTAGCCTAACCTATTCTCCCCCTTAATTAAAAGAAAGAAAATACTTATACCAGGACCAAAATGGAGGGAGTATTTATTAATTAACAACAAAGGGAGTATTGTAGAAAAAAGTAAATCATAATCTTATTTGTTGGACAATGGACATTGAAATTGTTGGTTGAGGGGCAAAATTATATTAGAGAAAAAAAGAGGCCAAAGTGTAATACTATTAATAGTACTAGTATTTGTTTGAATAACCCGCGGCGACCGATTTCTCAGCCAAACACGCCTAATTAACATGTTAAATTCCCGTAAAGTAATCTAATTCCGTGGAATCAGCAAATCCCCGTGAATTCAGTCCCAGAATGTTCGTACGGCATTCCCATACGGGCCCACCTCACGGAGCATCAATACACGGCGTCTTTTTTTTTCACTTTTTTCTTTTTCTTTTTCACTTTTTACTGAGGGGGAGCTCTGGGTTTTTGACAGATTCTGCTGTAATTCTATTGGCTGATAACAGGATAGTGAAAATTAGCAACTGTAAAAACTACTCCTCTGAAAAGCGCAGGTTGTTTGTTTAGTTGTAAAGTGGAATCTGCACTGTTTCAGGCGTAATCTTTTCTTGCAATCGATGTTGCATCTCATACAAATAATTAATTTACTAGAAAGAAATTTTGACTGGTTTATTTGATTATGGAAGGTTTTTAAAGATGGTAATTTTGAAATAGTACGTACTACATGTGTGATGTGTGTCAATTTAATCGTAGTTAATATTTGCCTATAAAGTTTAGTTTCTATTTTTTGATTATAGTAACTAATCATCTACTACTAGTCATTAATATATAACATAATTTATGGTGATTACGAGTTTCATCTTATTCATAAAAATGTCAATGATTTAGCTAATCGATTTGTTTAATTGGGTGTGAGAATTTTTTTCAAATTCTTATTGTTGAGTCGAGCCTCCAAATATTATGGATGGCCTTTTCGATGACTCTTATCCTTAAATTTTTTAAGCTTTAAAGTTGTTTTTTTTTAATAATTAACATGTAACATAATTTGAACTGATATATTTATTTACGTATAAAATTTTCTATTATAAATTTTATTTAGATGTTGTATTTAGTCAAGTTGAATACATTATTATTATTTTATTTTATTTCATTTGAGACTTTAAATTTATTTTTGTATATAATAAAATTGGAAAAATTTAATCAAATAAAAGATAAATTGATATTTTTTTGGGGAAAGAAAATATATATTAATCAACCAGCCGGAAGATCGGCTTCAACAACGTAGAAAGCCACCTTCGGAATCGTAGGTGAACAATACACGTCATCACAAAAAATAAGCAAACTGAGCTAACTCATGGACAAATTTATTAGTTGTTCTATGTATCCAATTAAAAGAACAAGACTCAAAGTTGTTACAAAGTTCAAGAACTTCATCGACAATACCTCCAAAACAGGATATGTCTTCATTCGGCATTCGCAAGGTACTAAACGCCACCTGGGAATCCATCTCCACAACAATCCGGCGGACACCCTTCTGCGTCGCTATGAACACACCAGCGACGAACCGCTTGCATCTCGGGTTAAGTGATTAAGTAATTTTACATATATTTTGTTACTTGTTGAGTATTATTTGTGTGAACTTGGTTCATATATATGAATTTCTTTGCATTTTTTTATCCATTTAAAAAATGGGTCTAATAAATAAAACTATATATATTGAACACCGCTAGGATTTATTGCGTTTTCATATAAGTTTGTTGTCGCTTTTTACTAATTTAGCTATATTTATGCCTAACTAGAAGTCTGGTAGTAGTTGTCCATGTTCTTCTCATTTTTGTTCAATAGATTTCTTTTTTCAGAAGATAATGTTATTTAGATCAAATCAAATTAAATATATGTCATTGAAACATCTAATAAATTTCAACGTTGTTTGAAAGGAGAGTGGTTACTTTTCTTATTTTATTCTTTCTTCATATTAAGTAATTGATTCTAAGAAAAAAAATCAAGTTGGTAAATTCATGTTGGATGGATGAATTTGATAATGTAATTAGTCATTAATATTTGTGTAGATCTCTTGTGAACTCGAGCTCATGATTCTCTGTCACTTTTATGAATGTATATTATCACAATGTGTATACATATCAATGATATTTGAAGAAATATAGTTCAATGTGAAGTGTGAACTCAAGATTTCATGTTCTCACAAATTTTTATCTTGATAATTTAAGTAATTAATTAGATTAAGAGAGCAATCTTGTTCTTTTTTTTTTTATAGAAGGAGCACATGATTAAAAAAAAAAAGACATTTGCATTTGCATGATTCTGTTAATGGCATTTGGGCGATGCGTAAGTTATATCGACGCTTTAATACTTTTTATAGAGAGGTGGGTGATTTATGTTTGATTGTACCCCGTTTCATGCATGAGATCATCTTATATGATTTTTTGTCTTAAAAAATTAATCTTCGATTAATCAAAATGTATTTGGATCAAAATTAATTTATCTGAACATGATCTAATTGGTATAAAACCGTTACGTTATTGGTAATTTGATATAATTATTTTATTTGGATAATAATATTTATTTACTTGATTCCTTTGGCAATAAAACCGTATTTTTTTAATCGGATATTCATATTTCATGGAACAAAGTTAATTATAGATTGTGATTCCATATATTATTTTCTTGACAAAGTCTCATGTGTAATTGGTGTACGGATCTAAGATCCGCAAGACTCATCTTAAATCTACCCACGATCCACATAACATGTGTCATAAATAAATTGAATGTTTTTTTTAAAATGTGTCATTCAATTCGATGAATCGCGATCTTGACTTGAGTCTTGCAAGAAATCCCACTCATTATTCTTTTATAAATCTCTATATATGATCACTAAATTAGTTAAGAGAGCACAATAAAAGGTTTAAGAGTCTTAATAAACCACAAAAATAATTGTTTGTTAAGAGTTATTTAAATTGTAAAATTGAATTCTTATAACAATTCAGTTGTTAAAAAAAAAAAGGGCAAAAAGCCACCACTCCCCAAGTCCCAACCACTGACCATGAACAAATAAAAAAAATAAAAAAGAAAAGAAGAAAAATGTCAGCTGTGCCACGTGAGTGACCGACGGAGGCACGTGAGAGCGGCAGCCACTGTGGATAAAAGCGCAGCAACCCATCAGTAGTTAGTTAAGTATGCTTAGTAATTAATTAAGCAGTGACCACAAAGTAATTAACAAACACTGTTGTTAACAGGTAATTAAGCAAAAGCTTGGCAGTTAGTTAACGGTCGTTAAGTTTAACGTTTTCTGAGCGTGTGTCAGTCTATAAAATGAGCAGAGGCCGTTACGTCGGACGTAGTGCTTCCATTTCCTTCTTTCTGCCCCCTTGTCTCCTCATTTCGTATCTCTCTGTAAACAAATTCCATCTGTATTTTTTACAGATTCATACGCATTTTGGGGGAGGGAAAAGGATTAGAGAGAGTGTGAAGAAAATTGTAACGACAATGGCGGTGGTCTCGAAGAAAATGGCGGTCTCTCTGTTTTCGGTTTTGCTGTTCGTGTTTTTCATTGTAGCCGTCGCTAGAAAACAGAAGGATGGAACTCTGAAATTGAGGTTTGATTTGTGCTTGATTTTGATGAATTTCTTCGTTCTGCATTTCGTTTTTTTTTTTTTTTTCGGAAATGCTCTGTTTTAATTCTGTCTTTATTTTAGGACTGTGCATTTTTTTGATCCCTCTGATAAATTTGCGAAACCTAAATCTAATGGAATTTTTACATTTTTCTTCAATTTTTGCCTTACTGTGTGTTAATTCGAGTGTTTTCTTCTACATTTGCTCAAAATGTTATGGAATTTGATCACACATTTTCCGTAATTTTCCGATTCAGCGAAATGGAGAAAGTGCAGAGCTCTCCAAACTCAACAATGGCGGCAAAGTGAGTAGCTAAACTCCAAACTCAGTGTTTTTTTAATATACGTTATTTCTGTACTGAGTCAACTCGGTGTGTCCATAATCTCAACCGTCTAATTTATTTCCCACTCTCTAACAACCGAATTCCAGCCGTCGGATCTCCTTCGATCCGCTATCCACCATTTCCTAGAAAGCATAAATCCCAGCCGTTAAGATCCCATACTCTCGAAAGATCTCAACCGTTTATTCGGTTTCTAATTCAATTCCCCTCGGATTCCTCTGTGTATAACAAATTCCTGATCTCCTTTCCATCTTCCCCAACTTACCCTCATTGAATGCTTGTTATTCCACCTATGAGTAGTGGCATATTCGTAATTTGCACCTATGAGCAGTTATCAGTTGATTCTCTCTCTGCTAAAAAGCATAGAGTACGTAAATATGGGCACTATTCCACTACCTTGAGCAGTGTACACCACTCTGCACTAGTGCGTGTTGTGTGTGTAGTTAAATACCATTAATTCTTTTTATTCTATTTTTTATATATAAAATGGTTAATTACATATTGCCATCTATAACTATTGCCTTTTTTACAAATTATAATTTGTACTATTTTTTTAACAAAATGTAATCTTTAATAGATAAAAGTGATTGATTCCAACCTGAAACTCGTTTTTTGTGGAACTTTTCGACTAAATGTCGCTTACAAATAATATGTTGTATGAAAAAACAATGAGTTGATCAATAGTACAAGTCAAAGTACAGGTTGAATTTGTTATTAACCCCTTAATTAGATTTTATTTTATACATAAGTATAACTCGCCGCAATTGTCGGTAACAGCTGACCACCCCCATGTGAGAATTAATGCCAAAATTTTCCTTGCTTTATTTACCTCAAATGGTAAAATTCCCAGCCAAATATTAAAAATTCTGAAAATTATGAACATTTTGTATATAAATATTGATGGGATTTGGGTGATTTTCATTTTCAGGTTGGAGGGCATTGATGAGGAGTCTTTGAAATTGAATGAACATGCTGTTGATGACCCAGAAGAGGTGGCAAGAATGGTTGAAATGTGAGTCGTATTTCATTTAATTTTTTTTCCCTATATTATTTATGTTGCCTCTTCTTTAAGAATTGCTGGAAATGACATTATTTTTGTGAGAGCATTAACTGACACTGTGAGGTTTAATAGCAGTTGCCGTTAGCTAGAGTTGTTCTTGATGTGGTCCTTTCAGAATGAATGCTACTCTTTAGCTGACCTACTCTGCCCCCACATGCCATGTATACACAATTACACATCCATTCTCTCTCTAAAATTTTATTTACAAAAAATGAATTTTGTAGAGATTTGCTTATTTAATCACATAATTGAATAAGGTAAAAAGATCATGTTCTTGCCGCAGAGCTTTTGGTAATTGTACCTAGGCAAATACTTTTATGCACCAACTAAACTTAAACTTTTAAATAGTATTAGTTTTTTAACTAAATAGTATTGGTTGGTCGGTGTTAACACCCAAATGTTGATCTTTGTACAATGGGGGTTAAGATCCGTGTTTGGCGCTTAGTAATTCCTCTATTTGTTTATGATCAAATCCCAATTATATTTTCTTGATTTAAGTAGTTTTTATAATTATTAAAGGCTTGCATAAAGTGGTAGTTTACTTTGCACTAATTATTCCTTTATGTTTTTTTGTCAATTCACAGTACTAATTTCTTTTGAGGACTTCTTAAAGTCAGAACTGTCCTTGAATTGCACTTTAATTAGCATAATTTGGTACACGGTTTTTTATTTGCTTTCACATTCTGCAGAGTTATCATTTCATTCTAGTCATGTGTGCATGTGTTTGCAAGAAAAAGTAGCAAGTAATGTGACCACAAGCCCTGTACCTTAATTAGGGGCATAAAGTGAGTCACAAAATCGAGTCGGGTTGAGTTCGAGTCGACTCGACTGATTTGCACCCCTAACTGTGACGAAGAATACAAAACTGTTCACGAATGTGGAATGATGAAAGACTTTTTCAATCATATTCACGTGATAGCATCACCAATGTTTGCCTAAAGAAAAGGCAAAGTGCCTCCAGCATTGTTGCTTGCCTCAACATTTCAATGATTTAACCACCAAAAGTTTGCCCAATGAAGTAGGAAATTCCCAAATTGCCCCTCTCAGTGATCATATCCTTCTTCATTCAAGAAAAATAACTAGACTAGCAAAACAGGATCAGTGAATATCACCTTCTATTCCTAATGTACATGATTTTATCCATTTCCACATATCATCTTTTATTAATATATCAAAAGATTATTATACTCCTATTTATTTCCTACCTGATGATATTAATAAGCTTATGCTATTAGGGACATTTGTTGAAAAAATAGTTAACTTCTTGTTGATATTAACACAAATAGATAATTAGAAACACCATTTTAAATAGATTTAGACTGATCATTAGAAAGGGGGAATAACCATTTTTTGTGTCACTTTATCATGTAAATTTACTCAGTAAATGACCATATGCTTAGAAAAAATTCGATAATGCAGGGAATAACAAATGGCGACTTTTGATTTACATGGCAACTCGAAATTGCCCAATTAAACAGGAAATCCCCAAATTGCATATCTTTTTTCATTCAAGAATGAATGAAAAAGAACTGGATTCCCAAATGGCCCAATTAAATTTCATAATTATTAGTCATTTTCCTTTTTTTGTCCCCACATTATGTAAAATTACTCTGTAAATTACCACATGCTGGGAAAAGAGAGTTTCTTACAAAACAGGGCCTGGAAAAAAAGAAGCTTATTTGATAATTTCAGGAACACTAATAGCGACAATTGATTTGACAGGGCAACACGAAACAGCACGGAGAGGCGGAAGCTGGGCTTCTTCTCATGCGGGACGGGGAACCCCATCGACGACTGCTGGCGCTGCGACCGCAACTGGCACAAGAACCGCAAGCGCCTCGCCGACTGCGGCATCGGCTTCGGCCGCAACGCCATCGGCGGCCGCGACGGCCGTTTCTACGTAGTAACCGACCCGAGCGACAACGACCCTGTCAACCCCCGCCCGGGCACCCTCCGCCACGCCGTGATCCAGGACAAGCCGCTCTGGATCGTGTTCAAGCGCGACATGGTCATCACGCTGAAGCAGGAGCTGATCATGAACAGCTTCAAGACCATCGACGGCCGCGGCGCCAACGTCCACATCGCCAACGGCGCATGCATCACCATACAGTTTGTGACGAATGTCATCATACATGGGCTGCACATACATGACTGCAGGCCGACGGGGAAAGCCATGGTCAGGAGCTCGCCTTCACATTATGGGTGGAGGACCATGGCGGACGGGGATGCGGTGTCCATATTCGGGTCGAGTCATGTTTGGGTGGATCATAACTCGCTGTCGAACTGCGCGGATGGGCTCGTGGATGTGGTCATGGGGTCGACTGCGATAACTATCTCGAATAATTATTTCACTCATCATAATGAGGTGACTCCTCCTTCTCTCCCTTTAGTCTCTGCTTGATCTTGTTTTGTCTAGTTATTCAAAACATAAGGAAACGTGTTAGTTTGTAGCCTGAAAAGTATTAGTATGTTTTTGATATATAACTAATACTTCTCATAGCATTAGCTAATACTTTTCAAGCACATTTTTCTATGATTCATGAATAAATATACAAAAGTAGTTTGATTTAAATTTTCTTAGTCAAAATTGCATCAGTTCGGTTAGGCAAAAACTTGTTGGTGCAGTTTTGGCTCAATTCTGATCAATGTTTGACTCAATTCACCAAAAAAGTATTAGTTTCAAACAAAAGTATTAGTTTGTAGGCTGAACAGTATTAGTATTTTTTCGATATACAAGTAATACTTTTTTATCATACGAGCTGATACTTTTCATTACGTTAACTAATACTACTTTTCAAGCTCATTTTCCATGATTTGTGAAAGAATATAAAAGAACAGTTTGGTTTAAGTTTAGTCAAAATTGTGAAGTGTTACTCTATTGGTTATACATGTCATTGCCTCTCTGGATATGTATTTACTGATCAAGTTATGTGTTAGGTTATGCTGTTGGGTCATAGTGACTCCTATATGAGAGACAAGCAAATGCAGGTAACCATTGCCTACAATCATTTTGGTGAAGGCCTAATCCAGAGAATGCCAAGGTAATTTATTGGATATGATGGCCTGTGTTTTTCATGTCAATTTAGTACAGAAAACTTGGTTTGAAACGATGATTTTTCGTGAAAATTTTTCAGGTGCAGACACGGATACTTCCACGTGGTGAACAACGACTACACTCATTGGGAGATGTACGCGATTGGTGGAAGCGCCAGCCCGACTATCAACAGCCAGGGTAACCGGTATCTTGCACCGGTTAATCCTTTTGCAAAAGAGGTAATTCATCATAGAAAGAAATTGAATTAACTTGATTTTTAGCAAGATTGAAATAAAATTTGATGGATTTTGTTGATTAGGTGACAAAGAGGGTTGAGACAGCTGAAGGGCAATGGAAGGGTTGGAACTGGAGATCAGAGGGTGACCTGATGCTTAATGGAGCCTATTTCACTTCATCAGGAGCCGGAGCTTCGGCAAGTTATGCTCGAGCTTCGAGCTTAGGGGCAAAATCGTCATCCATGGTTTCAACTCTTACGTCTGGTGCTGGTGTCCTTGGCTGTCACCGAGGCCACCCGTGCTAGCCCACACCACCCTTTCTCTATCGAGTCGTTTATTTTTTTCCGTTTTTTCGTGTTAGATTCCAAATCCCCCCATTGAAGCATCACTACTACATTATACATCCATATCATACTCATTCTTCCATCATTGTCATCAATTCACATTGGAAAGTGCACATTTTTTACACATGTCCAAATTGTTCGTCGTTCGGTCTTTTGCATCCCCTACTACGCCTTCCCGTTGTTGCTCAACCTCGGCCTGTTTCTCGCGAACGAAAACAATGCTAGTCTGGAAGCAGGTGCGGAAGCGTTGTTCACATCCAAATATTTTTTTCTTTTTTTTTATTATTCTCTTTTGGTAGTGCAAGCAGATGTATCAGTTCCTAACAACATTTGCCTATTAATGTATCTGCTTTCACTCTTGAGTCTGCAAAATTGTGTTGGCTTTTGGCTTTTGTAGGAACTAAATGATATTGTAGTTTCTTTTTTTTTTTTTTTGTTTATTTGAGTCATACATGGTATAGTGTGAATGTCGAAAGTTTGAGTTATTGGGGAAAAAGGATGAAAAACTTTTGTAATAGAGGATGCATATTATATTAGCAATGTTTATTGCCTTTTTATCTTTTTCACTTTTTTTAAGCTTTGTCTTTGTCGTCAATGAATGCAATTTGGTGCTTTGTTAATTGGATGAATCGTGGTGTTTATATCATGATTATAGAATGGTGAATTCTAAATAATTTAAATTTATAACTCCGTAAGTATCATAAACTATCCTGAAATTTTATAAAATTATATCATTACACCTATAAATTCATATCATTACTTTTATAAATTAATATCAATTGCATTTAATAATATAATCATAATTTATATATGTAATAATTTCAATTGATAAATATAGTGGTATTAATTTATAATTATAATAGTATGATGAACAAATTTAACCGAACATTACTCATTAACTTTTTTTTATATATAATTACGGTTTCTCAATTTCAATAATGGCATCCCTCATATTTACTTTTTATTACAATTTGATATACCATGTCACTTGTAAATTATCGAAAAATAGACTTATGTGTGGAATTGTAAAAAATAATACCCCTCATTCTATAAAATCTTTCATAGGCTGAGGGGCATATAAATTAAAAAAATAGAATAATAAGAAGAATTTTGAAAGGTAATTTTATAAATATATATGTATAAAGGATAAAAAAATGAACGGTGTGTTTTTATGGATCCAAAAGTAGTAACATTTTTTTATGTAAAATTATGCATTTTGTAATTGTGAAGCTTACACAGGACTTTCTAATTTTGGAGTGTGAAAGATATTGTGTGATAAAAAAAAAAATTGTGACAAGTATTTTTTGACGTGATTAAAATTAAAAGATATTGGTGATTTATTTTTAAGCGTGAAATCATTTTGAAATTTTATCTTGTGTTGAGATTGCTTTATGTTGTGGCAAGTAGTGATTATTACAACATGTTAAACCTAGTGATTGGCCATTAACCTAAATCATTACTGTCTGGTATTCATGATGCTAATTTACCAGCTAATGTTTATTGCAGAATTAATTTAGATTTTGTAATCTTTTTACGTAATGATTAAAAGGCAGCATTCTCATAGGATGCTGTTCTGTTATCTAAAAATTCACCTTAGGAGGGGCACTACGTTAACTCGATATTATTGGATATCATGTTTAATAATAGACCAGTTAGCATCGTTAATATAAGAGAGAAGCTTTTTTGCATAGCAGCATGGTGAATTTGGTGCACGACTAATATTATTCAGTTAAAATAATTGATGATGTTAACCCTCAATGGTTGGTCATATGGTGTAAACTTGGGACTTAAGAGTATGATTCTCTTTAAGTTTCAGATTCGAAACTCTTTAATTGCAATCAATTCTTGAGATGAGCCAGACCATACAGAGCTTTGCTCTGGCTTGAAGTGAGACCCCCGCTATTGGACGGTGGGTTTTGATCCCCCGTTTTAGTCGATCTTTAAGTCGGATATTTAAACCTGAATATTGAATTATCGAAAAAAGAATTGATGATGTTCAATAAAAGCGACTAATATCGTTTAATGAAAACAATTAATATTGTCCAGTAAAAATAATTGATGCCGTTTTAAAATGTAAGTGTTCAGTGCACGATGCATTTGATACATACAGAGTCTCGTGTTGACTTAATTATTATTATGCATATGTATAATAAATAATGACAAGTTCTTATATGCACTAGGTGCTCCTAGGCTTGACAGTAAGGTGGAGAATTCCAGTTTCCCGCGTGGATCCGTCCTGAACAGGATGGGGAATTCCCCCGAAAATTCCCTACGGGACGGGGATGGGAAAATTTTTCTTCCCGAAGGCGGGGCCGAGGTAGGGATAGTATTCGTCACCTCACTGGGATCCCCGCCCCGTTTCCTGCCGGGGCCGAATTTTTTCAATTATTTAATATATATATATATATAATTATTAAATATAATATATAAATAATATGAGCTTTGGTTTTATTTTTTTATTTTTTATTGATGTTGTATGCTTTAAATTTATATTTCAATTTTAAACATTGTTAAGTTTGTATTTCGAATTTTTATATTTTTATATTAACATTGTGCAAATAAGATTAAAAAAAGACGGGGAATGGGGAATCCCAGTTCCCTTGCAGAGATGAAAATCCCCGTGGGGAACGAGGGGTTGTTTTTTTCCCAAATTTTTAAATGGGGGACGGAATGGGGAGTTGTACCCAAATTTCCCCCCACTCCACTCCATTAGCAAGCCTAGATGCACCGTGTAATTCAAGTGCATTCAGAAAACAAGCAATTTATTTCACAAATTGTATATTTCAAGGCAACAAATTATATATTTTAAATATACACTTGAATTGCATGGTGCACCCGATGTGCACAAGACACAACTTATAAATAGTAGATTGAAATACTATCAAATGAGCAAGTTCAGTAAAAAATGGTCTTACAAAATGTATTTTGTGCAATGAAACAAAAGACAAAATTTCAAGCAAAAAGTAATATTTTGGAACTTAAGATAATTGCAAATAAATTCCAATCTTTAAATGTTGTTGCATATTATTTTTCTAGGCCCCTACAAGAATTTCGCGTTTTATCAACGGATTTTTTTCGTTGGTAATCAATGAATTATCTTTTATTGACGGACTACCAACATATTATCGACGGATTTTTTCCATCGGAATAATACTCGTCGGTAAATTATTGTAATCCATTGATAATAAATACTGACGGATTACGACAGATTACCAACGGATAATGAAAAATATTTTAAATAGGGAAAATCCATTAGTAATCCGTCGTTAATTTGTCGGTAAACAAAATCCGTCGGTATTTTTATGTGAAAATTTGTCAGTAATCCGTTAGTAAGCACTTAGTAAATTCATTAGTAATCCGTTGGTAAAAAAATCGTCAGTAATTTATTGGTAAAATCTATCACAATTCGTTGGTAATCTATTGGTAAAGCTACTTATAATTTTTTTAATTTTTCTCCCTACCGTGAATTGAAATACCACAACACAATAAAAAAAACATATAGTAAATTCAAATCCCACTGGCGATGCTGAAGATTCATACCAAAATCAACAAACATTAATCTATATTCATGACAAAAATAAAAAATCGGTTTACAAATATGTTATGATACTGGACTGAAGCAAATTCATAAGAACGAACTTAAAAGTATAACCAAAGTACTGGTCCTAATTCTAAAAATTAACTTAGCTAGCAAATGAAAAAAAATTATGATCTATTATCATCATCATCATCCAATAATCATCATCATGGTGATGATTTATTTTCAATTATGCAATTAAGTGAAAGATGGTGACTTGATTTACAGTTAAGCCTATTTTAAAGGTAAAGTGCAACATTTACAAAAAATAAAATTTATAAGGAAAACACTGGTATCACCTTTCAACCAAAAAAATTCTCCGTCCCTATTTCAAAAAAAAAAAAAATCTCCGTCCCTAGAAAAATAGCCACATTTTCCTTTTTTTGCATGTCTCGAATTATAGTCACATTTTTCTTTTATTTAAGTAATAAACATTTAGTTGACAAATTTACCCTTAATTAATTTTAATATACTCCTTCCGTCCCACTCTTATTTGAACATTTGTCAAAAAAGTTTGTCACAAATTTTATAAATAGCAACCAAATAATTTTTTACATTTTATTTATATCCCTCAAACATCTCAATATTACACCCTATGTCATTACTTTTTTCATAATAAAGACAATCTTATCTCATTTAATTTATATAAATGTCATTACTTTATCATTTAACTCCTATAAAAAACTAACTTTATTTTTTTTAATAATAATAAACGACACATGCAATAAAACTCGTGCAAATAGTAAAAAAAATCAAATAAAAACTGGACGGATGGAGTAATTATCTTGAAATCCAAACTATTAAAACTTTAAATAGGAGTTTAATTAGCATATTAACTAAATTTGATCATATTTATTGATTTTTCTTAATTTGTTTGTAAAATTTAATGTGATTATCTTTGAGGGATGAAGAGAGTATTACATTTCTCATGAATTTTTTTTTAATAAATAAATTTCGTTAGGTAATTTAATGCTATACAAATTTTGGTGTTTAATAATGGAAAATATATATGAGTGTTCCGAAAACAAAAAATAGAATATATGAGTTGAAATATCCTTTCACTTATTATTCTTTTTTTTTCACAAAACAGATATCGTGAGGTAATTTTATACAAATTTTGGTGTTTAATAATAGATTATATGAGTGTTTCAAAAACAAAAAATAGAATATATGAGTTGAAAAAAAATCCTTTCATTTTGACGAAGGAGGTAGCGGCCTCAAACAACCAATCAAAATAATCTCTCACATGAATGAAAACTAAACAAAGTTGTGTCAAATTCAATTTATAGAAGTTTGCAAGGCACGTGCTATGGTGCCTAATCACAAACCATTGCATGTAGGTGTGGACGGTACGGCATATCGAAATTTTTTTTGCCATACCGTTATCGTACCTAAATTTTCGATATCGAAAAATGTTATACCTGTAGTCGTACCGAAAATTCGGTATATCGAAATTTCGGCATACCGAAATTTTCGGTATGTCAATATTACATACCAATACCGTCATCGAAATTTCATATATATACCCCAAGATATCGAATATTTTCAGATATAATTTAAAAATATTTCCTAGATACCGTATATTTTTTTTCGTATGCCAAGATTTCGGTATACCGAAATTTTATATATTTTCATACCGTTATCGTACCAAATTTTTCGGTATAATACCATACCGTACCGAAAATTTTGATAAAATTGATATTTTTCGATACGGTAAGTACAGTATACCGGTATTTTCGGTATTTTCTCCACCCTTACTTGCATGTGACGTTGGGCCCATGTACCATGTGAACCATTTTGGTTTAATTTCCACATATATCCTATTCCTTCTACACATTTTGGGTGCCAACTTTTAATAGACTCACCACCATCAGCCATCTCTCTCGCATAAATATAGATGCACCCTTTGAAAACGGCTAATTCTATAATGCATTCAGCTGCACCGTATATTTATAATACATTTTAGAATTATGTAACTTTTTATATTTTAAGATGTAATTTGTTTATATTGAATCATGCAACTATTAATATGAAAAAATAGTTGCATGGTTCAGTAAAAATAAGTTACATATTTCAATATATATAACAAATTGCATGATTTTAAAATGCATTATGAATGCACAGTGCACCTGAATGCATATGAGACACACTATTTGAAAACATGTCATAATACACTTTCTCTGAAACTAAAAAGAAAATAATGTCCATAGTGAACTCTAGCCCAGCGCAACCGATCTCAAATAGTCTATTGACAACGTTTAGTATGAAAATTTTCATACATGAATTTTTTTTAATCTACAACCAAATTTTATAATTGATGAAGGTAAGACAAAATTGAGTGGTTCATAGTTCACTCGGCCCAAGTGGTTAATGGTTCACCCAGCCCGAATATGTCATAATTTATGGTTTATTATTTAGTATTTAGAGTATAAATAGTTGATTTAGGGTAACTTTATTGATTTTCATACATAAAAATTTTCATACTAGGCCTACTCTAGTCTATTATATGATTTTCTTTTTTAAATTTGGCCCATCTCAAATTATGTACCACATTTTTAGTTCTAAAAGTTGTAAAAGCCCACCCAAAACGTGCTCTTGGGCTGTTGGACAGAACTCAGTTCTCACTGGCCTAAATTCTGCTCTTGCTCCCTTTTCTCTCTCTTTTTTTATTAATTAAAGATTAAAGTTATTTTTTAAAGGGAAGATTAAAGTATTTTAAATTCTAAGAAGAAAAGAACTTTTGCCAATCACAAAAAGCAAATTTATTTGGATGCAATTTCTTGAAATCTCCCGCTCCAACGTTCATAATTTTTAAATTCATATAGTGTTAATTTTGGGTTTTGTTATTATCTAACTTGTTGAAGATTGAATATGCACCTTGTCTTTCATTTTTGTCATTTTTTTATAAATATTTATAAGTTAATTATTTTTTATTTGTCACATACTACCTCCGTCCCGGAAAAACGTGCACACCTACTTTATTATCAATTTTTGTGAGCGAGTTGTTTATTAGTATTTCAAATGATAAGTTAATTTTTAAAGAGGGGTATTATAGATCTACCTCTCATCTATTGCATGCATCGCTAGTCCTCGCCTCCCCACGCCTCGAACAGACCCAGGCGCAAGACGCTTTTCCTTCGCTCATGCGCGCATCACCGTCTTGACACCTCCGTCGTCTGCTACCACACAAGGCCTGCGCATCCTGCCTCAGGCGTCTGGCCGGGTGGTGGTGCGGTCGCTAGGCCTTCACCTAGCCCGCGTGCTCGGGCTTTGGCATGCGTCGTCCCCGCACTTGGACGTCCGTCTTTAATTCTCCGTCTCCATCTTTGTTCACGATCGGTTGCAATTTATTTACGAAAAATAAATAAACCTAGATCTAGACTAATCTATTACATTGAACAAATCAAACAAATTTTGATCTACTCGTGGATTTTCTCACGAGGGAAAACGAATTCGAACGAATCGAATTAAAAACCAATAATTTATTTGCATGTAAATAAGTACATTAAAATACCATGACAATTGGATACCTGCAAAACAGATCTAACAGTTCTACTATCCAATTTCAAATTTTAATGAACAACAATTTAAATTCTGATTTAAAAAGATCGAGCCTTAACACGGGGCTCGATACCGTGTGTTGGGAAAAACATGGGTTGCCAGTATCTATCGGGATGATCTCGTAAACACAAATTTAAATTAACAATTATTACTAGCATGAATTTACCTAAGTGAATTCAAATAATAATTACGCCAACAACAACATGCAAATAAAATCACGTAAAAGGTCATAGCATGCGGAATTCTAGGAGTTTACGTAAACGTACCCGTTGGAGAGACGGTCTGAGACATGCAGGATCAGGTAACAGCTACCAACCAAAAGTCCTTCTCAAGTATTCCCAAGTCCTCGCTCAATAACCCGGTGGGAGGTTGTCCGATGAACGTTTTATAAAATAAAGGGAAAATAAAATTGTTGCACCACCTTTGTGGATTTATAATATTTCCAACACATGGAATTGGTGTGGGGATGAATGAATTCATCCCCTATTTATAAGAGGGGGGGTTCGAAATTTTGGGTCCAAAATTAGGGTTGGAAAGATTTTTTCTTGATCTCCAAGAAATCTTGAATATATCCCCTATATTCTTCTTTCCATGTGTATTTTCCCACAAAAATCTCACACCCTTATTTATCCCATAATTTCAAAAACTTCAATAAAGAATTGCAAGATTGGATCTTTCTTGAATTTATGAGATATTCTTGTATTCCAAGAATACATATATTTTTCCATAAAATCTTTCCAAAAAAATCAAGAAAATCTTTATTCCATTTCTTATACATATTATTTTCGAAAAATCCCATAAAGAAAGCCAAGTGGGAGATTTTCTTGAATTTATGAGATAATCTTGTATTCCAAGAATACTTATATCCTTTCCATAAAATCTTTTCAAGAAAAATTCTTCTCCCTCTTTTCTCTATTATTTTCGAAAAAAATGAAGAAATATTAGACAACAAAATTTATTTTATTTTAAGCACCTTTTATTTATTGGACTATAATTTGGGCTACTTGAGGGGCCATTAGGAGAATTAAGATGGACCTTCCAATGGACTTCTGAATTCCAATATTGAGCCACAATATAATTCAGCCCATTAATATTAATTAATGCCACTATATAATTAATATTGCACTATCCAATCTTAACCCATATTACGGTAATATGACTCCCGGTTATTATTTTTCGTGTTTAAGATTATTTAGTCCACTAATTAATTAAGCCACTGAAAAGCTTTATATTAATTAATATCTTTGGCCTTAGAGTAAGACGATCGACGAACTTTATTATCCATAAATTTAAAAAATTAATTCCACTTGCAAGATTTGGTATGATAAAGGTTCCGAGCCCACCAAGGGACCAATCACGAGACTTTTGTAAGCACACGATTCTCTCAGATAATCTTAGCAACCGTCGTCGTGCAATTAATATTATTGCCCAAGATATAGGTATCAAGTCTCAATGATTCTCTTCCCATTTATAAGTCAAAACAATAATTACTAATCGCACACGGTCCTTATTAAGTGACAGAGATTAAGAAATCAACAACCACTGAGGTCTAACTCTTCATCCCTTAAGTCAGCGCGAATGAGTTTATCCTCTCTGCAGGTCCACTTCATCACATCGAATTCACTAGTGTAATCTCTTGGTCAAGACAAGTCAATCTGAGACTTACACATCAACTTCTACCAATAGACTGTTCGGGTCTATCTATCTTGTTGTGAAACACGACTAGTTCACAAGGGGACCGTTAACGTGATCTTCGTGATCTGGTATCACCACGCTAACTACAATGTAACATGTGCTTTATGAACGGTTTGCAATAAATATATATAACATTCAATCATATTTAAAGCAACAGTGATAAATAATTTATTTCAGTAAATAAGTGTTTAATACATAGGTTATACAAAGTAAAAGTATACTTTCACGTATAACCCCAACATCCAAACAGGACAAAGTTGCACAGCCCGGCAGCGTTCTCACCGAAGAAAACCTTGGGAGGAAGGAAGGAAGCGTATAATTAAAGCTGAAAAAAGGGGAGGAAGAGCAGCGTTCTCACCGAGGAAAACCTTGGGAGGAAGGAAGGAAGCGTATAAATAACGCTGAAAATGGGGAGGAAGAGAAGTACTCTCTCCTACTTCACAATGTCTACTCCAAAAAGCAGAAATCGATTCAACAGGATTTGACAAAATGGGAACAACTAGTACAGGAAGGGGAAATTGGGGTGGGAAAATTGGAGAAAAAGACACAATCTTATACAAAGATAAGAGAAGGTCAGGAAAAAGACGCACAAAGCTGCGCAAGAAACTCAAGCCACAAGCCCTACCCCTAATTTTAAAAAAGGAGAGAGTGCGGCTGAGAGGGAACTTAGTGAGAGCTTTCGTTAACAGCGGTAATATGAAATGTAAAGTTATAATTTCAGAAAATGGATGCACCAAATCATTTGTAGGAGTGGTGCGGCTGAAGGATTCGCAAGGGTAGTGATTGGTGGATGGGTGGGCTTTCGGTTACCAGCTCGTGTATGTCATTGTTGATGTTTCATTGTTGTGAGAAAGAGAAATGGAGAGTGAAGAAAGTGTGTTTTCCTTTTTCTTTTAGATTATGTATGTAATTTTAACTTGATAAATAAGAAGCTTTTAGTTTTCACTGCAAAAATCAAATAAGCATTTTTAATTAAAATATGGGAAAGTGGGGATCTTTTTGGAAGCCGAGTGGATTAATTGCATTAATTTGAAATGAGAAATCTCTAATTTAGAGTCATTAAATGTTTCATTATCATTTAATACTACCTTTTTATTATATTTAGATTATTTAATTATGTGGGTAATCTACCCTGGTAGATTAAGTTTTTTCCTGAATTGTTATATACTCATTGGGGTTTGTACTTTTATAGGGTTGACAATTTTTACTTCCCATCTCCATCTTTAATTCATCTCAGATCTTCTTTTAATTCACCCACCTCTGTCACGCTATTCAAAACACACAAAAAAAAAATGTCACTCTCGAGACACCTAATTTTTAATGCAAATATTTACTCATCATCCATCTTTAATTCTCACAACTGTCCCATCACTTCAAACCCTAAAAAATGCATCCATAAATACCTCTTCTTAGTAACTTAATTCCCTCACCTCAAGTCATATTCTATCTACCTTCAATTCTCTGCGTGTTTTTTAAGTGTATTAGTGTGTGTGAGAGAGAGAGATGGAGAAATTGTACGTAATTTTCTTGATTGCACTTGCAGCATCACATGCAATGGCTAGAGACATTCCAAGTGATACCACAAAACCTAGTACTAATACTAATGACGCTTTTGCCCCTGTTGAGAGCACACAGAATATGGACTTGCAGCTGCAGGTGTTCCGGCGGCCAACGGCGGCGTTGATGATCAGAAAAACTTCATTGGCTACGGCGGCGTTGGTGGTGCATGAGGCGTCGGTGGCTTTGCTGGGGTGGTTCCGGTGATCCCGGTGCTTGGCGGCGTTGGCGGCGTTGGCGGCGCAGGCGGTGTCGGGGGTTTGGGAGGGCTTGGTGGCGGTGCCGGAGGGTTGGGAGGGCTTGGTGGCGCCGGAGGGCTGGGGGGACTTGGTGGCGGCATTGGTGGTGCTGGTGGCGGCGGCGGTGTTGGTTGTGGTTGTGGTGCAGGCGGTGTTGGTGGGATTAGTGGTGATGTTAAATGTGGAGCTGGTGGGAAAAGTGCACCTTGATCAATTTGTTGCATGTTTATGTGGGAGGACGTAATATGTTAGGGTATGAGCTTGGCTAAAATTTAATTTTGTGCAAGTAATCTTTGGTAATAGCGGTATTGTATTTTTTTATTCTGAATATTGTAGTATGTACTATGTTTATTTCACGTATGGTGTAATGCTTGAATTATTAATGTTCTAATAATTTTCTAATTTTGTTAATTTGGTGATTGTTGGTGTTTTAGACTTTTTAAATTAAAACAATATGCTCTCCATTTTAGGTGGTAGTAAATTACGGGACACTAGCTTGTTACTAATACAAAAAGAATGGACGAATTATAGCGGGAAAAAATAATAATAATAATAAAAAGCAGAAGGAATAACACCGTGCCCGTAACGACGCTGTCTGGAATAAGACACCAAATCGTGCAGTTTTTGCAGCATCGACTTATCTTGCTGATTGGCAAGCAGCCAGGACGGTAAATACCATGATGAACAATGTTATAAGCTGTAGGAAATGGCACATACTGAACTGGGGTCACGTGAAGATCAATATGGATGCTAGTTTCTTTGAATTAAGGATCCTTTGAGACAGGTGTGGGAATGCTCATACATGACGATACGGGGACGTTCGTGTGCTGTCGTTCCCTTCTTTGGTCGGATATGATGAAAGTCGATGAGGGGGAGGCATGGGGAGTAGTTGAGGCGGTCAGATGGGCGATGCGATTAGGTTTCGACCGTACGTGTGCAATTCGAATCCGACTCGAAGAGGGTTGTAGATGTCTTATGTTCAACCAGCGGTGGTGATTCGGTTCTAAGTGGTTACATACATGAAGGTAGAAGACTTCTGGCGGAGAAGGCTCATTACTCGATTACGTGAGCTTGTCGTAGTGCCAATGTTTTGGCTCATATTAGGGCTAGTAGATATTATGATAGCCCCCATTGTTGGGTAGAACCTTCGAACTTCGAATTTTGTAGATGGTCTACTCGATAGGTGCACCCCTAACAGTGCACATTAACGAAAATCACTTAATATATAGGCAAGTTCTGCCAAAATTTTACCCGCATGAGGTTGTATGTGATTCCATTATTTCTTACAAGCTACTTATATACTCTATTCCTCAATAGTAATTTTCCAATATGACATGAGTCTTATAAATTACTTTTCCACTTTGTACAACAAGGAAATTAATCTTCGGTGATTATATTTTTGTATCATCCTGTCATTATATAAAGCTTCTCTATTTAAATGTCTTTAATGATATAATAATAACATGCTAGAAATGCATGAGTACGATCCAATTTTTTTAATAATGCAGTGTCGGATACTTTGACACCCAACCTCAATCACTCTCCAACCCCATACGGTCACTACAACTTATTCCCCGCCCTAACCCCCACCTCAGTATAAAATATAATAATACAATATGTTTTATTAAAATTATAATTTTAAAAACATTTATCTTAATTATCAAAGAGCTTATAAGTTTTATTATCCAAACACTTTCACAACTTATAAATTCCTTAAAAATTATATTTTTATATATAAGCTTTTGAAATAATTCAGTTGATAAGTGTAGTGATATAAGTTTGTAAGTATAGTGGTATAAATTTTTAAGATTTTTTTTCGATCTTAGATAAAATATGTAATTAAAGAATAAGAAAGATTACATTTTTTTTTTGAAGGAGAGGAATGTTGATGAGAAGAGGAAGGGTAAAAAAGTGTATTTTTTTATTTTGTTTTGAGGGATAAATGATCTAATAGGAATGAATTGTGGTGAGATTATTGATACATGTTAATTTTTAAATTTAAATGAGGTTTATTTAACAAATGAGGCGTGTTTAGATGATTTTAAAGTGTGAGTAGTTGAACTCATTTTAAAATGATAAAATGTCCAGGTCAATCTAATCACCTATTTAACCCGACTAATTCAATTCAAACCCCATTGTACATTAAGGGATTGTTTTAAATTGGTGCAAAACTGACCTTTTTTTTTTAAGCTGGCTGGTGTGACCTAGCGTTTTCTTTTAAAAGACGCTTCTATCTTTATAGTTGTATTTCAAAACATATACTAAGAACAAAACTAACACTGCGTTCAGTTCCTGACTAAACCGAACGAATCACCTTGTTTGTCCGATTTAAAAACATTGATCGGTCATGACACATGTAGGTAAAATAAGTCCCTTTCTTTTGGTATAATGCATTAAAAGACCCCTATACTATCATTTTTTTTGTTTAGAAAGACCCTTAAACTATTTTTTGTTTTAAAAAATCCTTAAACTATCAATTTTTATTTCGAAAGACCTCTGAACTATATTTTTCTTAACTAACTTAATGTTTTACGATAAAATATGACACATCAACTCAATTTCAATGTTTTTATTTTCAAATCAATGCCCAAAATAAAAAAAAAAAATCTCTAACAAACTATAAAAAAAAGCCTATAAAATAAAAATTATATAATTTAAGCACTTTTTAAAAAATATTTTAAGGATTTTTTGAAAAAAAATTAATAATTTAAGAATTTTTAAAATAAAAAATAACTTAAAAGCATTTCGAAATAAAAGTTGATAGTTAAGAAATCTTATTGAAATTATTTTACAGAAAAAGATAAATCTTATTTATTTATTTGAACGGTACATTGAAAAGATTTTTAAATTGAAAAAATCGGGTATTAAAGTGATCAAAAAATATGCTCGAATTGGAGAATAAAAGTAGTGCTACGTACTCATGAAAATTGGAGAGTTTGAAAAATAGTAAAAACAACTAGACGCCGTGAAAACCGCCGTCGGCGCCGCCGCCATGGGAGAAACTACGGAACACGGTCTGCCGGAATCTGTACGGTCAATCGTGTTGAAGGACTCTGAATCGTTGGATGGCGTCTGCGTCAAAATCGAGGGATATGATTTCAACAAGGGAGTGAACTATCACGAGCTTTTGAAGTCCATGGCCGTCACTGGATTCCAGGCCTCCAATCTCGGCGACGCCATTCAATTAGTTAACGATATGGTTTGTGTTTCAATTTTTATTTTTAATTTGGATTTTGGTGCTCTCTTTGAGCAGTACGATAAATTTCTAGGTTATTTCTTAGAAATTTGAAACTCACAGTAAAAAAATTCAAATGTTTCATTTGCCTGAAGCCAGTTGTTTGATAATCAAATATAATTTCACGGGTTTAGGTATATATGAAAATTTATTGGTTTCGATTAGTGGTTAAGGATTATGAAAAGGGGTTTGGCAAAGATATAAATATCAGAACGCGTAGTTATATGGATTATAAGTTTCTGTCTGCTTTGTTGAAAAATATTGCACGTTTGTGTGATATTTTTTGAGATTCTAAGGCATGACTTCTGTTCTGTTTGGCTCATTAAATGTGTACTTTGAGATTGTAGGCTTTGAAGTTTGATTTTGTTTCTCAATGCGCGTTTTTTCGTTTGTTTATTTTTGTTTTTTGTGGTTGAAGTTAGATTGGAGGCTTTCAGATGAGATTCCAACAGAGGATTGTTGTGAAGAAGAGAGAGATTTGGCTTATCGAGAGTCTGTAAGGTGTAAAGTTTTTCTTGGTTTTACATCCAATCTGACCTCGTCTGGCATTCGAGATATAATTTGTTATCTTTGCCAGCATCACATGGTGAGCGATGTTCATAAACTATATTTATTTGATATTTTTGCAGATTTTACATAGCTTTATATTCTTCATTCTTTTGACACATTCTGCTGATTGAAAAAAAACACATTAAAACTCATACCTATACGCACTATAAAGATCCCTTGGGAATGTATATAACCCGTCCCTTCTTTGTTGGAATTTGTTGAATCCTACAACTTCTGTTGTGAATACTTTTTGGACGATGAATTAGATCTGTTGTTTAAGCTCTTCTGGCACTTTATGGATGTTTGTGACATTTTGAGGACTTGATGAATAGCTTTTTCTTAACCATTTTGGCCTAATGGTTTAACATAATGCAACATTACCTGGATTCTGGACATGAGTCACTTATATTTAAAGGCAAATACTTCTATGCACCAGTTGCACCGAGCAACTCAAGTGCATTTATTAGTTGTTTTACTGAAAGGTATTAGTTGGACAATATTAGATAAACAAACAAACAAAATAGTTGGCCAGTATTAGATGTTCTCACTAAATAATACTCCCTCCGCCTCTAATTAGATTGCTCATGAACTTTTGGGACAGTTTTGAATGGGAGATGAGTTAATTAGTATTTGAAGGGATAAAGTGACTTTTGGGAGATGGTATAATAGTAAATTTAAGAGAATGGGACAAAAAGAGGATGCTTTTGTGTGTAATTATTAGTGGCATGCGATGTAATTTAGGTGGTGTAACTTTATTTGCTTTTTTGGGTACGGGAAATCTAATAAAAGACAGATGTTTATGGCAAATGGGAAATCTAATCTAAGACGGAGGGACTATTAGAATTTACATTGAACAATATCAGTTGTATGCACTAGTTGCATTTTCAAGGACAGGACAGGCTCAAGTTTTGATTGTCTGCAGGTTGATGTAATAGTTACTACAGCAGGTGGTGTAGAGGAGGACCTAGTGAAGTGTCTTGCACCCACTTATAGAGGTGAATTTTCTTTGTGTGGGGCTGTTCTTCGTTCAAGGGGTTTGAATCGAATTGGTAACTTGTTGGTTCCTAATGATAATTATTGTAAATTCGAGGATTGGATCATCCCCATTTTTGATCAGATGTTGGATGAACAGAATTCACAGGTATTCCTTAATCTATTTTGGATCCAATTTCATTCTCTGTTATTTTTTGTGGCAAAAATGGTACTACTTGACTAAATTAGTTGATAATATACTTGAACTGATATAACATGTTCTCATCTTAAATTTACTATAGTAGATTTGGAAACTGCTTCAAAAAAGATTAGGCTTCTGTCATTCTGGTTTAACTCATTCTAAGAATTCAAACCTAGGAAGCTAGTCACTTTAGAGTGCAATTTGTGTATGCACTTGACTAATGACTTGGTGTCACTTATGTGGCATAATAAGACATCAACATATTAATTTCAATTAAAAAAATCACAAACTAATTATCATCCTAAATCGAAAAATTGTCAATGTAGGATTAAAATTGCATCATTTTAAAAGTTATGTGACTTATTTGAGAAATTGATTCGCATGGGACTAAAATCGCCAACACCTAATAGATATGAGACCAAATTTATAATTTTCTCCAAACGCACCTCATAAACCTCATTCTGAATTTTGTTTATCAATAAAAAATATTGGAAAAATCAAATGATGATTATATTTTGAGGTCTGTTCTGGGTGACTATGTTCTCATTTCTGCAGCTTATTTTCATATTCCCTTTTATTCTTGGTTACTCTACTTTGATTGACAGTCTTGATAATTTAGTTCCAGATAGTATTGATTTTCCATGTTGAGTCCATATTGAACTTTGCTTAGGCTTCATATTTTATTAATGTTTATGATGGAAGCCATCTATTTGTCAGTATGAATCTAGTTTCATTGTTTTTTATTTTTATTGTTGCAGAAAATTCTTTGGACACCTTCCAAATTAATTGCTCGCCTGGGGAAAGAAATCAATGATGAGACATCATACCTTTACTGGGCATACAAGGTACATGTTTTAGCTTATTTTGATCTTATCATCTTATATATATACCCTCGCATGAGACAAAGGAATTGTTGTCTTATTTTCATCAATTAACATATTTTATCAGTAGTTTAGTTTGTGATGTCCTTATTTTGTGTGGTTTCTTATTGTAAGGATTTTCAAATTCTCTTCCATTTCCCTTTATGTACTCTACTTAGACTACCTTCACATATAAACAAACAAATAGCTAAATTTTTCTTCAATTCTTTTTTTTTTTCAATTTTCTTTTTATTGTTCATCACTTCAATGTGCGTCATTTACAGAGTAGCAATGAATCTCTTGTGGCTCTCTCCTTGTTGTGGCAGTGTGTACTTCTGAAAATCATCAGAATAAAATCGTTCGAATACTTGAGAGAAGCAGACTTAATTACCTATTCTGAATTAAACACCCAAATATTCTGGTACTAACGATTCCTCCACCAAGTAGTGTCCAATTGTGTTGAGTGCTAGCAGTTTTGGTCTTTTAGGGATAATAAGATATGTTTTATTTGTTTCTAAATAATGTTTGCGTTGATTTTTTCTTAATTGTGATACGTATTATTTGTTCCCCTTGCAGAACAATATTCCCGTCTATTGCCCTGGCTTAACAGACGGCTCATTGGGTGACATGTTGTACTTCCATTCATATAAGAATCCTGGTTTAGTGGTGGACATTGTGCAAGGTACAATACTTCTCCCACCTATCCCATCCTATTCATACAGAAAACGGTGTTGGATCCACCAAAAGACCACCACGAACTTACACAATCAAAACAGACTCTGCATGCACCCACATGGTTGTGTGTGTTCATGTTTGAACTGCCAGTTTTAATTAGGGATGTAAATGGACCATGTCGAAACAAATATTGCAATATTCGATTCGATAAAATATTCGAATCGTTTAAAATTTGAATTTTAAATCTGATTCGTTATTCCATTTGAAAGTGTTATTCAAATTATTCATTAGTTATTCTGAAATAAAATGATATAAAATTATTTATATTAATCGTTATTTATAGTATTAATTATTCATTAAATTTGTGATACACATTATTACTATTTATTAAATAATAAATAAATATACTGATCGAATATTCATGAATATTGAATCGAACACGGTGATGCTCGTATTCGTATTTGAATACCTTTCAAATCAAAAAGTTAATTTGTGTTCAAATTTGAATCATAATATTCGATATGAATACCAAATCGATTAAAATATATTAGATTCTTTTACATCCTTAATGCCAATACATCGAGGTGATTGAGAGCCATATATACTATTACAGATATTAGAGCAATGAATGGGGAGGCTGTCCATGCTGGGCCAAAGAAGACCGGGATGATAATTCTTGGAGGAGGGCTCCCCAAGCATCATATTTGCAATGCGAATATGATGCGCAATGGTGCCGACTATGCCGTCTTTATTAACACTGCACAAGAGTTCGATGGAAGTGATTCGGGTGCCCATCCAGACGAAGCTGTGTCCTGGGGCAAAATTCGAGGTTCTGCTAAGACTGTTAAGGTTCGATGAGATTTCACTCCTTTTTTATTAGTATGCATTAACAAATCCCTAGACTGTCAATTATTGTTTCTGTAGGTCTCTATACTATTTTTTGTTAGTTAAAAAGTCCTTCAAGTATTTGAAATTTTATTTCACGAGCTCCCTTGAGAGTCAAGACAATAATTGTCGATTTTTTTTTTCATTTTAGTAGTCCCTTTAAATAACACACTCCTTCCACCCTAGTGTTATTTGCACCTTAGATTGTGCACACAACTTAAGAAAAGTGCACTTTGTGCTTTATTGGGTTTCTTTATGAGGAGCAATTTCGTCCACCTTTACGTATGAAGTGAAGAAATGAGTTGAATACATGAATTCAATATATGTGGGCCTAATATTGTGAGGGTAGAATTTGTGGAGGGTTTACTATTTTTGGAGTGTGCAAATTGTTGGGGGACGTCCCAATAAGTGTGTAAATACTCATGGGAAAAAGGGAATATGTGTTAAATTTATGCAAAAAATACTTTTGTATATAATTAATATTAAACTGACATGTATATTATTTTAACTATTAAGGTGAATCGAAAGGTTTGGTCAGTTCTCATCTCGAGAGAGCTCATGAAATAAAAATTTTGATGCTCGAAGGATTTTTTTTAAACCAACAAATATTTAAGGACATATCAAAACACAAGTTTATATTTTATATTTATAGATCTTTTGATGCATTTTGATTTTTTATCCGTGCAGGTGCATTGTGATGCAACCATCGCGTTCCCTCTCCTCGTTGCTGAAACATTTGCTGCACAGAAACAGAGAGCTTCTGAAACAATCCCTTCTTGATTATGATTATTATTTTTCTCTATTCAGTATAATTATTATGTAGCAGTTTTTTAGTGAGAGCTAGTTTAGGGTGCTTCATTGTGTTGTTATGCTTAAAATGCGAATGTGATTATGAAATTAATGTTTTATTACATTAGTGACTAGTCGAGAGTTTTTCATTTTGTACTAGTAATTGAACTCGTGCGATTCACAATTATGGTTGAACAATTGTTTTAATAGTGATTAATAAAGATTTTGAAAACTCATTAATAATGAAATTTAAGTTAATTTATATTTAATACACAATTTATAAATAAATAAATCTCTAAAGTATTGAAAATTTCGAAACATGCTGAAAATTAAGTGATAGAATCTAACAGCTTTGAATTCTTATAAAATATGTAGTTTTAAAATAACCAAAATTTAAAATGACTATAGATTTCAAAACATCTCTCTAAAAATCACATTTTTTTTTCCCAATTGTTCATCATCGCTGCACATCCAAAATCTTCAAACCATTGCAATTGGTGACAGTCGAAACTACTAATTTTTTGGTTGAGTTCTATATGGAAAAGAAAACATATCAACTTTAATAAAAAATTTATTAAAATATTTTATACCATAATTTATTACACTTATCATTAGGGCATTAATTTTTACATATATCATATATTTACACAAGTAGCTCTAAAGTCGTATATTTTTTACATATATGTACACAAGTAGCTCTAAAGTTATATAAATAGTCCGTGCGCTTGTATGTAATTTTTTTGGTCTTTTATATTTTACCTTGTCCTACTAATGGTTTTTTTTTTATATTGAGTGATTCTTTATGAAAAAAGAAAAGTAGCAAATTAGTAAAACTTTTATTAAAATAATTTGATGTTAATTATAAGATTTATGTAATATATTTAAATAAAATATAGATACATATATATATATATTTATATAATTTACTTTTTTTTAGTTGGTATACTATGAAATTTATTCTTCGTGAAATTAGTTTTTTTTACATACATACTCTTTAGTAATATAAGTCACACCTTCAATATCCTCTGCTATAATATAAGTCACACCCTTCATTTTTATGAGTAATATCATTTATAGTAAAAAGCCACATCCTTTATAGTAAAAAGTCACATCCTTTATAGTAAAAAGTCACATTCTTTAGTAATATAACTCACACTCATTAACCAGTTTTACTGTGAAACTTGCCCCTATACTTTGCCTTTTTTTTGTCTAATTAAAAAAAAAAAATATATATATATATATATATATATAATTAACCAGTTATGATTCCATCTTCCGCTAAGATCCATTGGATAAATGATTCATTCCAAAAATTCAGGGGAATTATGGATATTTGGATCCATATTTTTTTTTTTTTATCGGAAAAGTTAGTTGTTAGTAGTTAATACATCAAGCACCTAAATACTCCACAAAATCATCAATCCGCCTTATAACTCTAATAACTTCAAATTCGATCCCAAAGGAAATCGAACCGAAAACGCAGTCTTTCAATGACTTCCCAATGAAACGGTTATATTTGGATCCATTTATATCTTTCTAAAATACCGTCATGGAAGTCCTATGGATGTCATTCACGAGTCACCGTTTAATGGATTGATAGTTGTTTTGGATCCATGTATATTTTTCTAAAATACCAATCATGGAAGTCCTTGGATGTCATTCACGAGTCACCGTTTAATGGATTGGCTCTGTATTGTTTTGGTACCAACCCAAACATTATCCATTTTTTTTTCAAGATCATCCATCAAATCCAAACATTAGAGAAAACTTCCATCCCATTATATATATTTCTCTTTTTCGATCCTTTGATTTCCACTTCTTCAAAAAATGTGTAATGTAAAAACTACTTACTCCTTTCGGTCCACTGCGTTTTCTGGGTCCATAACCACCTGAGATACAAAGTTGAGTCGATCTTCATTCCATTCCTAACCTGGTTTCTATTTTACATTATTCACCTTATATCTACGAAGACGAAATCTTTAATTAATTTGCTTATGTATGTATTAATTGATGCACAAACAAAATAAATAAATCATTCCATAACTTTTGTAATGCAATTATGACCTTAAATAATGCACATTTAAATAGGAGTGATTTTTAATATTTTGGTTATCTTTTACTCCATATACTATCTCTTTTTTTTTTTTTTTTTTAACAATTTGATAAAAAAAATTATTGAGTGCCACTAAACACACCCCAATATCCTCTAAACACACCCCATAATTTTTAAAACAAAAATAGATATTTAGAAAATGACTAAGTTACCCTATATAAATATGGGATATTATTTTATCTTTCTTTTAAGTTTTATTTATTTTGATTTTAGTCCTCTAAATTTTTTTCACTTTGAAATTGATTCTTTACTTTTATAAGTCTAGTTTTTGAAAATTATTATACGTGAAAAAATAATTAAAAAAATTTTGAAAAAAATATATAAAAATAATAAAGCAGTAATTATATCTTTAAAATGAACTAAATTAAAAAAAAATCAAATAAGCAAAAATTGAAAAAAAATCTGAAAAAAAATTAAATTAAATTTTATAAAATATTATTAAATCTTCAAAATAAGTAAATTAAGAAAAAATAAAAAACCAATTAAAACTAAATAATATATTTAAAAATTAAATAAATCTTTAAAAATAATTTAATTAAAATGGGTTTTTCAGATTTTATTTAGTTTTACTGATTTTTTTTATCTTAATTATTTTTTAGATTTATTTTTTTATATTTTATAGATTTCATTTAATTTTTTTTCAGTTTTTTTAATTTAAATATTTTTTAAGAATTTAGTTTACTTTTTAATATTTTTATTTTGTATTTAGCTTTTTTATAATTTTGAAGATTTTTTTTCTAATTTTTTTTTTTTTGAATTTATTTATGTTTGAATTAATTTAGTTGACTTTTTTGTAATATATTTTTGATTTTATATAAAATTTTATGTTTTCATAAAAAATTAATGAATACAAAATAATCAAATGATTTTTTAGGAGAAAAATGTTCATGAGAAAAAAAAAGGTAGGAAAGTGTTATTTTTATATTTTAATAGAAGAATGATATAATAGGAAAAACAAATGGGGTGTGTTTAGTAATGCATGTTAATTTTTAAATTTTATTAGAGTGTGCTTAACAAATGAGATGTGTTTAAATGATTTTGGGGTGTGTTTAGTGGCACTCAAAATTATTTTATCGACTACTTATTGGCTTATTGCTTACAAGTGGGTGTGTATGTTATTGAAAAAGTTAAAAGATTGTGATTAAATTATAAATTTTAAAAATCCCAAATAAATTAGTTATTATTTGACTCTGATCACGACCTTCTTGCTTGCTTTTTCAATAACATACATTATCTCACATCTCAACATTAAGTATCAGAAAAATAATGTTGCCATCAAATTGCCAAATAAAAAAAAGATGGTGATAGTTTAATAAAAGCCCACTCATTAAATTGTATACAAAACGTAATAATCGTATTCAAAATTATTAATTTCTTGTTAAAATTTTAGGGGAAAAAGCTCAAAAGATACAAAGTGAGAGAGAAGCGAAAAGTTTCAAAAATTCTGAATGTAATTTTTTGTGACTCTCAAGACAAAGTGTAATTTTTTTTTTTCAAATAAAGACAATTTTTTTTTTAGACGTAGAAATTTAAAATTGCGTTTATCTTTTAAATCGGCTTTATTTTTTTCTCGCCGAGTCATTAATTCAAAATTTTATATACACCAATTGCATTAATGTGTATCTTTAAAAGGTATATTAGTTATTTCATCAAGAAAATATGAACTTGTTAGTATTAATCATTTTATCTAAAATTAATTGATTGGGAAGTATTAATTGTCCACTAATTGCACCATCCAATGCAACAACAAATACACCCAAATATTACTCTTAGTTCTTTCATTTGTGTGCTTGTCTAATATATATCAAGTATCAATCAATGCATATAGAAGCAAATAAATTAAAAGATATCGCCCTAACATGGTTCAAGGCATATAATATTAAACACAAATCAAATTCGCGAATAATGATTATAATCTCCTTAATTAATTAACGCCCCCATCCATACATACATAAGCAAAACAAATCAATTGCACTTTGCCTTACACCCACCTATAAAACCACGCAAATTGCATCACCACCCAAAACCCAAGCAAAAATAAAAATAAAAAATGGCCTCAAAATCATTTTTCCTCCCTATAATATTAGCCACTTTATTAGCCGTCCATCTCAAAGCCGATGCCCAATTGCCGTCGATCCACATCACCAACGCCGTCAAAGAAAACGGCTCTCCACCAATCAACATTCAAGTCAAAGCCAACAACTCGCTAAAGGGCTCGGCTAAGCTCAAGCCGAGCCAGAGCTACGAGATCAAAGTTGATATTAACAGCGTGTATTATGCGAGCGTGCAATTCGGCTTGAAATTCACGGCGTTTCGCGCGTACGAGCCGGCTCGGGGTAAAGGTCGAGTGGCTATATATTGGAAGGCTGATAACGATGGATTCGCCTTTAGTTATGACAACGTTAGTTGGAAAAAGACGGCTCCTTGGGAATCAGGATGATGACATAATTTCTATTGTACCTTTCATAAAAACTACACACTAGCATAAATAAATATATACTCATGTTAAAATATTAAAACGTTATACTCAAATTATATTTTGTCTCATCGTGAGATCATCTCATTCAATAAGTGTGTCTCTTTTACGTTTTGCTATTAATTCATGAGGTCATTCCCTAACCACAGTCCGATTTTTATTTTATTTTAAAATCCAAATAATAAATTCACCATTTATTTGATTTTTATCACAACTTTTTTCATTTTTCCAATGACAAACACTACCACAGCGTGTATAAAAACATTCGGATCAAAATTGCTATAAAAACAAAAGGAGGTGGTATATAACATTACTAATTTTTCATTCTGACTATTCAAAATGTATAAAGATAATAGGTCATAATTATATTTAACGTTAGTTACTTTTTTTGTTTGAGACTCATGTTATGTGTGAGTATCAATTAAAATACATATAGAAGCAAATCAAATTCAAAGATTTCGTCTTCTCCAATTTAGGGTGGATAATATAAATTAGAAACCAGATTCATGAATCATGCATATTATTATCTCCATAATCACACACAAATTTAACCACAAAGGCACAAGTATATCACAAAAACCAAGAAAAAAAAACATGGCCTCAAAATCATTGTTTGTTCATATGATGTTAGCCACTTTATTAGCCGTCCATCTCAAAGCCGAAGCCTCGTTTCCGGTGATCCACGTCGTTAACACCGTTAAAGAAAACAATTCTCCACCTATCAACATTCGAGTCAAAGCCGATGGCTCTATAAAGGGCTCGGCTCAGCTGAAGCCGAGCCAGAGTTGTGAGATCAACGTAGACGAAAAGGATGTGTATTATGCAAGTGCGCTATTCGGCTTGAAATTCACGGCTTTTCATGCTTACGAGCCGGCTCGAGATAACGGCCGAGCAGCTATATATTGGATGGCTGATAACGGGGGATTTTCTATAAGCTATTAATTGGAACAACATAGCTCCCTGGGAATCAGAATGATGTAATTTCTATTGCACTTTTTTTTTTTTTTTTTTTTAAATGATATTTACAGTTTCCTAATATTTATACAGTTTGTTCAAAAGAAAAAATATTATACATCAGCTTTTTTAGTTTTTTAGTACTTGTCAATTAAAAACAAATACTTCATCCGTCTCTCTTTTATTTGAACATTTTGTTAAAAAAGTTCCTGTCAAACTAATTAACTTTACCCTTTTATCTATACCACTCGAACATCTCAATATTACACTCAATGTCATTGTTTTTCACACTAAAATCAATTTTATATCATTTAATTTACATAAACGTCAATATTTTACCATTTAATCGGATCAAACCAACCATTGTTGTTTGATGTTACAGGCAATGTGTGAGTGTATATATATTTTGTATTACAGTGTTCTAATACACTACAAAAAATACTGGTTTTAACGATGGAAAATTTGAGATGGAACGATTCCCGTCACAAATTGCGATGACATTGCGACGATTTTAGTCAACTGGTCAAAACCAACAAAATTTGCGGCGGTTTTTGAAACCGCCGTTATTATCGACGATTTTTCAGTCAGAGTTTAAATGATGTTGTTTTGTCATCATTTTCGACGTAAAAAACTGTTGTAAATTTACTGGGTCAAATTTTCAAATTTGCGACGGTTTTTGACTCGGATTTCGCACGTAGGGCACAGTAAATGCGACCGCGAAAATTGCAACGGTTTTTCCATCATAAATTTTTGAATTCGAGGTTGCGGCAGTTTTTGTGTATTTTATTTTACCAATTCGACGGTAAATTTTCCAATTTTGACCCATATATTTTATTTACCCGTTTGTGTGTGTATATATATATATATATATTTATTTATGAGTGTATACATACATTTATATATATATGTTCGTTTGTGTGTGTATATATATATATGTTCAAAGAATTTTGTGTATACATATATATGTTTGTTTGTGTATATGTATATGTATCTTAGATTTTTTTAGTTTATTTGAGCATGTTATGTTGATTATCTATTTTGTGTATATATATAATTCGATTATTAAGATATGTAATTAGATTATTAGATTGAAAGTTAATTAATTGAGGTGTTGACCATGTTAGAATTATTAAATTCATTGAGACTTTTTGAGCAGGTTAGGCGTTGATAATATTATAATTGCTAGATTGTTGGTTGGTTAGGAGATGAGCTTGTCCCGATTTAGTCGAGACTCTGGCGAAACTTAAAAAAAAATCAATTTATATTTATATAAAAATTATGAATTTAGTTAATTTATTGTATAATAATTTTAATATGTAATACAGATGAGTGAAGAAGGTGGAGATGATGTCCCCCGACCTACCCCGGAGGATCCCAGTCGTAGGGTGAAGAGGGTACTTAGACCTCCTGTGTCCTATCCTTCACTTCATTCTTTCATTACCCCCTCCTCACAGTCTCCCAGTTCTACAGCGAGTACCTCGACATATCACCCAGTGCACACCGACGGATGTCTCGCCATGGATATCATTGAGGGGATGTAAGTAGATATTTTTTTTAATCTAATTATAAATTAGATTATTTATTTCTACATTATTATTAATTATTGAATTTACAGTATCATACCCGGTCGCGACTGTGAAAGTCACTGCGATCATCTTTGATGGGGGCATAACGGTTGGTGCTTTTACTTGGAAACAAGTGTCCCGAGATACTCGCAAAGTCTATTACGATGAGTTCATGATATGTAAAATAACAAATCATATTTTATTTTGATATATTAAGTATATATAGTTATATTGATTTTTATTAAATAATTTGTATGCAGAAACTGTATGTTGTTGATAACAATGTAATGTACAAGGCATTCTGTACGATTGTCAGGTCCGACAAAAAGGTTGGGGAGGCGGATGATGACCAGGAGGAAGATTATTTAGTTGATGATGATAAGTTTTTTTATGTTGATCTTGTTTTATTTTGAACTTTTAGTTTTTTTATGGTACTTAATAGATTAATTTTAATTGAACAATTGTTGTATTATAATTACAAATTGATTAGTAGTATTGTTAGATTAATTAAAATTTCTTTAAGTTTGATTATTAAAATTTTTTAATAATTAAATGAAAAGCTACAATTATAATTTTAATTAAATAAAAAATAAATATTATATAATTAGAAGTAATGAAAATTGGTTGAAAGTAAGAATTTAATTTTATTTATATACAATTCAATTTAATAACATATTTCATTAATATTATAAAATAGACGAATGAAAGTAAGTGTTCAAGCGCGGTCAAGTTCCTGCCCAAATTCTTTAAAAAATTTATTGATATGATGATATGATTTTGAAACAGAAGGAACTTCTACATCATGGTTGGATGTATTCAACTCCTGGAATGACCAAAGGATGTGTCAATGTTACGTTCTTCAATGAAGTTAATAACTTTCTTAATTTTGCAACTAGTTGACCTTTATGTATAAGTGAAGGTCTTATTAGGTGTCCGTGTAATTTGAGGCAATGTCAAAATAGAATATTCAGAAGCATTGATGAAGTTTAATTGTATATTATTAGGAAGGATTTTGTTGCTCATTATTACAATTAGACAAAACATGGTGAAGAACGATGGAATATTGATTATAATGATATTGATCAGTATTATAATTCAAGTGTTGGTGGTGACAAGTCTTATGATCCTGTAATCGAGAGTGACACATGTCAATTGGTAGTAGTTCTTATAATCCTGAAATCGATATGGATGCACCTAATATGTATCACACGATGATTACGGAAGCTAGTTCTGGTATTGTTTCTCCTACGTTTCAGGGGGAACTAAACGATTATTCATCAAAGTTTTACGAAATGCTGAAAGCAGATGATCAGGAAAAGAAATATCCTGGATATGATTCGTTTGTATTTGTTGTTCAAATATTTCAAGTACACTATTGCACAATACCCTGGTGGGCGGTCAAATAATGATTGGATGGTTGTTTGCAAAGTAAAAGCAAGATCATTGGTGAAAATTCCTAAAACTAATAAAAATAATGTGGAAGAAGAAATTATGTTCCAAACGCAAGGAACAGAGACTCAAACTGAGGTGTATTCAGGAAATTTTAGTCTTTTTGTAGACTTAACATCTGCAAATTCAGATATAATAGAAATTGAGAGCGAAGATGTGGATGATGAAAATGATGAGGATGAAGATGATGATGAAGATGAAGAAGTATGATGAGGCTCAAATGTAAAAAAATTTAATACTACCTATGTCCCGAATTGGATGTCACCTTTACTCTTTGCATGCGTTTTTGCGAGCGAGACTCATACCCCTACTTAAAAGTCACTTTATCATTTCAATTACTAATACAAAACTCGCTCGTAAAAATGCGTATAAAAAATAAAGGCGACTTCCAATTCGGGACGGAGAGAGTAACATCTTTGTCCAAACAATATGGCCTATTGCAAATTTATTTCGAACAAGTACTAAGACGTGCGACCAAACAATCTCTTTTGCAAAATCACTCCCTCAAAATCAAATTTCAAACCACAACCCCTAAATCCAATTTGTGAATACACTAAACATCTAAGTCAATTACAATGCAACAAACTTTAAAAAACTTCAATAAAATCCAATAAAAATAAATCTTAATCCTAACCCAAACTAATTAATTCTAACAAAAAGGAGGCAATGGTTGCTTAAACTACTCAAAAAGCATTGGTTCCATTTTCCTCTACTTTTGCTAAATATTTCTTCCTTCTCATCTCCGCAACCTTTCTATGTGAATTCGAGTGCAATAGACTAGAGAAGGTCGGGCTATTCACGGGCCGATACTCCGGGACTAGTCGGCCCGACTTATACCGCACACCACAAGCATTGCAAAGCGTTTTTGGGCCCATCGGGCCAGCCCGCCATTGCGGTGTCTCATCAGCTTGGCAATGCAAACACCTCCTCCCCAAACCGGTATGATTGCTTGTTGACCTAGTTAATGTTGGCATCCATGCTCGTTGACTAGACAATTGGCCGAAACCCATTTTTCGTTTTCTTCTCAAATTCTTGCTCCGAGGGCGCACTGGAAAGCTCTCGAGAAATCTAAGAAAGCCAGCAACGGTGGTGGCGGTGCTGTCACGGTTGCTGGTGGTGTTGTCCTCAAGCACGGAGACGGGGCTGTGGCGGTTCTCGATTAGTTCCAAATTCTCCAACAAAATGTCATAACACGTATCGACTGATGGGAATGCATCCTTATTTGATATCCATTCCAATTCCTCCTCGTACTCCTGAAACATGAAGATATGTTCAGTAACGACAAAGTGAGATAGTCCAAATTGTTAAAGTACCACTATCTATTGCCAAAAGGTCATGGATTCGAGTTAAAAAGTAAAAACAACGATGGTCTAGTTCCTGAGTTGACTCGGTTCCGGATTACAATTTACTAAAGTACGATGTCCAAATTAGCTATGGTCTTCCCGACTAAGGGCGTGTTTTGAAACACTTAAAACAGCTTCCAGAAGCACTTATTTTCAAAGTTCCCTCTCACAGCTTTTGAAAATAAGTGCTTCTGGAAGCTGTTTTAAGTGTTTCAAAACACACCCTAAATTGAGTACAAAATCGTGCTACTTTTGCACATAGTATCATTCCCAAGCGAGTCAACTCAGTTCAAGCATCCAACAAAAGTGACAACCCACGTTTTGGAATGAAATCATTTATGCATGACTCAAGTGTATAATAAACAAAAGATGAAATAGACTCAAATGCAATCAACATGGGCTCCACTACAGCAAACATTGTTATTCCTAGTTCTTATAATTGAGTTCTTAAAATAATGTGGAATTATTGCTTATTAGGATGTTCTCTAGTGCAAATGTGCCATCAAAGGCATAATAAAGTCAATAAATCTCATAGGGTAGGACCCACATAGTGTGGACAATTATAACAAATAATATAAAGAATAATTCACAAGGAAAAATTATGTCTTTTTTTACTATAAAAAATATTATTGCTCCTTAATTTGATTTGAATTAGGCATTATCGCTTTTTGAATTGATTTAGGCATTATCCCCACATAGATAATGACTTTATCATTAATATTTACTGCTTAATCATGATGTTAGCAACAATACTCCGTCTATAAAAATGGGCAATGCAACCAACCATGTTCCACCTATTCTGCATTGTTCAGTTAATGTGTATATTTAAAATATGTAATTAATTTAATTAAAACATACAACTTATTTAGTAAAAATAAATGGGAAAAAAATTTTCATTACAAACTCACTAAAAAAATTACAATTAGTTAGTTCAATTTTTCTACACTTTATATCTGATTGTTATTTGTACTCAAATCTTGTATCTAGTTATAATTTTTTCAAAATAAATTATATTTTTCAATAAATATAAGATGTATATTTTAATAAAACAAATTGCATATTCAAAAAATACAGCACAATGCACTTAGTGCATACAGCTATCTATAATTAGTCCAACAGGGGCACATCCGTCCTTTCAATAAAACAATAGTCCATCTATAACTAATGACAGGGGCAAAATCGTCCATGAAAAAAAACTCCGGTTTAGTAAATTGCTAACTTCAAAAATTTATTAGAAGAAAAAAACAAGACAGGCCGGAATCTTGAATTCGAACCGTAAAAAACACCAGACCAATCGACTCGTCCGAGTCAACTCAAAACCCAAAAAAAGAGTCTAGTTGCGTTTTTTTCAAGCTGTACGGAAAACAGGAAAACAAAAATAAAACTTACAGGGGACAAACCGCTTCTCTCCCGCCGCCGCCGCCGTCGAAGAAGCTGAACCATTTTTTAAACTCGTTTTTGGGGCTTCCTCTTCTTCAGCATCATCGTCAAAAGTGAAATCTAAAAGTTCCGCCGTGTTCAAAATCTCCATGGATTTTTGGGGAGAAAGAATGAAAGGGGGAAAGTCGTCTTTATTTCCTGTTTTCACTTTTGAAAATAGGAGAGTATTAAATTGTCGAAATGTATTAAATTGGAGAAAGAGGCACAAATTTCTGCTTTTTTATTAATTTTTGCTTTTTAATGGACGTGATTTTTTTTGGGTTTTAGGTGTGAACAATTTAAGAGATACAGAGGCTTTTTAAAATCTGGATTTGAAATTTGGAAAATTCTCATTAATAGGGATAGGTGTATATTTGTTTTGGGGGTTGAAGATTTAAATTTATGTTAAATTTATGCTTAAAAGTGGATTAATGATACTATTGAGTCACTATGATATGTTGATCCAGTAATATTATTGAGTCACTCTTATTTTGGTTCCACGTAATATCAAAAGTATAGGTTCAAAAAGAATTTGGTAAGTCTAAATGGTCTCATAAATATTCTGATCCCGTATTAATCGATGTTTAGGCCAGATATCGAATTATTAAAAAAGAGCCCGCGTATTACGCGAAATTTCTGTGAAAAACAAATTCCCAATAAAATGCATATATATCTATATGTTAATCATATAAACTAAAATAATTTTATATAATATGGTTAAAATATAATATGTATAAATAAAATTATATAATATGGGTTGCGGATTTTAACGAAAGAAAGTTTAATAAATAATATAAAATTAAGAAATAAATAGTAAATTGAGTAGGAAGATTTGTAGTGAGCCAAAAAAAAAAAAAAAAATTTTTTTTTAAAGAAGCCAAAGAGATAATAAAAAATTTAAAATTAGGACAGAAGTTGCGTTTTAATGATATGAAGTTTATTAAATAATATAAAATCAAGAGAAAATTAAAAAATTGAACCGAAGGATTTCTTAGTGAGCAAAGGAGATTATTTGAAATTTAAATAAAAGTAATTTAGAAAATATTGATGAGAAGTTGTGTTTTTAATGATAGGAAGTTTATTAAATATTTTAAAATAAAGAGAAAATTAGAAAAAATTAAATAAGAGGATTTGTAATGGACCAAGTAGGATGACCAAGATTAAGAAATTGATGTAATGGGAGATTTTTAATAGAAGTAGTTTAGAAAAACTTAGGAGGGAAAAGCGGTTTTAACAAAAGGAAGTTTAATAAATAATGTAAAATTAAGAGAATAATAGAAAATTGAATGAGAGGATTTGTAGTGAACCAAAGAGATAATTTGAAAAATTAGGAAAAGAATAGCGGTGTTAACGATAATAAGTTTAATACATGATGTAAAATTAAGAGAAAAATAGAAAATTAAATAGGAGAATTTGTAGTGAACCAAACAGATAATTTTTTTTTTAAGCAAAAAAGATAATTTGAAATAGAAATAGTTTAGAAAAATTATGAGAGAAGTTGCGGTTTTATTGATAGAAAGTTTAATAAATAATGCAAAATCAAAGCAAATTAGAAAATTGAATAGGAGGATTTACACTGAGTAAAATAGAGAATTTTACATTTGAAATAGAAGTAGTTTAGAAAATTAGGAGATAAATTACGGTTTTAATGATAGAACATTATTAATTAATGTAAAGTTAAGTGAAAATTAGAAAATTAAAAAGGAGGATTTATAATGAGCAACATAGAATGACCAAGATTGAGAAATAAATGTAATGGAAGATTTGAAATAGAAGTAGTTCATAAAAATTAGGAGCGGAGTTGCGGTTTTAACAATAGGAAGTTTAATAAATAATAATTTAAAATTAAAAGAAAAAAAGAAAACTGAATTGGAGGAGTGAGTCAAAGAGATGATTTAATTTTTTTAAAAAAGCCAAGAAATTTAGAAAAATTAGGAGAGAAGTTGCGGTTTCAATGATAGGAAGTTCAATAGGTAATGTAAAATTATGAGAAAAATTAAAAATTAAATATAAGGATTTATAGTGAGTCAAAGGAATTAAAAAAAAAATCTAAAAGAAGCCAAAGAGATAATTTAAATAAAAGTAATTTAGAATAATTAGGAAAGAGTTGCGGTTTTAACAGTAGAAAGTTTAATAACTAAAGTAAAATTAAGAGGAAAATAGAAAATTGAATAAGAGGATTTGTAATGAGCCAAAGGGATTAAAAAAAAAATATTAAGAAGCCAAAAAGATAATGTGAAATTTGAAATAAAAGTAGTTTAGAAAAATTAGGAGGGAAGTTGCGGTATTAATGATATAGTAAGTTTAATAAATAATGTTAATTTAAGAGAAAATTAGAAAATCGAATTGGAGGAGCAAAAGAGATAATTTGAAATTTGAAGCAAAAGCTAGTTTAGAAAAATTTGCAGAAAAATTGCAGTTTTAATGATAGCAAGTTTAATAAATATTTGTAAAATTAAGAAAAATTAGAAAATTGAATCGGAGGATTTATAGTGAGCCACGTAAGATGACAAAGTTAGAGGGGAGATGTAAGGGGAGATTTGAAATATAAGTAGTTTAGAAAAACTAGGAGAGGAGTTGCGGTTTTAACCATAGGAAGTTTAATAAATAATTTAAAATTTAAAGAAAAATATAAAATTGAATAGAAGGATTTGTAATGAGCAAAAGAAATAATTTGAAATAGAAATAGTTTACAAAAATTAGGAGATAAGTTGCGGTCTTAATGATAAAAAGTTTATTAAATAATGTAAACAAAAGAGAGAAATAGAAAATCGAATTGGAGGATTTTTAGTGAGCAAAAAAAATAAATTTAAAATTTGAAATAGAATTAGTTTAAAAATTTTTGGAGAAAAGACATGAAGATTAACTTATAATGTAAACTTAAAAGAGAATTAGAAAATTGAATAGGAGGATTTATAGTAAGACACGTAGGATGACAAAGTTTGAAAAATAGATGTAGGGGAAAAATTTAAACAGAAGTAGTTTAGAAAAATTAGGAGAGGAGTTGTGAATTAAAGGATATAAAGTTTTATAAATAATGTAAAATTGAATGAATAGACCATTGAAAATAAAAAGGATTTAAAGTGAGCCAAAGAGATAATTTTTTTTAAAAGAAGCCAAAGGGATAATTTGAAATAAAAGTAGCCTAGAAAGTTTAATAAATAATGTAAAATTAAGAGGAAAATAGAAAAATGAATAGGAGGAGTTGTAGTGAACCAAAGAGATAATTTTTTTTTTTTTATTTAAAGAAGCCAAAGAGATAATTTGAAATAAAAGTAGTTTAGGAAAATTAGGGGAGAGGTTGCGATTTTAATGATAAGAAGTTTAATAAATATCGTAAAATTAGGAGAAAATTAGAAAATTGAATTGGTAAAATTTTAGTGAGCAAAAGAGATAATTTTAAATTTGAAATAGAAGTAGTTTAGAAAAATTTGTAGAAAAGTTGCAATTTTAATGATAAGAAGTTTAATAAATAATGTAAAATTAAGAGAAAATTAGAAATTTGAATCGGAGGATTTGTAGTGAGCCACGTAGGATGACAAAGTTAGATGGGAGATGTAAGAGGAGATTTGAAATATAAGTAGTTTAGAAAAATTAGGAGGGGAGTTGCGGTTTTAACGAAAGAAAGTTAATAAATAATGTAAAATTAAGAGAAAAATAGAAAATTGAATAAGAAAAAATTGTAGTGAGTCAAAGAGATAAAAAAGCTTTTTAAAAAGAAGCCAATGAGATAATTTGGAATTTAAATAGAAGTAGTTTAGAAAAATTAGGAGAGATGTTGCGGTTTTAATGATATGAAATTTAATAAATAATATAAAATTAAGAGAAAATTAGAAAATCGAATTGGAGGATTTTTAGTGAGCAAAAAAGATAAATTTAAAATTTGAAATAGAATTAGTTTAGAAAATTTTGGAGAAAAGATGTAGTTTTAATGATAGGAAGATTAACTTATAATGTAAACTTAAGAGAGAATTAGAAAATTGAATAAGAGGATTTATAGTAAAACACGTAGGATGACAAAGTTTGATAAATAGATGTAAGTGGAAATTTTAAATAGAAGTAGTTTAGAAAAATTAGGAGAGGAGTTGCGATTTGAACGATAGAAAATTTTATAAATAATGTAAAATTAAGTGAATAGAAAATTGAATATGAGGATTTGTAGTGAGTCAAAGAGATAATTTTTTTTTTTAAAGAAGTCAAAGGAATAATTTGAAATAAAAGTAGCCTAGAAAAACAAGGATAGGAGTTGCGGTTTCAACGATAGGAAGTTTAATAAATAATGTAAAATTAAGAGGAAAATAGAAAATTGAATAGGAGGAGTTGTAGTGAGCCAAAGAGATAATTTAAAATTTGAAATAGAAGTAGTTTAGAAAAAAATGTAGAAAAGTTGCAATTTTAATGATAAGAGAAGTTTAATAAATAATGTAAAATTAAGAGAAAATTAGAAATTTGAATAGGAGGAATTTGTAGTGAGCCACGTAGGATGACAAAGTTAGATGGAAGATGTAAGAGGAGATTTTATATATAAGTAGTTTAGAAAAATTAGGAGAGGAGTTGCGGTTTTAACGAAAGGAAGTTTATAAATAATGTAAAATTGAGTGAAAATAGAAAATTAAATAAGAGGATTTGTAGTGAGTCAAAGAGATAAAAAAAAATTAAAAAAGAAGCCAATGAGATAATTTGAAATAGAAGTAGTGTAGAAAAATTAGGAGAGATGTTGCGGTTTTAATGATATGAAATTTAATAAATAATATAAAATTAAGAGAAAATTTAGAAAATTGAATTGGAGGATTTTTAGTGAGCAAAAAAGAAAAAATTAAAATTTGAAATAGAATTAGTTTAGAAAAAATTGGAGAATAGTTGATGTTTTAATGATAGGAAGATTAACTAATAATGTAAAATTAAGAGAAAAGTTCAATTGAAAGAGTGGAGGTAGCATTTCTGTTTTATGCTATAGAAAAGTTTATACATACCTGAAATAACGTGACTTGAGCTGATAGAGTAGCTGCTTCAGTCTGTAAACTTTGAATTGTCCTCTCCAGTTCACTCGTATAACGTGTTTAATTCTTTTCTACTTGCAAGTATCCTACAGACAAGTATTGACCAAGCATATAGCATGCTTCAATCCTCAGTTACTGCAAGGAAATAAGTTATACAAACTTTTTTGGGCTTTTAGTGCCCCTCTTGCTATCAAGTTTGTTCATGAAAACAAACTTTTACTTCCACGTTTGATCCCACCATTAGTGACTGGCAGAATCAACTATTTGCGGGAGCAAAAGTGTGCTTTCATGAAAAACTTGATGGTGAGTGAAAGGAGGGAACCAAAATGGAAAAATGTAAACTTTAGGGACAAAAAATGATAGTATCCAAAATATGAAAGAAGGAAAGATTATAACCTTTTTGGCTGTTTCTGGCCACTGCATGTCCATGCCCTGAGTTCTGTCAATTTTTTGTGTGAAGTAATCATCTGAAGGGACACACATTTCCAGTCCCTAAAGCATTTACAAGGTAATATAATCATCCGAGTGGACATTAATGTATAGATTATAAACAAAATATTATAATCATGTCAAGAAATCATTGTCAATATTTCATCAGAGGATTAAACAATTTAGCATGTTGACCTTGAGATAGTTTCTGTCCTAAACATCATTTCAGAATTCAAGTTTTCCTTTATTAACTAAGATCTAATCGTATCATTCCAACTTTACATATTGTATTCTCGTGTGTGAATTACTGGTACCTCTTAGATTTCTTTATGTGGATACTTGTATGACTGAATAAGAAGAAATGAAAATTGAAATCTGTTCTCAAACTTTTAGGTAAAGGCACGTTTGCGAAAATTACAAGCCACATCCTACCCAGGTTAGATAATGATTACATTTTACTTTCTAAGCACTAGAGCCTTTCAAAACCAGGTTTAGATAGAGTAAATTTACCTAGAGAGGATTTTGCTTTCCTCTGTTTCTGCTTTATAATGGACACTACTATTTTACATAAACATTTCTGGAATCAGAAACTATAAGTTAAAAGAATTCCTGATAAAGAAAACTAAATTCTGAAAAGTCGAAAACAAAGTCCATCTAAAGGAAAAAGGGCACACTACCACAGAAGCAAAGTTCAACAAGCAAGATTATATTGTTAATTAGATCAATGTTTGATTACTGACCAGCTAGAGAATTTAAGATATCCATATTTACACGATATTGCAGAAAAACGTTACTGAGGTTTTTCTTTTCAAAGCAAACCTTCCTATATGCCAATTGTGACCAAACCAAATTCCATGTGTAAGTGAATTGAACAATTAAGACTTTCAAGACAAATATAAGTGCAATGTCACATCCATATTTTTTTCTTGTGCAGGCAAAGGAACCACCAAAGCAGGAGAGGGGAAAACAAACCTGTATTTTTCTTGACTTCTTCAAGCATGCTAATCCCACTTGTATCGATACTTCCAACAGCTGTTATGTGATCATATTCATGAGTGATTGCTCACAACTAAATGAAGGACATAATACATGTAGTAGTAAAATACTCACCACTCATATCTAATATGATGTCTTCCAGGTTAGTTTTTCTGAATTCTTCAGTTTGTCCTCCTCATCATTTATCCATCTCGATATCCTGTTGCATAATTCGCTCAAATGAGTATTTTCGATTTGGACTTAACATATATGCATTGTTTATATACTCATGTATCTTTCTCTTAGGTAATTTGTGTTGGCAAAGTAGACTGGACCATTGATATTAAGGATGAGAATCCTGGGAGCAGAATTTGCCTTTGGGTATTGTTCGATGCTTCTGTAAGTCGTAGAATTAGAAATACTACCCATGATCGAAGTTCTTGGCCTTGCTACGAACAGAAATACACGTAGCCATGATATCACCACCTAATACATATACAGATAGACAGGTACACAGTGTAAATATAAACAGCAGATGAATATTATACTTGATATTCATATGCAAGGATTAACATCTAATCGTACTTAAGTGCAGCTTGTATTAGCTAATCCGGGAGGGGAGGTGATGAAGAAGTTAGATAAAACAAAGTGCATAGACATAATTGGGCGTGAATGGATTTACCTAACAGTTGGAGAAGCAGTAAATGCCTGCAACTTATGTTTCAGTCATGCAAGCCAAAAACTAAGGCAGATGAAAGTGAGGCAGCAGAGTTCAAGTTTGATGTTAAGGAAAATAGTTAACTATCTACAGATGAAGTTCCAAATGTTTCCTAAAATTGGCAACTTCTGGATCCCGCTTTCGATCTCTAAGTCGTCAGTTAACAAGTTAAAGATCGAAAAATAGTGTGATTGCCGATTAGGGGAAGTGTGGAAAAGCAACATATTCCTAAATAGTCAATAGAACTATGTTGTGGTTCATGTTCTACTTAAAGCATCTCAGATTGAATGTTTCCTAATTACAGTTGATTTGCAAAATTATTACTTAATACATACCGATGATACGGGGTTCCCATTACAACATATCTTTTTGCACCGCAAATCATACCAGCAGATGAAAGCATCCTATTTCACATATAAAAAAAATCAAGAAACAAGAAAGTGCTTTTTTCAAGCAGAAAACAGAGTTAACTCAAAAAGTCCTAAAAATACTCAAATTCAACAAAAATCAATCTTCATCAATACAAATACACACATAGACATTAAAAAAATAACAGCAGACGAAAACCAGAATATAAATCAGAATTATAAAAAAAAATATTAACAGCACAAATTCTAAGACTCAAATTTCATCAAAATTCACAATATACGATGCAAAATCTGAAAACCCCAAACATTAATTGATCAAAATTCCTAGAATTTGGTTCTCAGAAAAGCCCTAAATTGATTTTTGGCATGGTCAAGGAATGAAGATGGATGAATCAGCAGGGATGGAAACCCCCAATCGAAAAGCATCAAGACAAGCATACTTTACCTGCGCCTCGCTCAGCCGTTAATCCACTCCTCCTTCACCATTCCATCCCATCCCAAAATCAGAGACGCCAGCGTTGAACGAATTCGCCGGACGCCGCAAATCCTATTACACATTATAAAGAAAATCAAGAAACAAGAAAGTGATTCAATCGATTGTATGCTATGCTGGAAGTAAGAGAGCACCTTGCCGCCGTATCAGTTCAGTTGGCGTTGCGGGAATAAAATAAAACGGACCTCATATTTATAACGTTGTATTGTATGCGGAAAAAATACGCTTCTAACGGCACTAATATGGACTCTCGTTTTATGACCATTTTCTTTCTATATTGACTATAGCCTAATTAAGGGAAGTATCAAGATCTTTTGAATAAGTGCGCCACTGAGAGAGAGAGGCCACAGGAGCGAGTGAAATATGTTTATACATTATTACTATTTAGGGCTTTTAGTGTAATGGGCCACAGAGTTATATAAAATAAAATGTGTAATGGGCTCTTAATATTTTATTTTAACTAGATGGTGTAACTAATTATATTATAAACAATTTAACAAATTATATAACTTTTGTAACATTTACAATTATATAACTAATTATTTTAAAACTATTTATATATTTAATGTATTAAATTTATTTTTATAATTTTATATAAATTTTATTTTGTGTATATATTACATATAATATTCGAGTCACCCGATTTTTTTTCGACGGTTTAACCAGTTGAACCAATGACCCAGTGACTCAGTTCATTATCCGGTTCACTGTGCAGTCCGGGTTTAAAAACATTGTGTCCGGGTGCAGGGGTGATAAGATACGGGTACGGGTGTATAAATTTTTAAAATTTATAAGGTGCAATAATTTTTAAAATTAATATATGAAATATTTGTAGTTCACATAAAATTTAAACAAATTTTAGTAATTTAATATAATTAAGTAACAAAACTAACATCAGCTCAATTCATAAGTTATAATAAAAAAAATCAATTAAAAAACATGTGACACATCAAAAACGGAGCCGCCATAATTAGTTGAAGAATTCATTTGTCGTTGAAAGAATTAATTTATGTTTTATATTTAAAGTGATTAATGAGGAAAACCAAATCATGAAAATGCAAGTCTTTTTTTTTTAAGAAATAGTATTTGATCATGTTTGTGTCTAACTCGTATCTTATCCATATTTCTAAGTCAAACACTTACTTGAATAAGACAATTTTGAAAGTAAGTTTATATGCATGTAAGTATGTGTAATTTACTTAATATAATAAGAGAGGTCATTTAGAACAAGCTAGTCATGCATGCAATGTTAACATTAAAAGAGTTTGACACATTATCCTAGGGGTTTGAAAAAGGCTTGATTACTTGAACTAGCAATGTGCATATAATCATGAGATCAACATATAAACAACAGTTTAACCCTTCAAATGACCAACTAGTAGTGTGTAAAAGATTCAAGCACTTATCCTAAAAATTCATACATAATTCAAAATTATAATTTAAGACTAACTAATACTTAATCCACTACTTACATAAATTTTAAAACACACTAAGTAGATTCAACGAAGTCTCCTCAGTCAATCACTCGTCCGCCTTGTCGTCTATAGGACTTGAAAATATTAAAGTAGCATCGTGAGTCTTCTCTCGGAGGAGAAGGCCAGTGGAATAACATTTTAAATACAATTGCACGAAAAAGACTAATTAGTGCATTAGGATGAAATCGAGGGTGCTTCATATATTGGCCGTGGGCTTATATTTATAATATCAAATTTAGCGATGATTTTCAAAAATTTGTCGCTAAAAGCGGGACTCAATCCTTAATTGTGGTGCCCAACGGTCGAGATTCTTCATTTTCTGCGCGTTTAGCGATGGTTAATAACCATCGATAATTTCATCGCAAACTTAACCCGTTTTACCCGGTTCGCATGACATGTTGCTAACTTGACCCGGAATTGTTCGGGAACGTCTAGATTAAATTAAAACCGATTAGGAGAGAATTACCCAGAGTAATGGGGTGAATGTGTAATTTTCAAAAGATTTATATACATTTTATCCATATCCCTAGCTTCTTCGCATATCAAATACCGAGAAACAACAATGGAGGACAAAACCTCCGACCCAAAATCCCCAACGCCAGAGCCCGTTCCAGAAAGCCCGGAATATTGGGCCCGAAAAGCATGGGCCCACTTCGATTCCACGCGCCAAGCGTCTCCCCTCGTCCAGTGCATCACAAACTTCGTCTCCATGGATCTCGTCGCCAATGTCCTGCTCGCCGCCGGCGATGATCCACTCCGTTCAAGAAATCCCCGATTTCACGCCCAAAACCCACGCGCTTTACATTAACGTGGGGACACTCGTCCCCGACTGGCTACCGGCTATGAAGGCGGCGGCGCAGGTGGCGAATGACTGTAAGAAGCCGTGGGTGCTCGACCCCGCGGCCGCCGGATCTTCCGGTTTCCGGTTGCAGGCGTGTTTGGATTTGCTGAAATTGGGGCCTGCTGTTGTGAGGGGCAATGCGTCGGAGATTATCGCCCTTTTTCAATGGCTCCGTTGATGAAAATTCTAAGGTATGCATTTGTATATGACTTCCAAATATGATCTTAATTTGTGAATATTTATTAGAGTATTGTTAAGTCGAATTGCTTATTTTGGTAATGATTTTGGGATTTGGTTCTACACTGCTAAGGCCTCCACAATCTACAATGGTCCGAAAGGGTGTTTAAACATTGAATATATAAAAATAGGTGTTTAAAATTATTGTAGATGATCTTTAAATTGAAGAGAAAGTGTTACCCATCCAAATATAGATGAAGATAGAAAATGTTTTTTTGCAAAAAAGTAGATAGAAATGAGGTGAGACGAATGATTGATACCATTGTGAGTGTGTTTAAATAATTGAATATTTGAAACTTAGTGATGTAGAGATGATGTGGAGGAGAGATAGTGGATTGATGAATGGATGAATCAATTTTCATTCATTCATCCATTGTGGATCTTTGTATAATGTGGGTTAGGAGTAGGTCTCACTCAAACGTAGTTTTGAAACGTACAATTTGTTTTTCTAAAATGTTCAACTTGTTTATTTTCATGTTCAGTGTAAAACAAATTAACGTTTCAAAAAAATAAGTTGCATGTTTCAAAAATACACTTGAATTGCACAGTGTGTATGATGCATACAAGACTTTGACGTTTGGTTAGTTTATGAACTTATTTGATATAAGAAATAATTATAAAGAGAATACTTGGATATCTTTCAATTGATGGAGTTGGAATTGTCAAAATGCTCCCTATATCCATGAGATTTCTGTGTATAATTTGGAAATATTCATCAATTTCTAGAAGCTGAGCTATTATTATCTTACTATCTTATCTTGCCTCTGCAATCATCTATTTCAGCACAAAAATTGTGGAATCTTTATCAATAGATTCAATACTAACAATAAAAAACAGAGTTCAATGTGCACATTAACTTCTTAATTAACAAACCTCCATTGTTTCTCCTATATAAGCTCCTGTGGATCGATCTATTGACACTTTTTCTCAATTTGGTTTCTTGAATGTGTTCAAGGACGAACTCGGCTTGCCTGCAACATAATCTGTTTCAAAATGGTTCTCCCTCTATTCCAATATAATTGTCGTTTAAAAAAAAAAAGTTCCAAAATATATGTTGCTTTTGGTTTTTCGAGAGAAATTAAATAATTTTTCCAACTTAGTCATTTTCTTAATTTCTATAATATGGCTCATTTATTGCGATACAAGAATCTATTGAAACACCCCAAAGGGTGTATTAGTGATTTTTTATAAAAATAATTATCAGTATTAAATGACGTTCTTAGTCCATGTTAAACACCAAAAAACGATAGTTTATTTGGAAGAAATAGAGTAGTTCCAACTATTGACTTCTTGATTCTGATCGTTCACTGGTTATATAGACCATTGATGAGATGTTAGTTGAATTGATCATTCACTGCTTATCATATTCAAGATTAATTCAAGAACTTTTGATATGTTATTTTCTTTTTTCAATAGGATCCTCTTTTGCCCTCTTTCTTGCTCTACTCCTTTAAGGATAGTTTGATGTATAAATTATTTGAGGTCTACGCTTTTATGCATGGTATCACTTCTTTATAGGATATAATAATCAAATCAAGCCGTTCGCTTCTTCTTCGAAAAATCTACATTTAAGCTAGTTAATAAAGCTTGTCAACATAAAAAAACTCAAGCTCAATAATATTCGATCCGCTAACTCGTTTTTAAGCTCATGATGTAACTTGTATGAATTATAATGAATAGTTTGACTTTAGCTTATATTTTTCACACTTAAAAATTTATGATAAATGTAAAACTATGTAAATAAACTTATTTAATCAAATGAAATTATATAATTTAGTAGAAATATATGACTTTTGGAATACTCATTTAAGCTCTTTTAGGCTCGATTAAGCATGAAAAAACTCGTGAACCAACAATATCTTCGATAATTAAGCTCGAATTCGGCTTGATTACAAACAAACCAAGCTCAATTACTTTAAAGTTCAGCTCGCTTCGATTACATCTCTAGTAGAAGAAGTGTGTGTACGTATATACGTATGTGTATGCGTGTGTGTATCTTCACTTGTGTCTAGATGTCATCCTCCACTCCGTTTTGCAGGGTGCAGACAGCACGCACGAGTCAACAGACGCCATTAAAGCAGCGAAATCCTTGGCCCAAATCACGGGAAGCATAGTCGCCGTATCTGGGGCTATAGATATCATTACAGACGGCGAAAGAGTCGTTGGTGCCAAAAATGGGGTTGCTATGTTGCAAAAGATTACAACAACAGGATGTTCAGTCACAGCCCTCATTGCTGCTTTCGTAGCAGTCCATCCCTCGCAGCAATTCGAGGCCACAGCCACTGCATTGTCTGTATTTGGTATTGCCGGTGAAATAGCCGCGGGCCGGGCTCAGGGCCCGGGCTCGTTGCGGATCCACTTCATTGATGCACTTTACGGGCTGGATCGAGCCACTCTGCTTCAACACGTAAACGTTAGCAGTTTGTGATGTTTCTTTCGGTTCTTGATACGGCTTGTGTGATGTTAGGAGGGGGTTTATTGCAAAAATGGGCAGAAAGAAATTCCTCATTGCATTTTTGTAAAAAATGGTCTTTTTGTGTATATTTTAATTGCAAAATTGAGATGTCAAAAAAAAATTGCAAAACTGATCTCGCCAGAATTTTTTTGCTCTGTTGAGACTATTATTGGTCAAAAAATGGGGACATTTTTGCAATTAACCTTATTGGAAATTTGGGAGACGATGATAATCAAATCAAATCGATTTGAACGACGTGCATTTAATCTATACATTTACGTATTATTCTTTGCATTATGTATTGTATTTTATAATATGGGTATATTTGTGTAAGACGGTCGCATGATGAGACAGAGCATAATTTGGGCATTGACGTTTTAAGTAACACTTGGAAGGGGAGGGTGTTGATTTAGTTTAATTTGTACCACCACGTCTAATGTATGAGACCGTCTCATACGAGTTTTTTTGTCTTATAATATTCTCCGATAAAATGCAATGTAAAATGGCTAAGTTTTATATGCACCAGGTGTACCTTGCACTCTATAGCACTCTATAATGTATTTTGAAATCATGTTTTTTTATACTAAATTGTGTAACTATTAATATGGGAAACAAGTTTTACGATTCAGTATAAACAAGTTGCATATTTTAGTATATTGCACGATCTAAAATACATAATAAAGTGCACATGAGATCCATGTATTGGCCAATGGGTTGGGCCGAAGATTTTAAAGCATGTCTGTGGATGGGCCTAAATGAGCTAACCCACATGGGCTTTGGGCTCGGGCTCGGGCTCGATAAATATCTATATCCAACTCCCAAAGACTTCAAACAATTATCCAAGAGACAGTAAGAAAAAATGTGTTAACCCGACGCAATATGAATTAAGAACAATAAATTAAAAAATAAAACACATTATAATGTTTTTTTTGTGGGTAAAATACATTATAATGTTAAATGTTGAACGATATTACATTTCCAGTACAATTACAAAATGTCTAATTATATATATACAATCAAATTTTTTTCCCCGTATAAGAGCTTAAAATACCACCTTTACACTTCTTTTTTTATCAACCACAATAATAAATGCATCATTGAACATTTGAATGCTTAGTAGCCATTTGTAAATTCTATTAGTGCTCTAAAAGCACTTATTTTTTTAAAAAGTTGTGTCTAACAATTTTAGAAATAAGTGTTTCTGAAGTATTTTTAAGAGATCTAAAACAGACCTTTAATAGGTTTCACCAAATTATGCTTTTAGGGCTTTTCTATCGTTTGGGGAGGATGTTCGTCATTTCTTTGACTACATCATTGACTAAAACATACTTTTGTAACATATTGAGCCAATCCCATTAGCATGTTTAATTTATTCGATTGCTTTATCACTTGAATAGGTTTGTGTTAATTTATCTAATAGATTTTCAATTATTAAGGAACTATATACAAAAATATTTATTCTCCACCTCTCTAAAAATTCGAGCTTTTAGATGAGACGGAAAATTCTTTCACCAATGACTCAACGTGTTTATGAATTAAAAAAAAAATCAGTAATAATATTATTGATAGAGTAATAATATATTATTTTATTCCTTTAATTGCTTCAATGAAATTTTATAATGTATTAAATTAAGCATTCATTAGAAAGTCGATTCTGGATGATTTATCACTTTAAGTCTAATTGGTTTCTAATGTCTCTACAGGTCTTCAAATGAACAAAATTATATTTGGAAATGACCTGATTCTCGAAAAATAATGAGCAATGGAATTGATCGAGATTCAACAATCTTTGAAAAATAATATGACGTTATCGATAAAATAATCACAAAGGAGATGACCACATAAGGTAGCTCAAACTCAGGAAAAACTTTAAACTATACTATAATATCCCACATCGATAAAAAAACATTAGTGTAAAACGCGTTATAAGATCGACCGAATACATTAGATATCGCCGGGTTAGTAGCGATAGCCTGTAACCCAAGCGGGGGCATTAAGGGTACAGGATTGGTTTGTGCACCAAAAAAATCAAAAATGAAAAAAAACCAAAAATATTTCCACGTAGAAAAATTTAAAAAAAATTAAAAAATGGAAAACCCGCACCTATCAAGATGGTAACCTTTTGATATTTTTAAAAAAAAAAGTGATTTTGTGTAAAACCGTTTCACAAATATTATTTTGTGACACTGAACTTCATTTAATCAACATCTGACTCAATTAATAAAGAGAATCGGACTGACTGATAGAAAATTCTGTCCATAGCCAATGTTTTAAGTGAAACTGATGAATTGAAACTCTACTATTACGAAAAACATTTGTCCCTTTTCCATTTTAACATAATTTTAAATAAAAAGTGGTATATTTTTATGGGAAATTAATATTCTTTTTCATAGAGAGAACCATACTCATTGGCAGGAAATTCCGTCCACAGCCCAAAATTTAAAAGTGACACTAATATTTTAAATAAAACAATAATAATGTTTTCTATTAGAAAGACTTTTGCAGAAAATATTATCACTTTTGAGTTTAAAATTTTTATCTTGTTTGAATTATGTAAAAATATTAGTGTGGCTGCTGGGATTCGAGCCCAGGTTTCCACTGCCACAACGTGAAATTCTTACCACTAAACTATAGCCACTTTTATGCTTAAAAATGAATTGTCAGTTAATAACTTGTTAGGATTCATTTAATTAATATTTTATGACTCGTCCAATGTTTACGCCATTTAACACCAAATACCAAAACTTATTTGATATCCTCTCGTGGAATTATTTCCATGTGACAAAAAAAGAAGAATCAATAGAAAATTTATCACTTTGAAAGTAAAAATACATCGCGTATATTTCCCCATAAAACAGTGTTATATTGTTTTGAAATTTTATTTTTTACCTTTAAAATGGTAATTTTATTTGAGAATTGATTATAATTTTCATAGCGTAAAATACACTTGGTGAAATGAACACAAAAATGTGTAAAATGTTAGCCAAGAACCAGCTTGATTTTTGGATAATTTTGAAAATAAAATTAACAAACAAGTTAATGCGTAGTGATATCATTTGTTCCGGTCATGTTCCATGTGAATTTCATAATCTAAATTTTTAGCATGTGTACATGCATAAAATACAAATAAATATAAAATACAAACAAAATTGATATTTTTAGATTAAAGACTTATCTTACATGTAAATAACAAAATACGAATAATAGCATCATATATTTGATGTGTTCACCACATATTTAGAAAGTTGTTTGTACTTTGTAGTGTTTGAAAATATAGCCTTAATTTTTTATTGGACTCTATTGTCATTACTAGCCAAGAACCAGCATGATATTTTTTTTTATAAAAATAAAATTCTCTCATGGTTTAAAAATATTGCGTAAAATTCCCTTGAGTTTTGAAAGTTTCACTAAAGTTCAATGTGATTTATAAAATAGAGCTAGTATTTTTCCTTTTATAAATAATGAGTTAAAAGGTTTCATTTATTTTCTCTATTTCACCTTTTTTTTTAAATGTTGAAGTTTTGAGACTATATAATATAAAAAATTATGGGAAATAAATAAAATAGATAAAATCGTTTAACTTGTTTTTAAAAAGGAGAATTTGCTTTATTTAATAAGTCATATGTGAGATTCGTATAATTTCTAAATTCACAACATTCTCAAACCACGATGGAGTTTTGTGCAATTAACCCAGTTGAGATTTGAGAAAGTCATTAATTAAGTGCTCATTTGCAATCTATACTTAAAGAGTAGAAATACTTTTATTTAAAAAAGTTGGGTCACAACTATTTCTTAAAAAAGTACTTCTGTATTATTATTTTGAGATTGCAAACACCCCCTAAGTAGTATTAAATATATGTGTAACGTGTCATGATTACCATTTTATTTACTTATATGGGCATTTAATACATATACATTACAAAAACAAATACAGGGGCAAAAATAGGAGTATGACATTTAATTCTTTTAAATTAATGTAAAATTATATTATTTTGGGATGGAAATTCTTCATTAGAAAGATAAAAATATTTTTTTTTAATTATTTTAAAAAGTGATATTTTATTAACTCTAAAATGATAACTTTTTATTATAAATATTAATGCATGTTTTGTCTAGAGCTGGCAGTTTGAGTCCGACCTAATGGGCAAGCCCGGCCAAACCGAGGTTAATTATGGACCGGGCTAAAAAGATAGAAGCCCAAAAAAAGTCGGCCTGATGGGCTTGGGTCAATTTGGCTCAATGGGTCACGGGCTGTTCGGATGGCCCGACCAATTTTTTTATTTTTTATAACAATATTAATTAATTAATATTGATAATAAATACTAATGATGGATGACTTTAAAAGATGGTATTAATTTAATATATTTATAATGTTGATTTTTTTATTATATTTGTGTAATTGTAGGAATTTCATAGAAAAAATTACAGATGACTTCAAAAGATGGCAACTTGATATATGATGATTGTTGATATTGAGTACTTTGGGACATTAATGTCAAATGTTTTTATTTTAATTATGTTTGGACTTTGATGTTTGAACTTTGAATTGTTTTTAATTCCATTAGGACTTATTGAGTTATTGTTCTATGAAGTTTGTGATGAATTGATGTTGATGACGACCTTTAATTTTATTTGATAAATCATGTTAGGACTTATTATTATTTTTATTCTATTTGATATATTAGTAATTGTTTCTAATATTGTAAATGAAGTAATTAGAAAATAAAATTATGAACCCAGCTGACCCGTGGGCTAGTGAATCTATACTGGGCTGGCTTGGTGCCATTTCTGTAGGTCCAATTAAAAGATGGGCTGGCCCAACCCAGCCCATGAACAATAGTTGATGTAATGGTTTATATTATATTTTCTGAACGTATGCAACATTCAATTCATGCATATTCCTAATAATGATTTTGCACTCACCCAAAAATTCCAACAAAACAAAGTTATAAATAGTTATTCACAATACAAATAATACCCCTTTTAAGTAACTGTTGAGGGGGATCGAAGCTAATATTAATTTGACATATAATTAATATTACATTTAGTAATTACAAGCTGTATATATAATTATAATCTATAGTATACCCCACCCCCCATTTGCAGTACATGAAATTAAGTAGCCGTACGTATTATATTAGAGATCAAAATTCATGAAAGTAGTAGACTACTTAATTATCTACACTTCCTCTGTACCGTCTCCTCCTTCATGGTTCATTACTCTGCTTTGCTTTAACGTTGGGAATATCAGCTTCCACACTGTCCAATATTCACCATTTTTCATTACATATACAATTAATTGCATGAGGAAAATTTAGGAAAATTTACTCACTGTATATTGTTGCTGCAAACCACTCATTTACAATCTTAACCCATGTACTAGCCCAGCCTACGTCGATGCTCCACCTGTCGTTCTTACAAACTTGTTAGGATCGAAACGAGCGAGCAAAGAATTAATCGCGTAAAAAAATCAATGGACTTACTTTCTTGTGAGGCTTCCTAAGTTCCAACTGATGAATAGCATTGCAAAGTACATGGCCCCCAAAGAGAAGACGAGGTGAAAGAATCCGTAACCGTATGGAATATCATCCTCTACCGACTCAACTTCCTCTGTGCGGAGCTGCAACAACGCAGCACGTCGTTATGTCTTAATTTAGGAGATCATTAAAATATGCAAAGTCGGTTTTAACAAGTTTTAGGCCAGGCAAACAAGAAAAATAAGGGCTTTTAGAACAATAAACAATACAAAAAGTAAATCTACACATCATGTGCACACATAAAAAATAAAAAAACGGAAGTATAAAATAAGTCGTCTAAAATGATTATTTCAAATATTTAGGACTAATGCATTAATATATACCTATAGTTTTAAGTATAATTTGTGTTTTTTAACCATCTAAAACAAATTTAATTGTCAATTGCACAATTTTTTTATCGATATTTTCATAAGTAATGATTATATGTGTACATATTTTAGTTAATAGAATACGAACAATTAATGCGTGCATATTCCGTGCATGATTCTTCGGTACAAATTTCGTACACGATTTGTACGTGCTTTTACGCTCGACCGGAGCGTGCACAATTCATGTTTTTTAATAAACATGCACATAAGTAAATATGAAAACGATATTAATTAATAAATAGGTTTAAGTTATTTCAATAAAGACTTTATTTTATTAATAAAGCTTATGAAATTTTGTTTAATAATAAAAAATAAAAAATATATAACAAAAATTTAGAGGTCCAGTCCAGTGCCTATTTCGCCCCTCATTAGGCCACCATTATAAATATGTTACATCTAAATAAAGTGGATAATTAGACCGAAAATATTATAACAAGAGTCATTGCTCGTACCTGAAATGTTTGTGAGTCAATCCCTGTTGAAAAGGTTGCAATAACTATTGCGCATAGAGCCACAGCAAACCCCTAGAAACAACATCAAAAGGAGTTAAAGAAGATTAGTGAAGGTGAAATTTCCAACTTTAGGAATAAGGAGTAGTATGAAATCTTACAACAATAGTAGGCCAACCACTATGTCCACTTTCTTGCTTTTGAGAGCTGCATTTTTCACTAGAAGGCTCACTGCACTCAAATGTTAAAGAATTGAGATAATTAGTGATACATTCATAGATATATACATCAAGTTATATATGTAGGTGGTGAAAGTATCCAAAATTTTGATATATCACACTTATAATATCGAAAAATAGCAAAAAATTGGTTAAGGTGTTACGATAAAAAACATGTATACCGTTTCAAAGTACATACCAATAAACTACAAATTTCGGTATATAATTGTATATACCGTTGCAGTGTGAAATTTGTTACAGTACTGAAATTTGTAGATTATTTAGAGACATTAAATTTATTTACCTTCTGATAGCAGTCCAACAGATAAAAACAATGTAGGAGGCCATAATCCCCGAAGACAACAGACCTCTATTCACCTGTCTTAAGCAAGCCAAGAATTGCACAACAGATCCAATATACTTCATCAGCATATAATGATACTGTTTAATTTGTAAGGTATATTTACAACAGAGTCGTACCTTAGAATGCAACGATATGACCATCATCACGATCAGCAAAATACCGGTCCAAGTGATGAAGAATATGTTGAGAGAGCATGATGTTTTCGAGGCATAAAGCACGTACATCACCGCGATGCCACAAACGGATGCTATGTAAAATACGGTCGACATGAATAGCCCGATGGAACATGCTCTGCAACGGAAAGGGGTGCATTATTCATCAAGCTAATTGCTTCATTAATTCTTTTCAAAGAGTAGTTGTTTTAAGAATGGTACATGTTGTACCTTGATTTCTTTTTATCATTGGACATCCAGTAGTTATTCCACCAGGTGATGAACTCAATCACACTTATGAGCTGGAGAATTAAAAAGATCCTGCATCATCTGAGTTAGATTAAATATTGATGTCTTCTACTAACACAATGCTAAATGAAACTAAAATATTTTATGAGTAACAAAATCGTGTCATGCAACTGGTGCAATTTTGACTAAAAAAATTCGACCAAGTTGTTTTCCTATATAATTTTCACGAATTATAGAAAAAAAAAGGTTCAAAAAGATTAGTTCATGTGATGAAAAGTGTCAGCATGTATGATGAGAAGTACTTGTACAATTCAACCTACAAAGTGATACTTTCTTTGGAATGAACTAATACATTTATTCATACTAACTAATACTTGTCATTATATATTTAAGTTTTTCTTGTAAATTGGTGAAAATTGAGTCAAAATTGCACCAGTTGTACGATACAATTGATGTGCATAAGTTTCTTCCATATTTAATATACACAGATAGATATAATTTTCCTTGCAATGACAGACCTCGCCAAGTATTATTGCATATATAACTCTACCCCAAGATTCTTACACAACGACCACATTATGTTTTATTATATTTCCTGCAATAGTATCTAAGTATAGACTAGAAATCAATTACTATATGTAAAGATAAAGGAATCAGTATACAATGGTGCTATAAATTTGAGGTTGAAGTTGAAATGATAGAATATTATTACCCTGCACCAACACGAGCAAGTTCGCCTGGAAAATAGACAATCCAATTCGACCATGTTAAGTTAAACTAAGCAAACTTCAAGATCTCGATTTGACACTAGTGATAAACATTACCGTATAGTTGAATATAATCGGTGGGAATGAAGAACGGAATCACAAAGGAGACGAGCAACAGAACAGACTTGATACCCCACCATCCAGAATGCCATCCATTGCGAACTTCATCTAGTTTTCTGGTGTAACATGTTGTTACGAACATTATAAAGAAGAATATCTAGATCATACACGTCAAGGGAAAATCTTTGTTCATCAAAATATGTATATATACGGACAAAAGATATGGCTATTCAATGGTAGGATACAAAGCATCCTAAACTGACTCTGAGCACTCCCATTGTATGATAACATTCTTCCTCCTTTGCACCACAAGCTCGCGAATCTGCATTAAGAATGTCGACATCTCGATATTAATTCATTTAAACAACTAATATACTTCGGTGAAACCCAACTAATACCTTTCAGTTTAATAACTAATACCATTTAAAAAGCACTTGACTTGCACGGTGCAACTGATGCATATAATATTTTTCCATTTAGGACAGATCTCAAATATGTGAACCTGATTCATACAAGTCTTTGTCTATTCATATCTACGTTCGAGATTTCTTATTCGGAGATCAAAGAAGATAATTCGATCTAACGTTTAAGATCAACAACTTCATGATGAACAATGAGTACACAAAAACATACAAGATGAATCAAATTACTTGATATCAAAATGTGAATAGGAATGAATATAAATGCCAACACTTACAAGGTAGCTCGGTTAGAATCTTTTCTCCATAGTCCCGGAAAAGCCACGCTATAATATTCGTAAGCAAGAAAATTACACCATAAGCATAACGAGCCCTCAAAGATTTCTTCTTTCGAACAGAGCATTTAACATCAGTTTGTGACATTTCTTCACTTTGAGACCCTTCGTTGACACCCCTTCTCGTCGTTTCTGTTCCCATAGGTTCGACGTTTCTGCCATGCTCGTCCATCCTATCGAAAAAAGCTAGCTGATTATAACACTAACGAACATGACCATTTTATCGAACAACTGAAGTGCGTAACAAAATCGTATCAATCAACTTGTGGATAAACTAAGTAGATCATTTTTGAGTAGTCTTGAAGCATTTTATGAATGGTGATTTTGAAAAGTTGTGTGCTTCAATTGGTATAGAATTTTGGCAAATGCTTTTTCGATTAGTCAAGATTCCTTCATCTGCCCAACCAATTATATGCAGCAAGAAAAGTATCAAAACTAATCAAAAACACATTATGCTCACGCAAACAATAGGTTGATTCATTTAAACTCTTTTTCTGCATAACACAAATAAGAAAAAAAAAAAAAAACTCAATTTTATATTGCTTCTCACTTTTTATAATTTAAAAAAAAAAAAAATCCTTGCGTTGGTCACTAACCCGATTAAAACTTTCTTATAGATATAAGCAAAAAATTCAAATTTGCAGAAATTAAACTAAGAAACAGAAATTATTAAAACCCTTTTCAAGTCTTTCAAGATTTACCAATGTGCTTAATTCCTTTTGCAGGAACACTCAAATTACTCAAAACATTACAAAAAAGGACAAAATTTCTGTTGGCCAAAGAATTGAAACTTCTAAGCGTACGACATGAAATATTTTTTTATTTATTTATCAGAAAACAAGATTATATTACTAACTTCAGAAATAAAAAAACAATAACTTGAGAAATGCTTAAATCTTGCTTGCATTATTCATCTCAAATTCATTCTTTACAACAAAGGAAGCCCCATTACAAGAAAAAAGCTTGAACCATAATCATCTTATAAGAAATAAAATAAACAATGTGGTGTGAAATCATGAAAATTAATTTCACAAAAAAAATCAACAATGTGAATTGTTGAAAACTCACCCTTTTCCTTTTCCTTGGTTCTGCAACACCTTATGTTACAGAATTCCCCTGTTTAGGAGAGAGAGAGGGAAGAGAGAGAGAGTCACTTCATCAAAAAAAAGACACCCTCTGATTCTTAATAACTGCTAGAAAACTTACTTTTGTTCTTTTACAAGAAAAAGATGTATTAGGCCCCTCCAAAATGAATCATATAACAACTCACTTTTGTCACATGGATTATCAACTTTTCTATTTTTAATTGTAGTAATTATTATCAATGGGTTCAGAAAAAATATACGGAGTAAATATTATCTATTATCAACAGTTTAGATATCAAAATTCAGCTACAAGGAGTGTCCACTGTGACACTTTGAAGTTAGTGCCTCGCCAGAGCATGCAGAAGAAAATTATTGCAATTATTACAACTTTTAATGCAATTTTTCCAATTTAATTCACAGAATATGTATGCCAGATTTGAGCTGAGAAAATAAAACTAAGGACAAAATTTGTATGCACAGGATGCATTGTATTCGAAATTAACTTGCACTATTTGTATTTTGTGTGGCGAATATACAAAATATAAAAAATGGAGAAATAAACAGAATTTTAAAGCATAATTTTATAATTTTTTATATATAAAGTAAAAAAATTAGTTGAATAGAGAGTATGAGTGGGTTGATGTCATTTTGTGTAAAATTGTGAATATTGTGAGAGTGAAGTTTACGGAGAATTTTCTATTTTTGGAGATACAAATTATTTTAAAATGTCTGAATAAAAAAAAACATACAAATTATTATAGGACGGATAGAATATTTTTTAATGATATAAGTTACTCCATTTTATTAAAATATATTAATTGTTTTAAAGTGTTACTCAAACAAACATTGAGGGAGCGCTTGGTTGGTGGATTTGCAGCAAGGGAACGGGTATAAAATGAAAATAATGCATTTTGTTAAAATGGATGATTTCTTGAATATTTTTTTCATTTCAAAGAATTTGGGAGGAATGAAAGTCATTAACCCTTTAATTCATATTTACATTATTTTTTTAATCTATCAAATTAGTAATTATTATATTTATATTATATTTAAGTATTTTATTAGTTTATAATATTTTTTAAGACAAAAATAAATTTATTATAATTTTTATTACTTATTTTTTTTACTAAACCAATTATTTATGGTAATACTCATTCTTTTTTACCAATCAAACAATCTATGAATAATCAGCATGCCCATTATAATTTTTTACTACTAATCCTATCTTGTCTCATTGTCATTCCTTACGAAATCTTTTAAATTAATATTAGCCATATACCCTCATGAAAATATAAAGTTTAAATAGGAATCTCGTAACCATGTTTAAAAGAATTGGGATTTTTCTACATATTTACAAATTCATATTCAAGTTATTTATAATTAATTTTTCATAAAGTTTAAACTAGATAAAATTATCAAATCATAGTTCATGATTATCAATCTAGTACTAAACACTTTATATTAGATAAGCATGTCACCTTATAGAGATTAGTTTATCCAGGTCCACTGTGCACTCATAATACATTTTAAAAATATATAATTTATTTTATTGAACCATGAACTATTTTTTTTTTCATATTAATAATTCTGGCGATTCAAGATAAATAAATTAAAACTTTCAAAGATAACAAATTTCGTATTTTATAAAATGACATGAATTCATAAGCAAGATCCAAATACATACAAAATTTAGTCTTTCAAATAGAAAAATAAACGTAACTTTATGTATTAACTTGGAATAAAACTCATGATATACATAGTAAGCGTGTTGATGAAGAAATGGGGACAAAGAAAAACAAGACAAAATAGGTTGAGGTGGAGCCACTAATATTTATTTTTTACATGAAATTTGCATTTTGATATTTTAGTGACCGTTGAAGGGAATGTGCGGTGCTCGAGGCTACGCTCCTAATTTTAGTTTGTCTTCGCCTCTATATAAATGGTATTTTAATGGGATTAATTTTATAAAAAGTCATGACTTAATCTATTTTATATAAGATTTTAATATTAGTAGTTTGATAACACAGTCTTTTTCTTGCAATTCTCTCAAGCTCCATTTATTTTAAAATAGGAATTATAGTAGATAAAATAAAATGAGATAAACAGGGAATATGAGTTCAATTTTCATATCTTATCTATCATCTAGCTACTTGAATGAATGTGACAACTTAAGCTATTAATTTACTGAAATACACTCTTCTCGACCTTGTCTTATCCCTGCCCAAAAATGTATTATTCAATTGAAAAATTTTATAGCAACGATCAACGCATACGCTTTCATTTATATTGGAATTGTGTTAAAATAAATGATTTTTATTTTATCCCACATCAATTTGTAATCAATGTGAGAAGAACCCTTAATTTATTCCATATCGACTGACGATTAAAGGTGAAGAACTTTCTAATGTTATTTAAGAAGTCCTGTTGACTTTGATTCAAGTGCACCAAAAAGCTTGGATTACATATTTCGGCCTCAATTTCTGCTTTGGGCTTATGGTCCAATCTGTTAAGTATTATTATTCTTATTTGACCTAATGTCATTTTATAATTTGGTAGTCATTTGAATGATATACGAGCTCCCCTCTTCTACTCGTGGACGTAGCTAACAAATTGTTAGTGAATCACGTAAAATTTTGATATCGATTTATTTATCGTTTTTATATATTTCTAGCATCAGTTATGAGGAAAAAATTGTATTGGAAGTCTGAAGTCAAACCGACACACTATTTTTATACATTTTAGTTAAAATTAATGTCACATTTTAATCAAGTTGGTACATGATTTATTCCTACGTGAGCTGCAAGGTGCACATGAAACTGACTCATCATGAAAATATTTACGACTTGAAAATATGTGTAATAGAAAAAGAAAGAAAAGATAAAGGAAATTTGTTAGGAGAAAGTAAGGATTAATCATTTCTTGCCATGTGCACCGCCTTAATTATAAGGACTTATTGCTTTGTCTTTATGCTTCCTTGACCAAATATTTTGGCTTTTCTTCATACTAATTAAGCTTTGTCAATTACCCTCTTCCTTTTCTCTTTTTGTCTTCACACCTAACACACCAATTTTATGTAATAATATATTTCGGTGAATTGCGAATTGTGAATGGTGAAATGTGAGTTATTCTCGTGGCAAAATAGTTTATATTGGATTGTAAAGAATTATTAAATCAAGTCAAGTACTGACTGATTCTTAATTAGGTGACTCATATCATCATGTCTTATTATTCATTAGGGTGGGGTATTAGATCTTTTAGTGGTATTAGCAGAGTAATATATAATTAGGAACATCATTTTAAACAAAATGGGACGAATAGCATGACATTATCATTAGAATAATATGGTTTGCATTTGTAGTTGAAAGTTTGGGGGTGTTTTTTAGGGAGGGTTGTTGATGCAGGGAGAAGCACTAACTACACAAAACAACCTTCTCAATATCCGTTGATTCCCCTAGGAATATCGATAAAGAGGAAAACAAGAGAAAATCAATCTCTCAATATTTTAATTCATAATCAACTTAACTCCCTAATACGTTTACAAGATTGACACTTAAATAAGAAAACTCTAACACTAATTACGGAAACATAATAAATGCTAATAAATTATATTAATTGCTAATTTTTTATTCAAATTGTGATTATAATAAATTAAAACTTCATCGCGATCTCATCTCCATCATTCTCTCCCTCTTTGAAACGATTCGTCCTCGAATCGACATTGATCTAATCTCCAGAGGGATAAAAGAAAGTCACCAAATAGTTTATCTCAAATATGTCAGACGTTCGAGTGTGGCTCAAAACTTTGAGGCGAATAGGAATGATATTTATGAAAATTGCCAACAAAATAACTATCATTAATTATAAAAAAATGATAATTATTATCTGAGGTCAAACCTTTATCACCCTTGTGGTAGGACTCATCGAACGCCGTAGAAAAATTTGTCTCGTAATCGTTTTTCGTCTCAAAATTTTGGTATAACCCGTCTTCGGGCTCGGTGTCATAAACGGAAAATACGGAATCATTTAATGACAGCTTTTCTCTTCATCATAAATCGGAGGTCCGTCATAAAATGAAGACTCACAAAAATATCCACTCCATCAAACAACCAGACAAACTCAAGACAATATTTAACAACGCAAGACTTAAAATACTAAATTAGTCTATACAAACTCATGATAAAATCTCCATTATAACTTGTAATCCAGACAAAGGCCTTGATTCAAGATTTTAAAAGGTAAAGTGTAAAAATACACCACCTAAACAATCTATCTATATGTATGAATGTGATCATATTCAACCTAACATATACTATAAAAAGATACAATGTTAATAGGAATATTTAGACCATTCGACCAACAAAAAATAAGAAGATAATGACCCTATCGTTTTAGATGCACTAACTCACTCAATAGTTGATATTTGTTTGCTTTTAAATTTGTTGTTCCATGCAGATTGTATATACAAAATGTGAACTCAATTACGTCTCACAACCACTGAAAGGACCTAGAAACCACCATGATGCTTGAAACTGCCCATGATGATCAATTTCTCACTTATCTAAATTGCAACCTCATGACTTAGAACATTATAGGTCATCAATCTGCATATAAAAACATTGAGAACATCATATAATAATAGGAGTTAGTACTAGGAGAAATGACAAATTTATAATATTGTGTAGAATATTGTTCAATACTTGATGAACCTGAGTTGGAGTCGCTTTTATTTGGTGATGAAGGAAAGACACCAAACAATGATGATCATTCGATCAATCTATATTAGACTTGTCACTTGTTACTTGCAACTTATGCATTTCAATTGAACTTTGTTATTTAATATAATTTATTTTGACAACGTTTTTTTGCCGCTTTTCCTCGCTTTGGAGCGCTTTTTGAGCGGTTTGTTGTGCTTACCAAATAGTGGTCAGATTGTTTCGACCGATCGCTCCATCTCGCTTTTTAAAACACATAGAGGTTTGTATGATTGGTTTTTGATTTGTCTTATTGAGTGAGAGCAACTAAGATATTATAAAATTGTGTGTTTTTTGCTTTGTTAAAATTTTGGGGAAATGGATGTATTGCCAGATAGTAACAAACACCACATCACATCTTTTAATTTATGAGTTAATGAAATGTGATATGATTGAAACTTGAGGATGATCAATTGCTAACCGGATCCATTTTCCCGATCTGTGTTCTCTCCTCCCCCAAATCTTACTCCCAGATTAGGGTTTGGGCGTGGGTTTTGTGCGCCGTTTTTTTGCGTTTTGTATGTTAACCAGATCCATTTTCCCGATCTGTGTTCTCTCCTCCCCAAATCTTACTCCCAGATTTTCCTTTTTCCCCACTTTCATTTGTTTGATGTTGCGGTCGGGCGGTTGTTGGGGAATTAATTGTCCGGATCTATTCGGGATGAATATTTAAATACAAATTTAATTCTAACAATTATTACTAGCATAAATTAATCCTATATTAATTCAAATAATAATTCAACACAAATCATGCATATAAACAGTTCACATAAATCCTACGCATGCGAAAATTGCTACGGGTTTACGTGAACTAACCTTTTGGAATGACAATGGACTTCGTTGACACGAACACACCAAAAGACCTTCCCAAGTATTCCCAAGCCCTTGCTCGTCAATCCGGTGGTAGGATGCTCGTGAACAATTAACAAAAAGGAAAAATAAATTATATGTTGCACCACCTTTGTGGATTTCTAATTTTTCCAGCACATGGAATTGCTCTTGGGGATGGAGAAATCATCCCCTATTATAGATGAGGTGGTGGTCGAAAATTTGGGAAAAAATAATATGGGAAAAACTTTTTCTTGATCTCCAAGAAATCTTGAATATCTCTCATATATTTTTTTCTCCATAATTAAAATATTCCACAAAAATCCCACCTCCTCTTGTTATGGGATATTTCGAAAAAATAAGGAAAAAGAAAATAAGATTTGGATCTTCTTGAATTTATGAGATATTCTTGTATTCCAAAAAATACATATCTTCCATAATACCTTTTCAAGAAAATCAAGAAAATCCTTCCTTCCTTTATTTCTTCAAAATTTTTGAAAATCTCAAATAAATAACCAAGTGGGAGATTTCTTGAATTTAATGAGATAATCTTGTATTCCAAGAATCTTATCTTCATTCCATAACAAAATTCAAAGAAAATCTTTCTTCCTCTATTATTTATTATTTTCGAAATTTATAGGAAAATTAGGCAACAAAATTTATTTTATTTTTAAGCACCTTTTTCAGTTATTGGACTTTATGTTTGGGCTACTTGAGGGGCCTTTAGGAGAATTAAGATTGGACCTTCCAATGGATCTTGAATTATCAATATTGAGCCACAATATTATTCAAGCCCATAAATATTAATTAATCTCACTACATAATTAATACTGCACTATCCATCTTAACCCATATTACTGTTAATATGGCTCCCGATTATTATTTCCCGTGTTTAAGATTATCTAGTCCATTAATTAATTCAAGCCACTGAAATAGTTTTCCATTAATTAATATCTTTTTGTCCTTGGTCAAGGAACAGTTCAACATTATTATCCATACCGGAAACTAATTCCACTTGCAAGATTTGGTATGATAAATCTTATGAACCTCCCAAGGGGGCAAATCGAACAAGCGTACTTGCACACAATTCTTCGTATTAAATCTTAGCAATCGCATGTGACCAATAATATTGCCCAAGATATAAGGTATTGAATCTCATTGATTCTCTACCCGTCATAAGTCAAAGCAATAATTACTAACCACATACGATCTTATTTAAGGGACGAAGATTAAGAAATAACGAACCACTGAAGTCTAATTCTTTCTAGTTCAGTGCTGAAGAATTTATCCTCCTGTAGGTCCTATTTAGTGCATCAGTAATGCACTAGTGTAATCTCTTGGTCAAGACAAGCCAATCTGAGCCTTACACTTCAACCTTTCACAATGGATTGTTCATTTCCATCTAGGTCGTGAACGGTGTGCTTTTAGTTACAAGGAACTTTTAATTTAATCTTCTGTGATCTGGTATCACTAAACTAACTACAATGTAACATGTACTATTTATTGAACAGTTATGCAGTAAATATATGTAACATTCAATGATATTTAAAGCATCAGTGATAAATAATTTATTTCAGTAAATAAGACAGAAATTCAGTTTGGTTATACAAAGTAAAAGCATACTTTCCAGTATAACCCCAACAATCTCCCACTTATACTCAAAGTATGCTTTTAAGTATACTACAATATATCTCGTGTAGTTCCTAATACGTGACATTTAATGTCACCTACACGAACCTAATAATATCTCCCACTTATACTCAAAGCAGATTGGCAACGGTCTTGACACTCATTCCTTCCACATGTCTCTCGAATGTGTTTTGAGGCAGACCATTTGTGAATGGATCCGCTAGGTTGTCTTCTGACGCGATCTTTGTCACCTCTATATCTCCTCTCTTAACGATTTCTCGTATAAGATGGTATTTCCTTTCAATGTGTTTGCTGCCTTGTGGGCTCTTGGTTCCCTTGAATTTGCAACTGCTCCGACATTATCACAATAAACAGTGATTGTGCTGGGTAAATTCGGAACTACATCCAAGTCCACTAGGAAGTTCTTGAGCCAAACCGCTTCTTTCGCTGCCTCGCAAGCAGCTACATATTCGGCTTCCATGGTAGAATCGGTGATGCATTTCTGCACGCTTCTCCATGTCATGGCTTCTCCCCCAATGCAAAACACACTACCGGAGGTAGATTTTCTGGAATTTAAGTCTGATTGGAAATCCGAGTCCGTGTAACCGATGGGGATTAGACTATCTGACTGATAAACTAACATTCTATCCCGAGTTCTTTTCAGATACATCGGAATGTTCTTAACAGCCGTCCAATGCTCTTTTCCCGAATTACTTTGATATCTCGCTACCATGCCAACGGCAAAGCAGATATCTGGTCTCGTGCACAACATTGCATACATAAGGCTTCCGACAGCCGAAGCATAAGGAATGCCTTTCATATCATATATCTCCTTTTGTGTCTTAGGGCACATTTCCTTGGATAGATGGATTCCATATCTGAAAGGTACGAAGCCTTTCTTGGAATCCTGCATGCTGAATCGCTTCAAGACAGTGTCTATATATGAAGCTTGCGATAAGCCTATCATCATTTTCTTGCGATCTCGAGTGATCTTGATCCCAAGGATGTGCCCGGCTTCCCCTAAGTCCTTCATATCAAACTATTTTGAAAGTCATGCCCTTACGTCTGACAACACCTTTACATCGTCCTCGATGAGCAGAATGTTGTCTACGTATAGTACCAAGAATACCAATGCAGTTCTGACACGCTTCTTGTACACACAACTTTCGTACTCGTTTTGATCAAACCCATAAGACTTTATTACTTGATCAAAACATTGGTTCCAAGCTCTGGATGCTTGTTTGAGTCCATAAATGGACTTCTTGAGCTTACAAACTAGGTGTTCTTGGCCTTTTTCAATGAAGCCTTGGGGTTGTTGCATATAGATTTCCTCTTCAAGACTTCCGTTAAGGAAAACCGTCTTGACATCCATTTACCAGATTTCAAGGTCGAGATGCGCAACAATCAACAAGAGGATTCAGATGGACTTGAGCATTGCTACAGGTCAAAAGGTTTCCTCATAGTCGATCCCTTCTTTCTGAGTATAACCTTTCGCCACAAGCCTTGCCTTGAAGGTTTCCACATTCCCGTCTGGTCCTCTTTTCCTCTTGTATACCCACTTGCAACCAATGGGTTTGACCCCATTAAGTGGTTCGACTAGCTCCCACACTCTGTTATGATCCATAGAACCCATTTCGGCTTCCATTGTTGTTTGCCAAGAAACCGCATCCTTGTCTTGGATTGCCTCATCATAAGTCCATGGGTCTGATTTATCTTGACCGGGGACTAAGTCCGAGGACTCTCCTACCCCCATGAATCTCTCGGGTTTTCTTACAACCCTCCCACTACGACGAGGTTCCGGTTGTGTAATTGTGTCGTTTGGTATGTCATCTTGTACAGTTGGCACTGAGGTTAGCCCCCTTAACTCATTTAAGGTAATCTCACTTCTGGGCTTTCTTTCGTTCATATAGTCTTCTTCCAAAAATCTAAAGTGGGTGCTTATTACCACCTTTTGATCTTCGGGACCATAGAACATACACCCTTTTGTTCCCTCGGGGTATCCTATAAACAGCCTTAATTCTGATCGAGGATCCAATTTTCTGGCTTCCTTGTCCAACACGTAGGCCGGACACCCCCAAATTCTCATGTGTCTCAAACTGGGCTTGCGCTCGGTCCACAATTCTTTTGGAGTTTTGGGAACCGATTTGGATGGCACCAAGTTCAGAATATAAGCCGTTGTTTCCAAGGTATGACCCTAGAACGACTTAGGTAGATCCGCATAACTCATCATTGATCTAATCATTTCTAAAAGAGTTCTGTTTCTTCGCTCTGCAACCCCATTTTGTTGAGGGGTTCCAGGTGCAGTTAGCTGGGATACAATCCCTTCATCTGACAAGTAGTTCAAAAACTCATCGCTGAGGTACTCGCCTCCACGATCAGATCGTAGAGACTTGATACGTTTTTCCCTATGATTCTCTGCTTGAGCCTTAAATTCTTTGAATTTGTCAAAAATCTTAGATTTATGCTTCATAAGGAAAATGTAGCCGTACCTTGAGTAATCATCAATAAAGGTGACGAAATACTCATAACCTCCTCTTGCTTTGATTGACATTGGACCACATACGTCCGTGTGAACAATTTCTAACACTTCTTTGGCTCTATTCCCCTTGGCTCCGAATGCCCTCTTGGTCATTTTACCCTCCAAACATGATTCGCAAGTTGGGATTGGTTCAACCCGGAGAGACTCCAATGAACCATCTTTTACCAACCTTTGAATCCTTTTTGGATTAATATGTCCCAATCTGAGATGACATAGAAGTGTCTCATTCACGTCTGATGAACGTTTTCTTTTATCGAAAATAGTCGATGTGTTATAGGATGTATTTCGTGAGTGGTGTGCACATATAATAGTATAGAGATTTGTTCATCAATGTCCCATAACAGATACACTCATCATTTCGATAAATGATGTCATTCTTATTAGAAGAAACTCAGTATCCATCAAAAGAATTTTAGAAACTGAAAGTGAATTCTTTCTAAAACTGGGAACATAAAGAACGTCTCTTAAAACTAAAATTTTATCACTAATAGATAAATGCACTTCTCCCACTGCTTCAGCTGCCACTCTCGTAGCATCGCCCAGTGTGATGAGGATCTCACTCCCACTAAGTTGCCGGGTCAGCTTGAACCCGTGAAGCAAACATCATTAGTGGATCCCGTATCAACTAGCCATGAATGAGAAGTATACGCCGCTAAACAAGTTTCAACAACTAGTGCGTGAGAATTACCTTTCTTTCCGGCCCTTTTGGGGTTGGAATAGGCAAACCTCCATTGTCCTTACTGTTGTTTGAAGCACTTCCCCTTTGGATTTTCCTTGACACGACCAGCATTCCTCATCTTACCATTGCCCTTGGCAACAGTTGAGTTTGATTGCTTATGGTTTTTAGTTCTCTTCTTCTTCTTGCCTTCCCTTGGCCTAGAAGATGAAAGACGGACCACTTGCCGTCAAATCTTGAGTTTTGTGCCCCATCAACACATCTACCGCTACCAAAGTTTACAACAAATCAGCTAGCGAGGCCAAAGTGCTCAAAACTTTTGGGTAGAGAGTGGAGTAGCAAATCGATTTGGGTCTCTAGATAATAATCTGCACCCAGATCCTCAAGTTTGTTCAGATGGGCCATCAATTTTGAGGATGTAATCCCTTACGGGGTTGCCCTCCACCTTTTTCAGCGACAATATCTCTCGCAAGGTGATCTGACGAGCCCCGTATTTTTGACTCATCAGTTGGCTCATTTGACTTTTGGTGTGTCAAGAATCCACTTGTGCTTTTGTGCAGTTAGGACAATCATAATTTTTCGTTTCCAATCAACATAGTTTCCCATACAATTCTATTGACTTTAAGTATATTAACAGTGGATTAAAAGGTTACGACATGCTGAACTGAAATAAATAACTATTTGTATAAGCACAAACATATCACAAGGTTCGATCACATGTATCATATTAAAATCTCAAAAAAAAATATGAACATGCATCAGTCAACATCTCAAAACAATTTAAATAAGCCACGTGGGGTGGGTCATTATTTAAACACATTCAAGCAGGTTACAAACAAGAAGACGGTTACAAACCTTTAATATCCAGATTAATAGTTGGCTCCCTTGACCAATATAAAATTAGACAGGACTTCGGGAAGATATATGCATATCAATTTTATACCTAAGTAATAACCATGATTAAATACGAAATTATTATTTTATTTTGAACGAGCCTCGTGGGGGGGTCATTGTCGCCACTAATAATAACCCACAATCATCATTTTGAATTTATTCATGTGAAATCTATCTTTTGTCATCCCGCTGGGAATTTCTCCAAAAGAATACACAAATAAATAAATCATGGAGGTAAAATTAATTCAATTTTATTATCCTAATAAAATTGTCAATTAATTATTTAAACATACTTAGTAATTTTCGGCGGTGAGATTTTTCAAAATATTTTCTCATGCATCGTATATTTAAACACAATTTAAATAAGCATATAATAATGCAAAATATCAAAACAAAAAATTAAACACATTGGGCACATATATCCAATTGTCACGGTTAATTTTTGTCATGTCTTGATCTTGAGAAATCGTCTTAATAAATTTCTTCATCGTTAAATCTCTAAAAAGCTCCCACTTCATTATCTCGAATAAAATCGCCACGTCAAACAACGTCATCGACCAGCTCATGGCCGGAGTGCATGCCTTGTACTCCGACCACTGTCGTCGTCGCGTCTCTTGTAAGTACAAGCCCGGCGCGTCGTCGCCTGGCAGCAAGATCTCGCTTTCGGCGACCCTCGGTGGATCTCGATAAGCGCGTCAGCGTACCGGTACGTCTTGCCAGCTTATCGCCTTTCGCCGACGCCACCCATGCCCGATCTCGCCTCGTGCCGCCTCACGCCATGCCACGATCCACGCGAGAGTCTTTCGCCCCAGCCCGCCTATATCGCAGACGGTTGTGCAGCAAGCGCCCGGTGTGGTCGGCCTCGATCCCCGCGTGCCTCCTTGCACATTTTATGTGGACGATGATGATGCGGCCAACCCACTCGCACCTTGCCCGGATCCATCCGTCTTTAATTCATCGTCTTCGTCTTGGCTCACGATTCGGTTATAACTTATTTACAAAAAAAATAAATAAACCTAGATCTGGACTAGTCTATTACATTGAACGAATCAAACAAATCCTAATCTACTAT